>JACCIB010000008.1:6177500-6612543 GCA_018906965.1 Philotrypesis tridentata | reverse complement strand
TCTCTCTCTCTCTCTCTCTCTCGATACACAGAGAAATCCGAGGAGAGGCGCCGAATCGGGCTTTGCACAACAGCAGCAGCAGCGGTGCGGCACCGGAGCCACTACGAATTCCATTAGAGCTCGGTAATCGATCAATATCCTTATCCATAGTCAGGAATGTCGTTTGGGGGTTGAGGTATATATAGCTCGGCGGTGAGAGAGAGAGAGAGAGAGAGAGAGAGAGAGAGAGAGAGAGAGAGAGAGGACGTCGCGTCGTCGCGCGAGAACGACTCTTTGTGCGAGAGCCGAACAATAGTCGAAACGCGGAACCGCAATCGCATACATTAGACGGCCGCAGGGGAAAGGCGACGGCTAGGCCGCTTTTCGACCCCTGCATATTAAACGCACGCCTTGTTCCGGAAGACGGTATTCCCCGTGAATTCCGCTGCGGTGTCACTTGGCTCGCTCTCTATATCTCACTCTCCTCGCCGTACGCCGAGGCGCAGTTTCCATGCATTAAATTCGACTCAATTTTTCATGCCTCTGTGGAGCTTCGGTGAAATCCGAGGGTGATGTTGCACATATATATATACAATGTATATAATACACAAACGATGCGATCGTTAGCCCCCTGAAAATCGTAGGGTAAACCACGAGACACTCGAACCAAAGAGTTTTCGCTCTCCGAGGGGCTGTGTACGCTGCAGAGGGCGGCAAAATTTCAAGTCTCAAAGTGCACAACGAGCCGTCTAATTACCCTCGGCCAAAAGCGCCCAGGCTTTCTCTCCGAGCCGTAGACCACCGACGCAGCAGCAGCAGCAGCAGCAGCAGCACAACCCCAGTATTTAACGCCGACTGGCTGCGCTGTTTGTTCGGCCGTTAGCGCGTTTTCGACGCTCCTGGCTTTACTCTCCCTCTCTATCTTCGTCTCCACCCTCCTTCGCTGCTGCTGGTGCTGCTGCGCTGCTGCTGCTTCGATCCGCGCGCGCGACGGCTCTTGAGGTAGTTAAGCGTTAATTACACCAGTTAGAGAGTCGCGCGACGCATTCGCAAATGCGCATATGAGCTCGAAGGAGGTCGCGCCGGATGAGTCTCTCCAGGTGCCGGGGATTAAGCTGAAGATCGTCCCGCGGATATTGCGCGGCTTTACACTTCTGCGTAATTCTTTTACCGTGCGCCGTATGGAGAAAAAGAAAATATGATGCGCGCGCGAGCTGTAGTCCGAGTATACCTATATATTATACACGCGTGTAAACGCGTTGAAATTCGGAATCACTGGCAATTCCCAGCCGCAGTTCAATGATAATCAAGCCCTCCCCAATTTACGATCCTCAAACGCGGAGCGCCGCGCCGCACGGCAGTGTGTAAAGCCCCCTCCCCCCTTCCGGTAAGCCGCCGGCGCAGCGTTCGCAGAGTCGTATACGTAAGCGCGGGAGGCCGTCGCAACGTGCGCTTGCGGTATGCTCGCAGTAGTGCGGCTAGTCGAGGCGTTACGTGCGCCTCGGATTCACGTGTGACAGCGATTGATTTTATCGTCGCCGTATAGCCGTTAGCCGGGCTTTAATGCGCGTTTCGGCTTCTCTGTCCGGGGGGTGGAGGGGGAGGGGGTTCATCGTTCGCGCGACGAGCGAGAGCGAGAGGCGGGGAGATGCCCAGGTCCAGCCCCATCGTCGTCGTCGTCGTCGTCGTCGTGTTCGTAAATGAGCGAGCGATACCAGCGTTTGCGGTTATAAGCAAAGCGCCGGTGATCTAAGTGAGAGGGCACACTGCGGGGCGGATGTAGCGCTGAAAGCTTAATTGGAGTGACTTGTCGGGATTTGGAAAGAGTCGAGTAGATGTGACAGATTGTGGAGCCTGTGGAGGTACTGTCACTTACGGCGGTATATTTTGCAAACTGGGAGGAGTACGTCTATGATCAATTCTCCTAGAGAAATGCACTTTTCGAGGGTCCAGAAATCGAAATTTTTCGACTTTTAGTCAAAAGTGCCGAGGAATAAGATGGGGAAAGTTACTAGTAACCATATTTCTGGGCAATTTTACGTTTTTACAAAAAATTAATGCGTCGAAATACTGGAATAATAACAACATACAAATGTTTCCGGGGCACGAATAAAATTTCAAATTGTACTGCAATGAATTGCAACAAAAGAGCTTTAATTTTAAAAAAATATGCCCAGATTCGATGCTCTGATAAAAACTTATGTCCGGTTAAAAAAAAAAGTAAATAAAAATCCGAATAGCCGATTTTCTTTTTTTCTCCATATACCTCCCCATGTTGAATTCTCATGTACGTACCATGTTTCCCATGTTTCTCTAGTTTAAAAAAAAAATTGTTGGTTTCTGGACCCCCGAAAAGTGTATTTTTCCAGGAGAATTGATCATATATAGTTAATAATGCTTGGAAAAACACGCAGTGGTGCTATTCGACTTTTGCCTATTGTTGCCTATATACAGTTTTATGTATATATATACGTGTATAGCTCTTGCAGCATCGTTCGAACCTTCTTTTTTTTCCTCCTTCTCCCGTTTTCCCTCTCTCTCTCTCTCTCTTTTTCTCTCTCTCTCTTTCTGCCTGCGATGCCCGCGGCGCGGCCGTTGTCGATTTATATTCGAACTGCGTCGTAATCGCGCAAAGTACGGTACACGAATCAATTCCCTTTCCCTGTCAGCCTCGAGTAAATGGCCGCCGCTGGGTCGGAATCTTTCCAACTTTCCTCTGTGTAGAGCGAAACCTATCGTAAGAATTGCACTAGCAGTTCTGCCGCCGCCGACGAGAGGAGAGGGCTGGAGGGAAGGGGGGACGGGAAGGAGAAGGTGGAGGATATAGGTTCGGAGCTTTCTTGCAGCTTTCGAACTTTCTTCGATAATTGATTGTTTTGCAAGGCTCCGGCCTCTATCGGAGTACCAGCAGCAGCAGCACCACCACCACCACCACCTCTCCGCTCAGCCTCCGCCGTATATATATAGCTGTATACTTGTCCTCCTTGTCGTCCTGCGCCGTACGGCGATACAATCTGTGTGCGGAAGGTGGAGGCGTAAAAAAAATGGGGGGGAAAAAGGGAGGAGGGAAGCAACAGCTCTGCAGCCGCGCCACACAACACTGCTCGGGGGGACTTTATGGACTTTTCTTCGGTCGTCGCGAGAGTGCTCGCTTCCAAGGCAAAATCGACTGCTGTCGATTGTTTTTAAAGCCATAATTACCCGGGGATGCCGGCCGGGGGTTACCGAGAAAACGGAGCGTTGTGGAGATGCAATCGTTATGTCTCATCTCTCGTTTCCATTCGTATTTTCGCCTCAAACGCGATGTAAACCCTATATGCAATAACAACGCGTCCTTCGTCATCTCGAATCGACGCTCGACAAGAATTGCGTCTTTTCAATCCCATATAGCTGTAGTACCCATTGTCAGTTCTTCTCCTTCCGCGCCTCGCATTCCATCCTCGAAATATCGCGTCCCTCGCTCAACTCTCTCTCTCTCTCACACGCGCGTTCATTGAGAAATGCCGAAGACAGTAAGACGTCGCCGCGCGGCTCTCGATCGGCGAGAGGAGGCGTGAATAAGCCGAGTGAAAAAGTTGAACTGCAACAGCAGAGCAGCAGCGGCGGAGGAGGCGAGTCGTTAAAGTCGCGAGAAAAAGCGTGGAATGCGGCTACCATCGTCGTCGTCGTCGTCCCTCTTTCTTCCTCTTGGCCTGCTTATGGATGAACGCCGCGCGCACTACTCTCGGGAGCTGCCGAGCGCAATAGAGCCGTCCACGTGCTCTCGTGTGATGACTGCCGTTGCCGATGCCGCGTGACCCTCGACGCTGGCAAAAACTCGGCTCCTTCCCTTTTTTCATCATCGAATTGATTCTGTGCCCTGTTCCGATGGCCGCACTGGCACTGGTGTACACACGTATGTATGTATATGTATAGAAGGTGTATAGAGAGGGACGAGCTGCGGGAGGGGGAGAGGAGGGAAGGGGCCTGCGCGCAATAGTGGACGCACACGTTCCACAGGTGCGTCCCAGGAATTCGTCGCGCGTGACATTCCCTATCGATCCTTACTCTCCGATGCACCGACCACAGCCTGTTCTCTCCTACCTGCGGCCTTTTGACGTGATTGAGACGAATATCTACCTCGCTGTAATTTGCCCCCAAAGGCTCGGCTTTTTCTCCCCCCCCGATCGCCACGCGAGAGATAGAGGGAGAACGCAAGTTTTTTTCCTCGCTCTCGCTTTTTCTCTACACATCCTCTGTACACACCTGTTGTCGCTAATATACAGACCGTCTCTGCAGTGCTCTCTTTACTTTTGTTTCAACCATCACCTCGTTCTCCCCTCGACGATGACTGCGGATAATCGAATGGACGAAAGGCCGAAAAAATCGGCAAAATCGCGATCGACCGATACGTTTACGCTTCTCTAAGCCAAACTCTCGTCGGTTAATTAACCTACACACCGCACTCAGGCATCGCATCGGCTATATGCACACATCCGCGGCGTGAGCTCGCGTTAGCGCGTCGGCAAATTGCGCCCGCGTAATTTTTTTTATCCTCTCGGCGGTACGCACATCGCGCGTCGACTCCGCGCGCTTTTCTCTCTTTTTTTCAGTCGCGTAACCATACGCTCAGCTGTTTTCTTACGTATGTATGCGTGCGTTTGTGTGTGTGCAAACAATCGGCGATTCATTTAGCCGACGACCCACATGTGTGTGTGTGTGCTGTCATTGTACGACTTGCGCACATATGCATATGAGTAATTCCACGGGATACCGGAAACGTCTGGGGGACTGGAAGTCGGAAGAAATTTCGCGAGGGCACACTTACCAGACCTATTTTTTCTGGTTTCTAGGACCCCTCTGAATAAGAAACCGTGCAAGTTACTTGATTATCGTTTGCCACCCGGCTTTCCGATAAAAAAAATGCAAAAATGTTGGTACATTTTCTTTTGCATTTTTACTGTCGAGCGTATTATTTGTGTACCGTGAATTCTATGAGACTTGTCACTGTACTTGTTATATATGGAAAGAAAGTGCAGCTCAAGAGCTTTAAATTGAGCCTAAAATTTTTGAAATCGGTCACGAACTACGCACGTTTGAATACAGCTAATTACTTATAAGGCTCGCGCGAGATTTTCACTGTTTTTAAAGCTCTGTTCCTCTACTTTGTCACTGACAAGTTTAAATTACTGTAGTGAGCTATATATATGCTTTCAAAAAACCGATCTGCTTTCAAGCATATATATAGGTCAATGGATAAAAAAATTTGAATTTAGTTTTAAAAACAAAAAATTGAAGGTAAAGAGCTTCAATTTCAGCTATTAAACGTCAAAATAAAATCCCTGGATGCAGGAAAGTAACAAGGATTTGAAGCAAGGGAAAAATGCCTGGTTTTTGGAAAAATCGAGCTACTTCGTCAAAGTCAAACCAAACCACTTTTTTCAAATTGTCATAAATTTTGATCCAGCGATTCGATTTTCCAGTTTAATAGCTTAAATTGAAGCTCATTTCCTCTACCTTTTGATTTTTAAGTCTAAATTTATATATGCTTTCAAATCTGTTTTAGAAGCATATATATAGCTCACTACAAAAAAAATATTTGTACCAACAAAAAGGCTAAGGAAAAGAGCTTTAATTTAAGCTAATAAACGTCAAAAGCAAAAGTAACGAGGATTCGAAAAAAAAATGAAAATCTCGCGAGCCCTATAAGTAATTAGCTGTATTCAAACGTGCGTAGCTCGTGACCAGTGCATCCGATTTCAAAAATTTTCGCTCTTTAGCTGCACTTTCTTTTCATATATAACAAGCATTGCGCCAAATCCCATAGGATTCACAGTACACAAATAATACGCTCGACAGTAAAAATGCAAATACAAAAGCCGGGTGGCAACCGATAATCAAGTAACTCGCACGATTTCTTACTCAGAGGGTTCCCAGAAATCAGAAAAAATAGGTCTGGGTAAGTGTGCGCTCGCGAAAATTCTTCCGACTTCCAGCCCCCCCCCCCCCAGAAGTTGCCGGTATCCCGTGGAATTACTCATATACGCATACGTTTACATAGTATATACACGGCGTATACACGTACAAAGCCTATGGCGCGATACGGAATCTCGGGGCTAAGTCGCCGCAGTGGCCATATAGATTCTGATCGTTACGAAACGCAGAAATAAAACGACGACAGCAGCAGCAGCAGCACACCGCAGACACGCGATTAACTGCGCGGCGTCGATGCGCGTATATATAGTATCTATATGTACTCCGCAGCTGTGTGTTTGCGCGTTCTCTATGCGCGCGTACTATTGCGCTGAATCGATGAGCTCGGCTTTCGCAACTGCCAACTGGGTGGTTGCAGCGCTGATCGAACTAATCGAGTAATAGTTATATGTTGCAGCGCCATATACTTGTCGATAGTTTACAGCCTCGTATTTTTCGCGACTCTCGATCGGATCTCTTTGCTTCGAGCCAGAGTGCCACGAGCGTCGAGCCGCCCCTATATATATATATATATATATGTGTGTACACGTGTACGCTTGCCTGGACGTATATAATGTTGAGGGAGGAAAGCCGTGTCCAGCTATATCTCGAAATAAATGAGCTCGATCTGTCAATCGTTTTACAATCATCTGAGCAGAGAGAGAGAGAGAGACGGCGGCGGCTCAACCCCCCCCGCCCCTCCCGGGCACTCGCGCAAATCGCTCGCTCGGCTGCACTGTCTTCCTCTTCCCGCGGGATATAGGCGGCGGCGGCGGCGGAGGAAAACGTTATATACATATAAGCCCGTCTCGAAGCTCACAGCAGCAGCAGCAGCAGCAGCAGCAACTGCCGGGAATGTCAAATTTCCGAGCTTTCGCTTCAAATCAGTGTCCAAATAAAGCGCGAGCTGGAGGCTCTGCCGCTACTCTCCACGGACTCTTTCTCCCAAGAATCCTTCGTCTCTCTCACTCTCTCTCTCTCTCTCTCTCTCTGTTTCTCTCTCGGAGAGAGCTGCTGCCGCTTTCCCGAGGGAGAACCGGTGCTCCTCCACTTCAAATACCAACTTTGCTTAAAAGGCGATGTTGCCTCGTCCCTCACTCGCGCGATTTCTCTCTCTCTGTCTCTCATTCTATGCCTCTCGTACGTATATATATATGTATATACACCTCGAGCTGCCGCGCGCTATATCTGCGCTATATATCCTTCTTTTTGCTCGTCTCGACGATTCAAGGCTTGTTTTGATTTTTCTATTTACCTGCACTTTTGCCTCTCTCTCTCTCCCCTCCTCCCACCCTCTTGTTTTCTTCCTCCGCATCGGCGCGCCTGCTGACGCCGCGCCGCTTCATTTTCCTATCGAAATTGAAAATTTTGCATGTCGTGCGAGAGCTCCCTATTGCTTGTTGTCTTCCTTCGGTCTGGACTCCCCCCCTCTCCCCTCCTCCCCCGCGTCCCATCAAACCGTAGCACGCGATATTGCGAATAACTTTTGCGTTTATCAAATATTTCTCTCTGTTTGCGTGCAGCCGCGAAAGCCGAAGCTTCGCGGGGGGAGGGGGGGGTGTATCAATCGGCGATCGACCTGTGCGCTCTTCGTGATCTCTCTCTTTCTCTCTCTCTTTTTTCCTACACGATATCCGAAAGGTAAATTGCATATGCGAAACATTAAAATCCGCGATCTTATACGAGTAAACAACGTCTCCCCCGCGTTGCCTTGCAGTGGCGGCTTTCTATACTATACCCCCGGAAAATTCTCCGGAAAATTTTCGCGCGCTCTATAATCGCGAAGCGACGACTGAATGCCAGCCTAATGAAAGAGAATACTCCGGACTCCCTCGCGTTAACCCAGTTTTTCTTCGAAACTACCTTTTGAAAAGTCCGCCCCCCTCCCCCCAGTCTCAAGGTTGTATCAAAGTACACACGCTGTATATGTACGCGCAAAGGGGTGAAACAGAGGGGTGGGGGGGGGGGAGGGTTCAGCCTCTATTTTACACGCGCGACGCGCAACTCTGTGTGTGTGTGTGTGTAACTGCAACAGCAGCGAGTTTTCTCTCTCTCTCTCTCTCACTGTGTTTGCGATCGCGCATTCACTACGGGCGTGTGTGCCCTGCGCCAAACATTCGTTTCGTAGCAGCGGCGGCGGCGGCGGCGAGCGACCACGTACCGAGGTGAAAACGTACGAGGGCGGAATTCGCGAGAGGCTTTGAGGAGAAGTCGAGTCGCTCGATTGTAAGTCGGCTGGTAAAGCGCGCGCGCGGAGAATTTTTCCAAAACGAAATCGCGCGCTCGACGAGAAAAAATTGCTCGTTTCTCGTTATCATAGCGAGGGCTCCGTATAACGAAGAGACGCCGGTACGTCGTTTTTATCTGTTATAACGTAAGCTACTCGCGATTCCGTATATTAATGCGAGAGTCGTCGGCGGTATATATATCGCGTACGGCCGTGTACGTATATGAGTCATTCCACGGGATACTGGAAACTTCTGGGGGCCCCGACTACCGAAAAATTTTGGGTAGGGCACACTTACCAGACCTATTTTTTCTGATTTCTGGGACCCCTCCGAATAAGAAACCGTGCGAGCTGCATCATTATCGGTTGCCACCCGGGTTTCCGATCGAAAAAACGTAAAAATCTTTATACATTTTCTTTTGCTTTTTTACTGTCGAGAGTATTATTTGTGTACTGTGAATCCTATGGGACTTGGCGCTATACTTTATATATACAGAACGAAAGTGCAGCTCAAGAGCTTTAAATCGAGCCCAAAACTTTTAAAATCGGATGTTCCGGTCACGAGTTACACAGGCTTCAATACTGCTAACTCTTTATAGGGCTCTCGCGAAACTAATCAATTTTCACTTTTTTTTTTCAAATTCTCGAAACTTTTGATCCAGTGACTCGATTTTAAAGTTTAATAGCTTAAATTAAAGCTCTTTTCCTCAACTTTTCGATTTTTAGGTCCAAAATTGATTTTTCTTATCTATTGAGCTATATATATGCGTTCAGAAAAACAATCCGCTTTAGAAGCATATATATAGATCAACAGATAAAAAAATTTAAATTTAGACCTAAAAACCAAAAAGTAGAGGAAAAGAGCTTTAATTTGAGCTATCAACCGTTAAAATCGAAGCATTGGATCGACAGTAATAGGGATTTGAAGAAAGGGAAAAATGTCTGGTTTTTGCAAAAATCGAGCTATTTCGTGAAAGTCAAACCGACCCACTTTTTTCAAATGGTCATAAATTTTGATCTAGTAATTCGATTTTGACATTTAATAGCTTAAATTAAAGCTGTTTTCCTCAGCTTTTTTGCTAATCGAAATACTTTTTTGTAGTGAGCTATATATATGCTTCTAAAGCCGATTAGTTCTTTGAAAGCATATATATAGCTCACTATATATCAAATTTAAATTTTGACTTAAAATTCAAAAAGTTGAGGAAAACAGCTTTAATTTAAGCTATTAAACGTCAAAATCGAATTACTAGATCAAAATTTATGACCATTTGAAAAAAGTCGTTTGGTTTGACTTTCACGAAATAGCTCGATTTTTGCAAAAACCAGACATTTTTCCCTTTCTTCAAATCCCTATTACTGTCGATCCAATGCTTCGATTTTAACGGTTGATAGCTCAAATTAAAGCTCGTTTCCTCTACTTTTTGGTTTTTAGGTCTAAATTTAAATTTTTTTATCTGTTGATCTATATATATGCTTCTAAAGCGGATTGTTTTTCTGAACGCATATATATAGCTCAATAGATAAGAAAAATCAATTTTGGACCTAAAAATCGAAAAGTTGAGGAAAAGAGCTTTAATTTAAGCTATTAAACTTTAAAATCGAGTCACTGGATCAAAAGTTTCGAGAATTTGAAAAAAAAAGTGAAAATTGATTAGTTTCGCGAGAGCCCTATAAAGAGTTAGCAGTATTGAAGCCTGTGTAACTCGTGACCGGAACATCCGATTTTAAAAATTTTGGGCTCGATTTAAAGCTCTTGAGCTGCACTTTCGTTCTGTATATATAAAGTATAGCGCCAAGTCCCATAGGATTCACAGTACACAAATAATACTCTCAACAGTAAAAAAGCAAAAGAAAATGTATAAACATTTTTGCGTTTTTTCGATCGGAAACCCGGGTGGCAACCGATAATGATGCAGCTCGCACGGTTTCTTATTCGGAGGGGTCCCAGAAATCAGAAAAAATAGGTCTGGTAAGTGTGCCCTACCCAAAATTTTTCGGTAGTCGGGGCCCCCAGAAGTTTCCAGTATCCCGTGGAATGACTCATATACGTATACAGCGTCGGTTCTCGGACTGCACTGCGGCAGCGCGTGTGTTCTATACTCGACCCTCGCCTGGTCTGTATATACAGATATATATAGTCGCGGGTCGAGCAGCAGATCGAGTTCTGATATAATATATACGGGAGAAAAAGATACGCGCGGCGCAGCGTAAATAACTCGAACATTGCCCTCTCCTCGTTATTTGCGCTGCGAATTTATCTATATACACGCGCTCGCCGCTGCGCCGACAATGAAAAACCAGGACGACGTGTATACGTATATAGTCGTGTACTGCGCGAAATACCGATGACTTCGGCTCGGCGAGAAAAAGAGAGAGAGAGAGAGAGGCTCTCGAAATTACGCCCGCGGCTGTTATTTTCGATGTCCACCGGAACTATCTCGACTTCGCTTTTTTTTTATTGTTGTCGAGTCTCTCGCTCTCGGACCCTTTAATCTTTTTTTCTCTTCCCTCCATCGCTGTGCGGTCCCCGAAAGCGCGTCGCGCGCGTTTTACAATTTAAGCGGGGGAGGCGGGTTTTTTTTTTTGCGAGCTCGGCTTCCTTTTTTTTTCGGCAGAGGGAAAATTTTTTCGAAACTATACGGGGAAACCGCATTTGGTCGATTTACTCGCGGTCTTTTATTTCGCCGCGCGCTGTGTGATATAGAGCAGAAGTGTGTACACCGGCAGCGGATACGATGTGTATATATAGATAGGCGTGTGCGTTGCTCCAAATGGACGAATCGTGCGATAGATGGGGACGTTCGACTAGAAATGCCTGACGAATCTCTTTCCATAGCGCTGAATATTTCATCGGGTGCACTGGACTTTTCCAAGTTGTTTATATTCGGCATGAGAATATATAGGGAGATTTATTATATTGGCTGAAATTACACTGCCTCCCAAGTATAAACAATTATTACGCCTCTTATTCAGCGTCGAGCAGTCCGCAGGCGCCCGTAAAAAAAAAGAAAAATAAAGAAAGTCAAGAAACGAAAATAAAGCTACAGCACATTTAACTGCGCAATTGCCAGCTCCTGAAAAAAAAGAAAATATTCATTCTTTCGTATATAACTCCGGCTGGTGAACAGGTCGAGAGAGAGAGAGAGAGAGGCAGAGCTGTGAAATTCTCGTGTACTAACGTTAAATTCACAGCTCAACCAGCGTACGCGGCCATATGTGCAAAGTGCCCACCTCCCCGCCCCCCCAAAAAGAAAGAGCAATATTCCAAGCAAAGCGTTATAAAACGCGCTCCTAAATGCCACCGCGCAATTCTCGTCTTTTATACGCACGCTCCGCACAACGGCTTTTCGGCAAGTGCATGAATAGTCATTTTTTTCGCCATTACGCGTCTCCGCACACCCAACGCAGACTGCAAAAAAAGGAGAGATAGGGTCAAGTTTTCATTTTCTCTCTCTCTCCGCGGCGAGAATCACGCCGATGGCAGATCCGCTTTTAGGCCGGGCGAATTTCCCTCGAGCCAAGCGATTCCGGCCTTGTCACGCAGAGAAAGAGAGAGAGAGAGAGAGCCCTTTTGCCCCTGTTAAAAGAGATAGCGTGCGAGAGAAGGGCTGCGCTACACACGTACGTATATACACATAGAGAGAGAGAGAGAGAGCGCACGCGAGGCCTCGGCGCGTACCGGCAGTTGTTTTTGCCGCAGCAGATAAGAGAGCTCGCCGGGGAGTATATATACATAGCATTGCGGAGCAGGCGAGCTGTTTAATGGCGTGTGGATTTTTCGGGGCACACCCTAACTCTTTTGCGCGGCGCGCGGTGTATAGTCGACTGTACAGCTGGTATCAAGCTTGTAATGCCTTTTTTTATTATCGGCGCGCGAGTTTAAGCTCTCCCCACCCACCTCTGCTTTCCCGCCGCTCGACAGTGCGAATCGTTTATATTGCGGCCGTTGTCTCTCACTTGCCTGTCGCGCGTGTGTATATAGCGCGCATTAAACGAGGGATAAACGACTGCCGCGATTTCGCGAGTTTTAGAAGTGGCCTCCGCGGAATAGCTAAATCCTCGGTATACGCGCGTATATTTATAGTCGCGGTAATCGACGGGTATATGGAGGTATAATTCTACCCTCGAAGCACGAGTGCGGGCTGTATAGGAGTCGATATGTGTACGTAGACGCGTGTGATTTATCGCGTGAATTTTTGTTTATATACATAGAAAACGAAATTGCTCGCGCGCCGCGTATACGCAATTCGAATTTCAAAGTTTCGCGCAATAATTGTCCTGGATTTTCGAGTGTGCGATCAGCGCGCACTTATCGCTCGTGAATATCGATTATTTTTTCTCCATTCCGCGGAGCAGAGCGCGAGTGCGAGCATATATGCAGCGCGATCGACACAATTGCTTAATTTTTGCGTGAGATTTTAATTGGATCGATGTAGGATTGAAAAGCTTCGCGTTCCAACGCACGCCTTTCGCCGCATACGTATATATACATATATACTGCTGCAGTCCGGACTCTTTCCACGTGTGGGGAGGGCCTTTAATCTGATTATAGCCTTGTTCAATCAACTTTAAAATATAAATAATATTGCGTATATGCGCGTATTGTGGAAATCCGATAAGCCGTGATTGAAAAATACGTTTCCTCCGCGCGCGCAGCAGGGTTACACGCATCGCCGTTTCAATTAAAGTAGCTTTGCGCGAAAGCCCGATTCTGCATGCACGCGCAATTGAATTTTTAACGTGCACCTGATGCGTATACGAAAAATATCCGCAACTATGCGCTTTCGCCGCTTCGTATCGTACGCGTCGAGTCGAAGCCCGTCGCAGGGAAGAGGAGCGAGCGACCCCCTCGACAAGCGATACTCAGCTCGTATACATACATGCTATATATATAGAGCGTTGCACCAGCGAGAGCTATCTCCGCGAAGATCCGCGCTGCATATATGTAGTATCTCCCTCTTCGCACAATCCGCAATTGATTGTTGATCGTGACTACTCGTGTGAAGAGTAGAGGCTTCTTATCGGTGCGGGGAGGGGGGTGGCTCTCGCGCGCCTCGCGTCATTATCATCGGAGCTGCTCTCTCCTCTCTTGCCTCGCCAGCGCAGCGGAGCTATTTCCATGGAGCCAATCGTCCAGAAAGACGAAGATACCGTTAACCATAGCGCACAATGGGTGCAGTTGTGTGCACGCGTACAAGCGCTTCGCTCTCTCCTCGGGGTGGGCGGGGGAGGAGGGGGGGGGGGTTGAAGATACCGAGCGATTGATATCCGTCACGAGATCGTTTCGCCCACGAGCCATTACCTATGGGCTTCGTTATGCGGATTATCTAATCGTCGCTCTCTTCCCCCCCCCCCCCCGCGACCGACGTTGGCGCGTCTCGAGCGCGCGGTTGCGTTGGAGAGAGAGAGAGAGAAACTTATAGCCTCGAGAACTCGACGCTGCGGATCGCTAACGATGAAATTATGCCAGCGCGTCATCGCAATTATGCGACGCCTGTGTAATCCTCGAGGAAATTCAGTGGAGAGCAGCTGCAGCGAGATAGAGCGAGACAGAGAGAGAGGAACGATTCCATTTCGAATTCATTCTGTCTCCTCCTCCTCCCTCTTTTTTTTGTTCTTCATCAAACTTGCACACATCCTCATCCTCTCTCTCTCTCTCTTTCTCTCTCTCTCAGTCTCTCTCACGGCAAAAGCTACAGCTAGGCGCCTTTTATCTCTTAATACGAGCTCGCGACGTCGAGGGCTCGGTAGATTTGCTCGTTTGTCGCGTGTGCGTCTGCAGTGCGCCTTCATCTGTTGCGTCGAGTCAAGCCGGAGACACAGTGAGAGGGAGAGAAAGACAGACACAGAAATACACCGGGAGAGAAAGAGAGACTACGGAGGAGAGCTGCTGCAGCAAGACGAAGACACGGGCACACACACAGTCGGCGAGAGATGGAGATAATAACGAGGCGCGCGTTGAAAGATGAGTTCGCCGTGTTGAATTAACGAGCTGTATCTACCTTATACTGCGCGCAAAGAGAGCACGAGTTGTCCCGCATGAATTTTCCATTGGACTCTGCTGCTGCTGCTGTTGCTGGGATTTTTGCGCAGCGAGAGCGAGAGATGTGTGCAGCGCTATAGAATCGCGAGTCTCTTTCGCTCCGTAACGCGATGACTTTTCTCGGAAAATCTTAAATAATTGCCGTGGAATTGAAGCCGGAGTCAGAGAGAGAGACCTGCGGATATAAAGGTCTTCTTCTTTAATTCTCATTAGGACGGCTGTAGAGCTGCGCGCGCGCGGCTCGAAATATCCAGCTGCTGTTACGCAGACGCCGTCGCAAACAGAGTAGCGGAAAGAGTTATAACGAAGCTTATTGTTATCACGGAATGCACAAGTACACGCGTATACGTGTGTATACCTAAGGACTTCACCCTGAGATATTACCGTCTAATCATCCGTCGGACTCCGCGGTGGGACACATATATATACATACAGCGTCCCGCTTACGGGGCCGCTCGTAAATCTCTTCATCGACGTCGTGGTGTGCGCGCGCGCAAGTTCCGACAAAACACGAGCCGCCCGCGCCGCCGCTCGTGCATACGTAAAGACTTTCCCTCCCGGTAATCAGGAGAGATCGAGGAACGCGGCGCGTGGGAATAGCGTCGTTCTTGCGCGCGCGGCGTATGGGTCTCGTCGGCTGCGGCTGCCCCGTGACTACTTAATAAGCCCACACCGCGGCGTCTCCTCGTTTTTGTAGATTTATGCGAGCTTTTGATACCTACCGCGCGGACGAAGAAAACGCGGCCGCGTTGCGGCCATAATTTTCGGATGCGCGTGTGTATACGCGTATATCGCGTATACGAGGTTGTGCGCGGAGTGCAGCTCGGGGCTCTCCGATCGCTATACGCGGTGTACATCGCCCGCTTTGTAAAGGCGAGTCCATTAATAGTTGGACGAGATAGAGGGATCTCTCTGCACAGTGTGTATATATGTAGTGCCATTAATTCACTGCGTTTTCAGCGAGTCTTGGTAAACCCGCTTAACACAGAGTGAGCGAGTGAGTGAGAGAGAGAGAGAGAGAGAGAGAAAGAGGGACGGTGTGTACACGGCACTACTCAAGGTATTCCCGCGGGATATATACGCGCCGCGGCTGGAATTCTTGTTTCGCGGCGATGCGCACTTTAATATCGCTGAATCGCCCGCGGATGAGCGTAAATTTCTCGGATGGTTAGCTTTATATCGCGCGCGATGAGTGTCGGTTTTATTAACGCGCGTATATGCACGATGCTATACGCTCGCTCTCGAGTATACAGTTTTGTTTCCATCCTCCCACGCACTGCGTATATATGCATTACTAGTATCCCCTTCCCCGGCCTCTACGTACGTGTGTACTTAAGGATGTTCTCTTGTTCAGTGGAGCCCAACTAGCGGCGCTAAAAGTCTCCTCCTTCCTACGCTTAGTTTCTCTCTTTCCGAGAGGGCTAAGTTGAGCACCCGAAATGCGCAGAGACAAAATTTAGGCTTCTGCACAGTTTTCCGTACTTCTCCTCTCTGGGCCTACGAGTAGTGGGGGTGCGTCTCTCTCTCGCTCTCCCTCTGTATAGTATACTCCCCCGTCAGGAAAACTTCCTCCACTCCTTAGTAGTACTGCTGCTTTCCCCTCACTCTTTGCTACGCGCGCATCAAAATTGACTATTGCTGCGAACTTTAGGTCTCATTATCTTGAAAAATAATATGGATTGCCCTGATAAAAAACAGTTCACCTTAATCGTTACAGTCTACTGTATTTACATACTTAATTTCCATAAGAGTGGTTGGATTTCTAAATCAGAGCTCAAAATATTGTACCTCAAGTGCAGTCGCAGCCTATGTAGCCTGGGTTAAAAAGTCATATTTTACGGTCTTAATACTCAAAAATTAGCACGATAAACGGGGCTGAAATTTCAACCATGTATCAAGTATACTAAAATCTAACTCTAAGCCAAATTTTATTAATATTCAAGGAATTGTCATTTGCAAGAGAACATCCTTAACTCGACTTTTATCCCGAACGCTGAAACGCAAAGATTTGCGCGCCCGCATTTCCATATACAGCGCAGCGAGCCGTATATATATATACATTCCGCCGCTAATCGAAAAGCAATTTTAGGCCCCGAAATACTGGGCGAATTCCCCGGAAATTTCCCGGGAGGCTCTCGTCGGGGAAGAATCCTTGACAAATCAACTCTCATTCGGTTAATGGCGAGGGTTATTTCCCTCCCAACCAACTATCGAGAGCAACTTGGAGCGCAACCCATCTCCCCCCTCACCCCCTCCCGTATAGCGTTCGATGCAGTTTACCCTCGCGAGTTTTGCAGTTTCGCAGTTTCGAGCGAGACCCCCCCGCCTGCTCTCCATTTGTATTGCCGGCTTTCCCAACCGGAACAACTTGCACGCGCGCTTATACGGTTGCTGCTTAAGCGCAAGAGGAATAGCCGGATAAATCAGCCGTGGCCGCGAAACTTTCGGCATTCCGTTGACTCGTCTGCGGCAGCAGCAGCAGCAGCAGTGGGAGAGAATCTTATATCCCGCTCTCGTGCGCGCACTACTTTTTTTTTCTAATCTACCGCACTCGCACACACGTACACGTGTAATGTATATACGTATACAGACGCGGGGAGTAGAGAGCGCAATCTAGTTCTCCGGAATATTCGCGACGCGAATGATTTCCAGAGGGAGAGAGAGTGAGAGAGAGAGAGAGAGAGGAAAAAGAGTCGTCAGAGAGGGAGGAGGAGAGCTGGAGCTGAACTCGGCCAGGAAGAAAGCTCGGGGCGAAATAAAAGGAGGAGCTACGAGCCCGAGAGATTAAAAGAGATAGGGCGGAAGCCCGCTGGACCGCGGCCAGGAATTCATCGAGGCTGCAGGTACCAGCAGCGAAGTGTGGGGGGAGGGCGGTTGTAGAGTTGTCGAGAGAGATAGAGAAAGCCAGCGCTCCGCGTATTTATTGGCTCGTTCTCCATGTAAATGCGCGTGCCGCGGATTATTGGGAACCGATCTTCCTCTCGACCTCTATACTGCTAAGTACACACGCACAGACTCTCTCTCTCTCTCTCTCTCTCTCTCACTCTCACGGGACGATTATTGAGGATTCTTTTCGTGTCCAATTCGCCCATTTTATGCAATTAATTTTTTTTAATTTCTGTCCCTTTGATAATTAATCTCTGTACACGAATTATTGACCATGACATTTTCTTTTTCTCTGTCTGTTGCAGGTAAGCACCGGTTAATCACCGCGTTAGATGCGGCGCAGTGTAAGTCGAAACACTTAGCTAAACGTCACTTGCGCAGACTGCATCGTTTAGATCCTTATCGTTGCATGCATGGAGAGACGCAAATAATAACCGCTCGCTAAGTACACGAGAGCTTCGTACGGCGAGCGTATAAAATCGCTCTCTCGACACTTACATGTATATATATATATGAGTATGTCCAGGAAATTTCGGAAACAACTCGGACGGAAAAGTTGCGAAAAATTTTCTTGAAGGCACACCTACCAGATCTGTTTTTTCTCGTTCCTTAAGGATATACTTATTTCCGGAGCAAAAACGACTCGAAAAAACGAGAAATAATTAACAAAAATAGAATACATAGATTTTTTTCTCGAAAAGTATGGACTTTTATAAAAAATTCATTGGAACGAAAATGTCTTAAAATTCATGAAAGAATGCTCTGAAATTTTTTCAGATTGATCTGGTACAATTTTTGATTTTTCAAAAACCCAAGAAAATCGAAATTTCGGAAAATTTAAGACCTTTTTGTTCTAATGAAATATTCTTAAAAGTCCACAGTTGTCTAGAAAAAAATCTATGAATTCTTGTTTTTTAATATTATTTCTCGTTTTTCGAGTCGTTTTCGCTCCGGAAAAAAGTATACCCTAAGATTTTCCGTGCACGCGAGCTTTTTCTCTTTCAGAATGACCTAAGGAACGGGGAAAAAAGCGGTCTGGTAGATGCGCCTTCAAGAAAATTTTTCGCAACTTTTCCGTCCGAGCTGTTTCCAAAATTTCTTGGACATACTCATATATATACATACGCACCTATACATACAGCGACTGTACTCACAACGTGTCCGCCTCGAAACGGTTCAACGCGTACACGATGTTCCGGTTCGCGAGTTATCGCGAAAGTTTAACCGCATCATCGCAGCCGAGAAAGAGTGAGAGACGAAGCTCCTCGGCGAATCCCAGGGACGCGTTATTAAAACGTCAGTTTAACGCGCGGCAGGTATATATATACATACGCTGCACACCTGAAGCGCGACGCGATTCATTTTCTCCGCGCGGAGCCCGATTAATAATCGCCTCGTTTACCCCGCAAGACTTCCCACATAAATACTCCCCGAGACCGTCGCTCTCTATCCCTCTCTTTCTCTCTTCGGCCACCACCATCGCCGCCGCCGAGATAACACCGCCGCGCTGTACTCCTCGCCTCTCTCGCCGGCAGTGTTTCGCGTCTCTGCGGCAGCCGCGAAATCCCACGGGTAAACAGAGCGCGCACAAGTCCGAGAAGAGAGAGTGAGGAGGCGCTGCAGCCCGAGCGACACTCCATTAAAACCCAAAGTGGAGTGATCTGGGGGTGTTCAAACAAGCTCCCCGGTATAAACCGATGATTCTCCCTCCCTCTCTCTTGCATACTCTATCGAGGTGTAGACGCTTCTTTTCGGCGCTAATTCTTTTCTTTCTTTTTTTTGCGCGCGCGCGCGCGAGTGTATAGGGCATAAGATTTTTCATGCATAAGGAATCAGTCCCCTCCGCCGGCTTTGATCGGCACTGCAGACTCGCCCTTTGCCCTTTGATGTACACACGGCGCGTGAAAAGCCGCGATAAAGCTGTGCCGCTATTCTGTTTACTTTTAATTTTTCTTTTTTCGCCTCGACTAGAGAGCTATCCCCCCCTCGCTGCCTCGAGACACTTTGCCGCGCAATCTCTAGATTATAGATCTATAGAGATCGCCGTAGATGTTTATGCGGGAAAATCTGTTTTGATTCTTCGAGAGAGCGGTCCACCGCAGCTGTGGATAAGGACACACTTTATCGCAAAATATACGAATACTTACAGCATATCTACAGTCCGCATTACTTTCGTGCGAAAGGATTCGTTCGATCCCGTATGCAGCGCGAGCATCAGACTCGAAAATGGCAGCTGCATTAGTTTCCGAGTCCCAAAAAAAAAAAAAAAAAAATGCGCGCGAGCTTGCAGCGCAAGATCATTTTGTGATTTGGAGGGACGCTCGCGCACACGTTACGTCGTGAAGTTTGCGCGCAATCTCGCTCGTAAATAACGGCTCAGGGGGGGGGGGGGTGGCAGGCGCTCTCGGAGCTATCCGGGCCCGCGCTTCCGCGGGAACTTTGGAGGATTCCGCGCGCTTTGTCGGAGACTAACGACAGGGGTCAGAGGGATAGCAGCGCTATGTATATACACTGCAGCGAGACTCGTCGACTAATCGATTCGGGCTCCCGCGGCCTGCAGGCGCACACGATTCGCCGAAGAGAGGAGGAACCGAGAGAAGCAGCCCTCCGATGCAGGTAATTTTTTTTTTCCGTAAGTTCGATCCGGCTCTCTCTGTAATAAGCGGCTCTCGACGAGCGAGGGAAACTGTCATCGTGACTGCACACGCTTGTGTGCGGCCCCGTTATTTCAATCCCGCGCGCCTATAGCCCATCGATTGCGCCGAGTGCTCGCTCGTTCTCCTTATACACTTAGCTCGGCGGTTCTCGAAGTCAATAACGTTGTGTACCGGCGATATATATGCGGGAGGAGAGATTTACTCTCTCTGCATTTTTCATCGTAACCTATTGCCGGGAGTAATAGCCCTGGCCTAATTATCACTCGAGTGGATGCTCTACTCTCTAAATTTCTTCGAGTGAAATTTCACTCGAATCGAGTGAAAAATCACTCGATGCTTCGTGGCGAAATTGAGTCAACAGGCTTCGAGTGATTCGTGACTCTTTGCTTCGAGTGAAATTTTCACTCTTTGACAAAGGGACAACATTGTTATTGGCTCGAGGGAGCTTTTCGCGCTTGTTGTCAATTACAGGGAGTACAATACGCACAATACGTATATATTTATTAATTTTCATTAACCGATATAGCGGAAGAATTCTGCTGAAGTTATATAAAGATGTTCAACTTTGGATTTATATAAATTGGAGATGAATGCGAGAAGATCGATAGAGCCTTTTCATTTTAAGGTCAGCACTACTCTAATTGGTATTCTCGAGTTATAGCCATAGCACTTGCACCGCACTGGCATATACTTATTTACATTTATAATCACTAGCTTTCTCAGCCGCAATCATCGATTTTGTAAAACGCACAGCTTCGCCTTGGAATAAACGGCTTTCGCGAATGTTCTAAAGGCGGCAGCTCGTCAAATCGACGCGAGAGCACGTCCGCGAGGCAGAAATTAGTACGCCGAGACGCGGGAGAGATGGCAGCAGCGTTGAGTCTTCGACGTATCGCGCGCTGCCGAAAAAACACCCTCGACAGAAACTGGCTCTTTCCCCGCAGCGCTGATTAGACCTGTACACAATACAAACGAGACAACGAAGCGCATAACCACTTGACTCGATCGCCACCTTTCGTTCCCTCGCAACGAAGCGCGTTATGCTCGTATTGAGAGCTCGGCGCATCAGCCCGGAATTCGACTAATTAACGAGGTATACACGACAATTAATTCGATAGAAATTCGTTTGATTTGCCATCGGTTGCGCGGCGTGCGGGAGAAATCCTCCCCCCCCCCTCCCCCTCCGTGAATTAGCTCGTTTCGTTAAAATATGAGGGGCGCAGCTCGTGTAAACGCGCGCGGAACGATGCGAAAGAGAGAAGAGCCGTGGGGGGGGGGGGGGGGAGATCGCACGCGTGCAACCGCGGAAAATCATATAACGGCCGCCTCTCTCCGCTGTGTATATGCGTCGAGCGTTAATAGTCGAATTTTCGCTGCAGACTCGGCCGATGCACGCGCCGCTGCAGGAGGTGAGAAAAATGCGCTTCGAGAGCCCGCTGCATTGTTGCGGCGCGTTACTCGCGGAATATACAAACGAGAGAGAGAGAGAGAGTGAGGGAGAGAATGTGAGTGAGAGACGTCGATGAAAATTTCCACGGTTAATTTCGACTACGATACAGCGCGGCGGTGTGGGCCCCATCGCGTCGCTTAGCGTGATTTCTGCGGCAATGGGGGCGGGGGGGGGGGGAGGGGGTTAACGCGTTTTAATGCCAATTTCGATGCATTCGCCCACGGCTAAACGTAAATTATTTCTCTGCATATCGCGCGCTCGACGTGTGCCGCCGCGATATTTGAGGGTATATAATGGCAATAACAGTTTTGTGAAGGCCTGATTGGTTATACACGGCGTTTATTGGAAGAGTCGCCTAATTTAGCCCCGGCGCGCGCGTCTACGTGTATATATAAATAACTCGGCCAAACAATTACTCTCGCCGGGGCAAAAAGGCTAATTGCCCAAATTACCCCCTCGAGTAAATTACGATTTTCAATGTAGACGATGCACGTGTAGTACTTCCGTCTCGGAGGATAGTGTGTTTAGTGGCCAGAAAAACGTCTAATTCTCATCGTGTGTGGAGAGGAGCTTCTGCGGACGAAAAAAAGAAAAGTTCCTTAATATCCCAAATTACCGCGGGGTTGTACGAGCCCGCCTTGTAAACGCCGTGGAAAAATGCGCGAAGCGGCCGTATAAATCGAAGGAAGCCTCTAACCGCGCCGCCGCTAAAGGTCCGCGCGTGTATTAAGCGGATTTTTCTTCGAGCGCAAATTGCCATTATAATTTAGCCGGTAGTTACGAAAAGCGGTGATTACTCGGCGAAAGAGCTTAGAAACTTGTTGCTGCTTTCTCGCTCGCAGCAGCTGAATATATACTCTCTCTCTCTCTCTCGAATAGTGTATGTGTGTATGCATACAAGATCGCAGTGTGCCTTTGTATACGAGAGCTGGAATCGCTCTCGGCTTTGCCGGTGGTCTCTCTCGCGACGGCGACGACTATACGACCTACTGGCTCAGGAATGACGCAAATCTTATCGATCAAGAATGGGAAAAGACTACATTTGCACCGGAGAGAAATTTATAAGTAAATTTTGTTAGAAGTCCTATGAAAAATTACTTTACCATGTGTGCTAATGAGGAGACAAATGTCGACTTTGTCATGGTACATTAAAATTTTACTGAGTCACATATCGCTCGCATTGATTATTTTTGGTTGATCGAAGAATTATTTATGCATCGCAAATTATTTTTACATTCCTATCGCTACAAACCTACCTAACCTTACCTAACCCTACCTAACAACGCATGTTGCCTATCGCAGAACTAATTGAATGTAACGGGTTCCGATTCTCTTATATATACTAATCGCACAGCGATTTGTGCACTCGCGAGTTCGATTTTTCGGTATGCCACCTAGTGGCAAGTCGTGCAGCGCGTCGAACATTTCCTTCACGCACGCGCAGTTAATTAGGACGATCATTAACCGTCGTAATTGATGGTCTACGACGCGTGTTTAATTTTTACGAACTTTCCTAAATATACTTCAAACAAACCTTCCTAATTTTTAGTATACTGTTCATTAAAATGTATACACACTGCATACACCATGCTTGTATTCATAATTTTTACTATACCACAATGTACTTTTTTCTAACCTATAGATACTATAAAATCACTCAAACGTAGTATTTATTACAACATATGCGGTAATTTTATCCAGAAATTGAATTTATCTCTCGATTAGAAGAAAATATAGTAATTTTTAGCCGAACATATTTCTCTCCGTGATATACGAGAGAGCAAAACCAATGCAACAGCATCTCGCTCTCGCTCTCGCCGATAATCGAGCTTATTAGCGAATATTTTAGCGACGATTCGAAGTAAGCCGTGCTCGGCACCACCACGACGACTCAATCAATTGCGCGCGGGACGAGCGACGTTGATTTGGATTTTCCGTGTCAGGTGCGGGGAGGAGGAGAGCCGCGACTCCGGCGCTGGCTGCAGTATATATATACATCCAGCGTAAGCGCGACGCGTCGGCGGCTTTCGGGCCTGACAGAGATGGAAATGGCTTTTGTTACTGTTTCGCGTCGGTGTGTCGTCGTCGTCGTCGTCGTCGCGGGGAGCCGCCCGCGCGCGACACTTGAAAGCTGGCTCCTTAATTGACGACAAAGAGAAGATTTAACGCTATATCCTCGTATAAATCACCGGTAGTTAAGCCACTCATTGAACCCTCTTCTTCGCGCGTGTGTGTGTGTGTGTGTGTGTGTGTGTGTGTATATATATATATATATATATATATATATATATAAACGCCGGTGCAGCAGAGACACAACGTCTTGACTCTCTCGCTCTCGTTAATTTTAAAGAGCGCGCGCGTGCAGCTATGTACTCTCATTTCCGGCGCAGCTGCGATTCGCTCGCTGTATTACGCGGCTGAATAATGGCTCAATCCCGCGCGCTTGGAAAAACACGCGCTTGTATTCTCGACGCTTTTCTCTCTTATTCCGCAATTAAGCGCGAGCGGATAATTTTTAATCCGCATTGCGTATGTACGTGTATGCATATATATATACGTCCTGTCGATGCGTTACAGTCCCGAAATTCGGACGCAGCTGTGCCGCGCGCTTGTGTACACGCCGCGGTATATCGGCATCGCGTAATAATTAATAGTTAATAAACAATTGATCAAACGAGAAGAGAGGGATGGGCGATGAAAGCGAGACGGCAGCAGTACGGCATTGTGTCGACGTGTGCACACATAGTACATATATGCGTATACGCGCAGTGCGCGCGATGGCAGTAACGACGTATATCGCATGCATTAACGGTATTACCATACGGGAATCGGGCAAACGGAATTTCCAGATTTTCCGCGACGCGCGTGATTTGCATGATTGATTGCGCATAATCGCGTGACTCTCCTGTGTTCTCTCTCTCTCGAGCTGATCGCTTCGGGGAGGGGTACGAAGCCGTCGACAGCATCCGCGGACTCTTTCGATTAGCAGTGCGAAAAATTGCCGTCTGCGTGCGCGTGTTCGTACGCATCGCGTATTTATTTTTTTTTTTCACACACGGAATTTCGGGCGGGGATTTAATTCAAACAAAAATTATACCGCGAGACTTTGCGGATTACAGGTATATATAGTTTGCACAGAGCGCTGTTATTAAAACAGAATCACGCTTATGTCTACCCACAAATAATATACAGTAATTTTAAATGGAGAGCAGGCGAGGAATTAAAATTATTAGATGCATTCAACCGGTACGTAATATAGTGGCGCGTAAATTATTTTGAATTACGCACGTGTCAGTCTCTCGCTGATGGCACGAGTTATTCCATTAACACTCGATGGTCGTCCTTGATCTCCTCGAGTCGCCTCTCTCTCTCTGAAACCGGTCGATCGCGGCCGGCGGGGTACGCGAGATTTGTTTTATTTATCAGAGCTTCGACGCGAATCGAGAAACAGCATATATAGCATTCCGCGCGAAGACGCGTCTAGACGACGGCTTTAATTTGAGAATCGCCGCGGCCGCGCTCTCGCGTAATTCGCGATATTGATTTTCAATCTTTCACGCTTTATTAGAGCTTTTAATTTGCAATGCGGCTTCGCGTTGGCGCCTCGTTAAAGCTAGGCTGTATCGGCGCTTTATGTAAAAACGCGCGATCGCGCCGCGGAGACCCATAAATACAAAAGCCCGCGTTTATTTTTATCGATTATTTTAACGTCGCGCGCCTGCGACGCCGAGGAAATTGCCGGTTATTATATTGCGCGCCCGCGCCGCCACTATATAATACAACAAAGTTTCGCTATATAAATTCAATTATTGATTCGAATTTACGCATTATAACGCGTCCGCGTACAGCGCTATACGCTCGACTTTGGCGGTTCTGGTGTCCTGTTCTCCCGCCGGTATTACGTTCGCGCGCTGTAACGCACTATATGCGCGTCCCGGACGAGACAAGCGCACGAGACAGAGAAATGCGCCGCGCAGTGGACGCAGCGGCCGACGAGTATGTGCGAGAGAGAGGGAGAGAGAAAGAGCAACCGGAGACGACGCGATCCAGTAAATGTCTGCCGCTGCTGCTGTACTGCAGCGTCTGTAATTTCATATCGGTATTTGCCTGCGATTTAATCACTTAAAGTAGCGCAAGCGCAAGCGCGCGACTCGGATTAAAGCTCCCGAGGCGCGGCGCCTGCTCGCGCCTTATATATATATATATATATATATATATATATATATACGTTCGATTCTTTCCCGGTCGACGAGACGATCGAGCCGAAATGCTTTTGCTTTAGTATTATACTCTTTTTTCCTATAGATACAGGTAGATAAGAGTGTATTAGGATTTTTCGTTGTGCCTGTACATAGTTGTATTGCGCGAATTTTGCGCTGTATATTTATCCTCGCGGTTCGACTCTCGGCGGGCGGGGCGAATTAATCCCGCGACAATAAACTCCGCAGCGTAGTCTCTCTCTCTCTCTCTCTCGCAGCTATTTGCGTCGCTTCTCTCTCTCTCTCTCTCTCTCTCTCTTTCCCGAGCGCAATCGCGGCGCGCGCGCGTATGGTTTTTTTTAACGAGGCCGCAAACACCGGCTGTAGCCGGCAGCGTTCGCCGCCACCTTTATGCATGTATATATTCCGGTCTGTATATATATATACGGTTTGAAATTCAAATTTCGCCCGAACGAAGTCGATATTCAGTGTAAAATCGAGCAGCTCAGCTGTATTAAACGACATGGAATAATGTTCCGCGACCGCGTATATATACTATGCCCACCGCTCTATATACATATAGATATTCTGCGGTACGCAGAATTGAAAGCTAGAAGCGCGCGCGGGGGAGCTTGATTTTTCGTTTTTTATTCAAATAAAATATCCCCCGTCCCCTCTCCTCCCACCGCGCGATGTGCATGTACACGGTGTGCGGGAGAAGCAGACGCTCAAAATAAACAAACCGCCACAGCCAAGTTAACGCTCTTTCTCTTTCTCTCTCGCGGCCGTACTGCGGCTCGGCTAATCTAGCATCGACGTCGTATACAAGTCCCGCGGCCGAGGAGGAGGTCGCTGGGGAAGGGGGGGGGGCAAGAACGAGCGGTAACCCGATATAAATGAGCTGTGCTGCTCCTCGGGCCTCTGCCGAGCGGGCAACGGGGCTAATCAGACTGCACACACACACACATACACACACAGCGGCGGCGGGAAAGTGGATGAACGGCGCGCCGGCCGCGCGATATACAAAGCCGGAGGCTCGTGCCCTCGCGGTGGACGGCCTTGTCCTCCGCAGACGGAAATCGCGGGTGTGCGAGCCGCAGCCTTTAATTCGAGCCCGAGAGTGCGAGAGACGATTACGGCCGTCTGGCCGTGTGGATGTGTATGCATTGCTTCCCGAATACCGTATGTATTATATATATGAGCAAGTCAAGGCAATTTCGGAAACAACTCGGACGGAAAAGTTGCGAAAAATTTTCTTGAAGGCACAGCTACCAGACCTGTTTTTTCTCGTTCCTTAGGTTATTTTGAAAGAGAAAAAGCTGTACATGTAGACTTTTCTCCGGAGCAAGACGACTCGAAAAAACGAGAAATAATTAACAAAATGAGAATTCATAGATTTTTTTCTCGAAAACTATGGGCTTTTATAAAAAGTTCATTAGAACAAAACTGTCTTAAAATTCGTCAAGGAATGCTCTGAAATTTTTTGGATTATTGAAAAATCAAAAATTGTGTCGGATCAATCTGGAAAAATTTCACAGCATACTTTTATCAATCTTAATCATCAATTTTAAATAAAGTGCAACAAAAGAGCTGTAATTTAAAAAAATATATGTCCAGATTCGATGCTCTGATCAAAAGTTATGTCCGTTTGACAAAAAAAAAGTAAATAAAAATCCGAATAGCCGATTTTCTATTTTTCCCCATATACTTCCTGTTGGAAATAAACTTATATTTTATTTATTTCCAGAAAACTCCGCATCTGTTAGGCTAGTATTAGAGTAGTAATATAGTAATAATAGTATAGTTTTAGTATTATCCGTTCGGAGTACGAGGCCATCGAGACTAGGGAACACTTTGACAATAAACAGATTTAAAGGGTCGGCACATTATAAAATATACACAGCATAGACAGTTTAGTGGGAGGAGTTTTCACTCAGGTACACAGAATCTTGACACCCCTGTACTCATAGCTTCGTCAGTCGTTTGTAAGCAACCGCTGCATGCACTTCGAGAGCTCAGTGAGTTGATCTATATATATTCAAACTAAATATAAACTTACTTTTTATGCACAAATTACTGCGTAATTTCTCTACCTAACCCTAACAGGTTATGGGCCCAGGATCGCGTAGTGCATAATAGAGGTATGAGTGAAAGTGTTATATGAGAAAGAAACTTTGAAAATGGAATCGGCGGGCGTCAAGATAGAGAAGCTGCGTGGCAGCGATAATTGGCTCCAGTGGCGTTTTGTACTACGCACAATCTTGGAGGAAGATGACGACCTTATCGGCGTCTGTGATGGCACTGTAGTTCATCCAGGTGAAGCAGAAGCTAATGCAGAGAAGAAGAAAAAGTTCCTGAAAGCGGACAAAGCTGCGAGAAAAATCATAGTCACATCAGTAGAGAGGAAGCCCCTTGACTTATTGCTAAGTTGCACAACAGCGTACGACATGTGGAGAAAGTTAAATTCGATCTACGATATGAAGTCCGACGAAAATCTTAGCATGATACAAAAACAATTTTTTAACTTCAAGTGGGATGAAAATGAAAGTGTCGCTCATAATCTATCGAAAATAGAGCAGTTATCCATTAAAATGAAAACACTTGGCAGTGATATTGGAGATAAAATGCTGGTAACTCGCATCTTGACTACGCTACCGCGAAAATTTAATCATTTTCATAGTGCGTGGGACTCAGTCGACGAAACGAAAAAGACTTTAGACAATCTTACAACCAGGCTCATAACTGAAGAATGCAGATGGAGTGAAGATACCGATTGTAAGGAGGAAGCGGTGGCATTACTGTCGAAAGGAAATTCTTATAATAAAGAGCGTAATCAAGGCGAAACATATAGAGCTCAGGATAGCAAGCAAGGGTTGACTTGCTTTAATTGCGGCAGAAGCGGCCACATGAAGAAGGATTGCTTCAGGTGCTATGTGTGTAAACGTACAGGACACACGAGTAAAAACTGCAAAAACAATCAAATTGCCGAAAATAATGGACAGCGATATCATGACAACGACAGCGACGAACAGAGAAATTCATCTCCGAAAATTTGTCTCATGGGAAACAGCAAGACGCAGACGAATAGCAACGACATTTGGGTAATTGACTCTGGAGCAACGGAACACATGAGCGGACGCCGAGAATGGTTCAACGACTACAAAGAATTTGATAAGCCGGTAAAAATAGAAATAGGCGATGGTAGATGTATGAATGCAGTCGGAAAAGGTAATATTGAAGTCCAAATGTATGTAAACAATGAATGGCTTGCAGGTACTATGCATAAAGTACTATGTGTACCGAGTATGAAGCGAAATTTATTTTCTGTAAAGTATGTTGCGAAGAAAGGAATTGATTTCAGTATTATGAACAATGGCAAGCAATGTATGTTTTTCCGCGATCAAAAGGTTATAGCTACAGGTTCGGACATCGGTAATCTGTATAAAATAGATTTACGCGTCTTAGCACCAGGATGTAATTTTACAGAAAAGGCAGAAGCAAATGTTGCTGAGAAAATAGATACACTGCAAGTATGGCACGAGAGGCTTTGCCATCAAAACACAAAGCATATTAAAGATTTTTTGAAACGTCTAGAAGTCAAAGTTCGTGATAACGATTTCTTTTGCGAAGGATGCGCGTACGGGAAGCAACATCGGCTTAGTTTTCACTCTAAACTCGAGCGCGCGACGAAACCTCGCGAGGTTATATACACTGATGTATGCGGGCCAATGGAAATCGACTCATTAGGCCAAAAGCGCTATATGCTTATTTTTAAAGATGACTTTTCTATGTACAGACAAATTTATTTTCTAAAACAGAAGTCGGAGGTCATAGATAAATTAAAATCCTTTTGCAATGAAACTGAAAATCAATTCAATGAAAAAATTAAAGAAATTCATAGTGATGGCGGGCGCGAATTTAATAACCGGGAAGTAAAGGAATTCTTGAGCTCGAAGGGGATTAAATATACAATCAACGTACCGTATACACCTCAGCAAAACGGCGTTGCCGAAAGAGAGAACCGGACTATAGTAGAGGCGGGACGGTCAATGTTATATTCCAAATCTAATCTGCCTATGTTTCTATGGGCAGAAGCCATGAATACTGCAGCGTATGTCATAAATAGAACGGGGCGCAGTAAGCAGGCCAATAAATCACCGATTGAATTATGGCACGGTAAATCGCCGGGTATAGAGAATCTGAAAATTTTCGGGACAGAATGCTTTGTTCACATACCTGCGGAGAAAAGAAGAAAGCTGGATAGAAAGGCAATAAAAGGATATTTGGTTGGGTACATGGAAGAAGGAAAAGGGTATCGTATATATGTTCCGAGCCTTAATGATGTTATTCTTAGTCGCGACGTTATTTTTAAGCAAGAAGAAGTACTGGCAGAAACCGAAAATGTGAGTTTTTCGAAAACGAGCGATGTGTGTGAGCAAAATGATATGCGTATTAACAGCGACGATGATTCATATCAGAGCGCGGAGAGTAATAGCGAAGCAGATGAGCAAGAGATGAATGAGAATGGAAGAGTATTGCGAAATAGAAAAGTTATTAAGCCACCGGAATTTTATGGTTGTCCGATTACATTTATAGCTGAAAAATTGCCACTCGATTATGCAGAAGCTATGCAATCTGAAAAAAGAGATCTATGGAAAAGGGCAATGATTGAGGAAATGAATTCTTTACACGAAAACAAGACTTGGGTTCTTGTAGAAAAGCCAGAGAAACAAAAGGTTATAAGTAGTCGTTGGGTTTTTACCAAGAAAATGAACACAGACAATTCAGAACGATACAAGGCGCGATTAGTTGTCAAAGGATATTCACAAAAGGAGGGCATCGATTATAAAGAGACATTTAGTCCAGTTGCACGTTATGACACAATAAGATTATTATTAAGCATTGTTGCACATGAGAACTTATACCTTGGACAATTTGATATAAAAACTGCATTTTTATACGGAAATCTAAACGAAAATATTTTTATGAAACAGCCTGAAGGCTTTAATGACGGGTCGGGTAGAGTTTGCCACCTATTGAAAAGTCTGTACGGATTAAAACAGTCGCCAAGATGTTGGACAGAGCGTTTTTCAAATTACATAATAAGCTTAAGCTTTAAGCAAAGTGATGCAGACCCGTGTTTATATATTTATTCCAAAAATAATGATTCGATGTTTTTAACCATTTACGTTGACGACGGTCTTGTGGCAGCTTCAAGTATTAATTTAATTGACACACTGTTCGATGACTTAAGTAAAGAATTCAAAATTACTAGTACGAAAGAGGTTAAGAATTTTCTTGGAATCGAAATCAATAGATTATGTGATGGTTCTGTTTTTATTCACCAAAACAAATATATTTTGAGTATTCTTGACAAATTTAAAATGGATGCTGCAAATAGTATCTCTACACCTATGGAGGTAAACTGGATTGAGAAAAATAGCGAAAAGAATCTTAATGCGCCATATAGAGAAGCCGTAGGTAATCTAATGTTTTTACAGACAGTCAGCAGACCTGATATAAGTTTCGCAATAAATGTAGCGGCGAGACATTTAGAAAATCCTAGCGAATCTCACTGGCTATTGATAAAAAGAGTTTTACGTTATCTAAAAGGTACTGTAGATACAGGATTATTGTATTCTAGGGAGGGCAGTTTCGAAGCCTATAGCGACGCTGACTATGCTGGAGATGTTGAGACTAGAAAATCAACATCTGGTATTATATGTAAATTTGCAAATGCAGCTATTACATGGCGATGTAAACTACAAAAGGATGTAGCTTTGTCCACCACTGAAGCTGAGTATGTTAGCGCTAACTTAGCTGCAAAGGAAATTGTATGGTTAAAAAAATTATTTCTTGACTGTAAAATGGAAAATATCGATTTTTCATTAGGTATTGATAATACAAGCGCAATTAAGCTAATAAAAAATCCAGAGTTCCATCAAAGAACTAAGCATATAGATACACAATACAAGTATATACGAGATTTATATAATCAAAGGAAATTTAATGTTATGCATGTAAGAAGCGAAGAGCAAGTAGCAGATGTATTAACTAAGGCGCTACCAAAGCCGAGATTTGAATACTTGCGACAAAAATTAGGTCTTAAGAGTAAAAGTAATATTAAATTGTAAAGATGCAGAGTTTTCAGGGAGGGTGTTGGAAATAAACTTATATTTTATTTATTTCCAGAAAACTCCGCATCTGTTAGGCTAGTATTAGAGTAGTAATATAGTAATAATAGTATAGTTTTAGTATTATCCGTTCGGAGTACGAGGCCATCGAGACTAGGGAACACTTTGACAATAAACAGATTTAAAGGGTCGGCACATTATAAAATATACACAGCATAGACAGTTTAGTGGGAGGAGTTTTCACTCAGGTACACAGAATCTTGACACCCCTGTACTCATAGCTTCGTCAGTCGTTTGTAAGCAACCGCTGCATGCACTTCGAGAGCTCAGTGAGTTGATCTATATATATTCAAACTAAATATAAACTTACTTTTTATGCACAAATTACTGCGTAATTTCTCTACCTAACCCTAACACTTCCTCATGTTAAATTCTAATGTTCCATGTTTCCCGCATGTTTCTCTGCATTTTTGACTATATCTACCAGCTAACAGAAGAAAGTCTAATCGGTCCGAAACCTCTAGCGTAAAAAATATTTTCGATATCTGTACCCCCGAAAAGTGCATTTTTCTATGAGAATTGGTCATATATACGTATTTATATACTATCCTCCGACTTCGGGGATATTGCAATAAATACCTTTGAGACATGAAGGGGATTGGCCTCTTCGGCTAATCGGATTCCGCGATATACCGCACTCGAATATTCAATTAAATAGGTGCGAAAAAGCGGGGATCGCAAACATCGGGGTCGACGCGACGCGAGCGGCGGGAAAATAACAAGTTTGCGAGTCACCGCGCAGGCCATGAAGCATCAAAGAGGGGAGCGATAGAGAGGGGGGGGGAGGTCGGCCCGATGGTTAAAATCTTCCTATTAGCCCGGCTGCGCGTGCATATACAGTGACAAAGCCGAAAATGCAATTTGTGGCCTCGCTTTCGCGCGCGCGACTGTCTCTCGCCTCGGAAACTTTGTTGTTGTCCCTCCCCCCCCTCATCTCCCTCCCCCGCGCCAGAGATGCAGCGACAGCGCTCCGCTAAACGCCCGGGCGTCGCGCGCGTAACGAGCTTTTCCAGTTTATCCATATAATTCGACTAGGCTCGTGTCTCTCCGCCGCGGAAAAAGAGGCTCTCGATCTCCGCGTCGGACTGTATATATATATATATATTTACGCGATTGCAGCGGCAGCAGCAGCAGTGAGAGACACGTCGGGAGGAAGCGAAGCGCGGACGAGAATTGCGCTGTCTCGCGGCGGCCGAGGTCAGAAGTGCCATAGTCTCTGCGCTGCGCCGCTGAAAATTTAAGGGGACGGGACGGCGCGTTTCTACGACATCAGCGCTGGATATGCAATTAAACTTTGCGATTATATGCGCGACCGTTTCCTATTGTACGCCGCGAGCGGCTTTATCTCCCGTTTGGCCGGTGTCTGCACTGTTATTCCCGACGAAGCTTCGGGGAGAGGGGGCATGTTTACGACGCGGGACGCGCGCGCCACTCTCGCGAAAGAGAAGCAAAGAAAGCTCGCGACTTGGCAGCGGGCGAAAAGCAATATTCATGCGCGTATCGACTGTATCGATACGCATCGAGGCGGCGAACGCCTGGAGAATAGTTGACTCCAATTTCGCCGTCCTGTCAGCTGTGCTATGGACTTACAGGGCTGCGCACAGCTTCGATCTGCTGCACGAAGTATTCGATGGCAATTTCGGCGGGGACCTGGCTCTCCGCGCGCAACGAGTTCCACAGTCCCTCCGGCCAAGAGAGAGAGAAAATCTTGTAGCTGTTTTTTTTTCTCGATACGAGCCTTGAACTGTGCGCGCACTATACGGTATATCGACACGAGGCGACGCGGCCAAACGACGATGGACCGCCCCCCCCCCCTCCCGGCTTTGGCCGCGGCTCCCGAAACCTCTCGCTGGCCTACTTTTTTTTTATGCCGCAGCGCGGTGCGTTATATATGAAACCAATTCTGCAACGAGGAGATACGCGGCTTTACAAGCGAATTTATCATTCTCGAATATAATGTGTACACACGTCGAAATCGCACACGCGTTGTCGCGCGTAATATTTTTCGCCGCAGTTCTTATCGCGACGTTCCACCCGGCTAAATGCCTCGGGTACTTTGAATTCCGCGCGCGCACTCGATCCATTGTGCGCGCGTCGTGTAACACTGAAAACCAAGCGTATTAGCGGTATATATACGCATAGCGAATTCGCGCCAGCGAGAGAGAGAGAGAGACAACTATACCTATATAGAGCGCAGAGACGCGTACACGTATACGCGCTTGTGTAATGCGTACGTCGCGTTAACAAGCCAGCGCGATGCGTCGAGTCGACGCGCCGAAACAAAAGCCATCCTCCCCCCCCCCCCCTTCACCGCTCTCGCGCTTGTCCATCAATCTCGAACGAGCCTCGCGCGCGAAACAAAGGCCCTCACCTACGCAAAAAGAGGGAGGTGGGGACAGGGGGGGAGGGGTATACTATTGCGCGCAATTCGCGCTACATCAATTTCGGCTGCGCGCGATTTTTGAATTTTCCATAAACAGACGCGCGCAGCAGCAGCGCACGCTGTCATTTTCAAGTCCCGCTGTGTATAATACGCAAAGCGCGCCTCGCCTCCCCCGCATCGCTAATGCTCCGAGTGCAACGCGATACGGGGGGATTTCGTGTAATTGACGCCGCTGAGCCGACGGATTTTGAAAATTGCGCTTTTCCCGCGAATAGATTTTTTTTAACGCGGTATGTATCGTGTGCGCGCGCGTGTGTATAAGCGAGAAAGAGAGATAGAGAGAAAAAAGTACACGAAGCACGAAGAGGAGCCAGGCGACGAGGGAACACACAAATAACACAGCGGCTCGGAAAGAGCTTGCGCTTCATCACGCGGCCAGACTCATAAATGCACCTGACATTTCCATTTTGCGCGAAGGAAACGAATGCGCCGCTCGCGGATATACGTATATAGAATAGATGTACACACACGGACCACATAGACACACACGCGCGCGGATTGAGAAACAACGAGACAAGCGCGGCAACAGTTATTCGAGAAGAAAGCAATTGCGCGTCGCCCGCGATGTCAATAGTATTTTTCAGCGCTCTCTCTCTCTGCTCCCATTCTTACACCGCACGCGCTCCCGTCGCAAGACCGATTGCCTCGAGAGACTTCGCTGCAGCGGAGTCGATGTTTCGAGCGTCCTTTTCCCTCGCTCGGAAATTCGCAGACGCGCTTTCGCCTCCTTCCTGTCTCCTGCCCGACAAATTAAGCGTCCTCGATTATCGCGGACAATGCGGTATATATACAGCGAGTCTTCGCGTATACAATAAGCTAAATTCTTTCAATTAAAAATCAGTTGCGGAAGCATCAAGCCTGCGCTGCATCGACTTCCTCGCTACCGCACTCGATGCTGAATGCATAGTAGAAGCTGCCGCCGCTGCCGCTGCTTTTAATTACTCCGGCATCCGTTCGCATGGCTCGTGCCGAGTTAGACTCGCGTCGAGGGACGGAGAGACAGACAGCGGGAGTAGTAGCGCGAGGGGGAGTCGGAGGGGGGAGGCAGCCGAGGCGCAGAGCAGCGGCAAAATTTCGTAATCGCGATGCGGACGAGCTCGGTTTGCATTAACGGGCTGCTGGATAAGCGAGCGAGCGTCTTGATTGAAGTGAGATTAAGAGGGGGGGGGGGGCGAGAGCTGCGAGTAGTAAACGTCTTCGAGATCATCACAAACAGACAGTTTGAGAATAGTTTTTCTGACCTTTTTTAAGCTCGGCTTCTCCTCCTCCCTTTTTTCCTCTCTCGGCGCAGCGGAAATCTTGTAATTAGAAAAGTTAGAATTGCCGGGGGAGAGAGAAAATTTTTCGTTTTAATTAAAAATAAAATACTCATTCTTGCGTGTCTCCTGTTCCTTTCTCTCTCTCTCTCTCTCTTCCTCTCGCTCTCGGTTTCTTTCTCCCCTTCTTTTTTCCTCACCGCGGAAAGAAAATTTACGAGGGCAAATCTTTTTCAGACATTCGAGTCGAGTCGCGCGCTTTATTTCGTAATTTTTTATTCAAATCTTTTAATTAAGGAAAATGGAGCTCGCCGCTAATTGCGGCGGTTCGCGAGTGCGAGAAAAGAGAGAGTCAGAGAGGAGCGAATGAAAATTACAAGATTACCGGATTTGTCCCCTAACTGATTTCGCGTTCAATTAAAAATTCGCCCGGAGAATTTTCAGTCGGAAAAATAAAAACGCGGCCGCGGCGGCCCCTTAACCCGCGAATAATGCAGACTCAGCGAATCCATCAGTCGCCCTATACACACATCGTCGGCACCAGCGTATTTCCCGTATACCAGTCGTCCTCGAACATATAATCAATTCCCAGTCGAATTAAATCAGCTCCCGAATTCTCGTTCCGCAACGCAACACGCAACAAGTCAATCGGCTCGTATATGTACGTATCGAGCAGTATAAAACACACAAACGTATCGCGTATATAATCGTCTCGAAACGGAAGACATCCCACGCGAGACTCAATCTATATAAATAATACCTATAATGCACACACACACACATATATATACACATATAGAGAGAGGGAGAGAGTGAGGAGGGGTAATAAGAGCCGTCCGAATTGCAGATCCTCGGCGAGATTCGACTGCGCATAATCGACGTGGCGTGAATGACAAATGCAGGCCCTGGTGTGTCGCTCGGTGGCGATGCATTAAACGGAGGACTGCTGCTACTGCTCCTCGTCTCTCTCTCTCTCCCTCGCGTCGTCCCATAGAATCGGAGCTTGCAAGCTCTCCGCGCGCGGCACTTAATAATGCGCCGAGCCAGCGGTTTATCGGTCAGCCACGCGATTCCGTTCGATTATGAGACGGAAGGAGCTCTATCTCTCTGCAGTGTAGACGTATATATATACACGTGTGTGTGTGTGTGTGTGTGTGTGTATATAGCGTGCGCGACTGGTAACGAGGCCAACCGTGTAAACTAGCCTGCGGAATCGATCGCACGCTAGATCCAGTCTCTCGGTACGCGAGTGTGTCGCGCCGAGCGTTCGAATTTATATCATATATTTTGAAAATTCGCGGCGACAACCGCAATTCGTGTATTACAGATTTGCCTGCGACATAAACGTTCGAGCGTGCGGCTTTCTCTCTTGACTTTTGCCGCGTATTTAAAACAATTACGCAGCAATGTTCTCTCTCGATCACCTCTCTCTCTCTCTCCTCCGAGATTTTTTTCGCTCGATGATGCTCGAGTTTTATAGCGCCGCTTAATCGATTAGTGCCGCGCGTTGGAGAAAGAGAGAGAGAGAGAGCGAGCGAGAGCTTAACTGCAACGGGAGAAGAAAAAAAGTCGGAGGGGAGCTTACGGGCGAAGAAATAATTTTACCTCTGAAGTGTAAAATCGCAGGCTGTGCTCGGGAGGATTACGTGGAATGTATATTGCGCGGAACGACGTTGCTGCTGTTGTGCTCCGGCGCTCCTGCTGCTGCTGCTGCTCAATTAAAAGGTGAACGGCGCCGCTATAATGGCTCTCCGAGTCGATTGAAATTGCGCTGGCCAGCGAGAAAACGGAAAAGAATGCGAGAGCGCGCACCTGCTTTTTTTTTCGCTATCCGAGAGCCCAGCGCGTTGCGCACTTTGCGCCATCGATTATCGTCCTTCTCCCCGGGGGAGAGGGGGGTGGGGCTAACTTAATTAACTGCGCCGCGTAGCAGTAGGCTGGCAAGTTATTCTTCAAAGTTTTGATTGAAAATCGTCAATTTTTAGTGCGGTAGAATCTGTAACAGCATCTTTCGGGGCCAACTATCGGGTTCACGAGGGAACTTTGCCGATAAAACGTCTCGATTTCCTCTCCGCGCCGAAACTTGGGAAACTCTCTCTCTCTCTCTCTTTCTCTCTCTCCCTCATCCGCCCCGATAGCGGCAGAAAAAGCAGACGCGTTTTTCAAATAATTTTCTAAAACCGTACACTCCATCCCGAGCGGAAAACCCTACACGCGCGTCTCCTCGATTGGATCGATATATATACACACACATATATATATTCGAAAAAAAAATGTCGAGAGGCGTCTCTCTCCCGATCAAACCGCTGCGAAGTGTACACACTCGCCCGAAGCTAAAGCGCAGCGTCGACTTTTTTTTCTTCATTCTCGCATTCCCTTCGTCCCGCTTACTCCGTCTGTATATATATATCCGTGTAATTAAGATGGACAGCAGTTAACGCGAACATCGCCGCATCTGTCGTTAACAAGATAATAACTAGCGCCGCTTTTGCTCCCGCCTAATTCCGCCTTGATCTCGCCTACCAAAAAGGAGATGCGCACCGAAGATAAAACGTGACAAATATTGCCCATAAGCTCCGAGAGAGAGAGAGAGAGAGACCCCGACGCGAACGTGTGTACATATATATGTATATGTATACACGCTTACGCACACACGTATGCGTATGTATATATATATAAACGCGACTGACGCTCAACCGGCGCAGGAGAAAGGGAGAATATAGTCGGGAGAAAGACGGGGAAAAGGAAGGCGAGAGGAGAGAACCAGTTTGAGCTTCTATACTTCGGGAGCGGACAGGTGTCGTTTTAAAGTCCGTCTCTCTCTCTCTCTCTCTCTCTTTCTCTCTTCGTTGTGCTGGCCTGGCGATCGAGTACTTAATTCTTAATCGCGTCACGACGGCTCAATTAGTACTTGGCGCTCTTTGCTTCTCGCCGATACTTTCACTCGCGCGCTCGGCTTCTCTCTCGTAATTATAGACTCGCGAGAGCAAACAGGAACTCCGCCGTGTGTTCGTTATTAATACACACGGCTTATAATCGCGCGATGAGTGATACGCGAGAGAAAAAAATGGAGCGCGATTGAAATTAAATTGAAAAATGCACGAAGACAGATCCTAGCGGTGCTAAAACTGGAAGAGTCGTTGGGACGTGCGGTTTTCACTCGCAACGTGTAGAGTGCAGATCGCAATGAATAATTCTAGAATCTCTAATTTTCAACTTCAGTGGAAAGTGCATACTGCATTGACGGCTGTGCAATAATGCATCTTCGAATAATTAATGCGCAATCACCATTAAAAATACAAACAACAGTTGAGCACATTAAATGATTACTATACTATAACGCTGAATTCATTACAGCTGTATATGTAAATGTAAATATAAGTCCATAATAATGTAAAATAATATTTGCCAGCTTATCGCGCGCTTCGACGTTTGCCCCATGTGCACAGCCGATTATTTATTTAAAAATAAACGAAAAGACCGACATGGGGGCCGTAGTACATATACAGGACGAAAAACACAGATGAGAGCGAGAGAGGCAGAGCGCAAACAGTGGAAACGTTAACGAACGTTAAATATATCCGCGCGCGACGATCTACACTGCAAACAAGCGCGCGTTTCAGTTTATTAATCAAACAATCGGCCTCGGCGAAAGGAGGCGCAAAAAAAAATCACGGCGACGAGATGCTCGGCTAATCCGTTCATCCATTCCATCTCTCGCGCTACAATATACGATGTGTCTATCCGCGACTTGCGAGTCGGGCTTCGTTCCGCTATACAGCGACGCGGCCCTTATACATTTTAAACGCCGGAAGTAGTCCTATAGAAGCTCGCCCGAGTTGTCTCTCTTCCCCTCGCGACCTCCTTTTCGAGCTTGCAGAAAAATTTTCCTTTCTTTCTCCCCCCAGCGAAAAACTCGGCTATATATGCATATACGCACCTCGCGCACGTACGCGCGCGGAAGAAGAACAAAAGTCGGGGGCGGGCTCGGAATGGCCCGAGTTCTCTGGAAACTTCTCGGCCGACCGTACGAGCGTTAATTCTTCCAAGGCGGAGAGATGCAAGTCGAGAGACTCGAATATCTTACGACGCGGCTCGCGCAGTGTACATTAGCGCGAAAGCTGCTGTAATAAGAGCGAGAGAGCGCGCGAGGCACTAGGCCAGGCAGGTGTACGTGTACGTCTTCGCGCTTAAGCCCCTCAACCTCGTTCTCGGGTCTCTGCACCGTGTCCGTCTCGCTGTGTCGCTGCTGCTGTGCTCGTTGACAAGTCCGGGCGTCACGACGGACGCGCGAGACACTTGTTCGAGGGGGATAACGCGCTGGGCTTCAAGATGCTGTAAAAGTACCTCTCGGTGTTAATAACTTTTTTTTAATCTTCGGTCCGTTCCGTACTCCTTCTGCGCTCTCGCCCCCCTGCAAGAATCGTTCCCGATGTGCTACCGATGGAATGGCTGATTTCATCGTCTATCGATAGATTGGCGGGGAAAATATCGCGAGAAAGTCCGTTAACCGGCGACGTTTTCTGGTGACGCTATGCCGGACTTATCGTCAACGATGTATGTAAAGGTTAAAATGTTGTGAAAATATAACGATGATTTAACACTTTTTTTTATTATAGAATACAAAAAATAATTTAATCTAAAATAATTTATAATTAATTATTATTAAGGATTATTATATTTTTTTCTAAAAGTAAATAAAGCATATAGATATTATCGGTAGCTTACCGGGAACAATTCTACCGGGGACACGATCTAAACGATATTATCGGCAGTTCATCACTACATTGTATCGCGACAAAATATGCCAATTATAGGCTATTTTCTACCAGGGCACTTTGAAAAACCATGTGCGCGAGAACCTCCGAAATGCCTCCTTTCATACGTATCGCGACTTCGAGCAGATCCGTAACGGCCTGTCCGCAAGTGAGTCAATAATTAAAATCGAGTGTCCCCGATACGTAAGAGCGTCACACACGCGCGTATAAACGCGCTGATCGATGAGCTATTGGTCCGTTCGGCGGCGCTAATACGTATGCGTAATCAGCGCAGTTGACCTCCAGTGCAACTCGCGACGAGGCAGCAGCGGAGCTCGTAAGCTATTAGGAGCCAAGTTAGTCCCCGGCAAACTTGACGGGAGTGTATACAGCAGTCGACGGCGGCATTGTGCGTCGTCGTCGGGGTTCTCTTTGTCGTCGCGAGTCAGCGGCTGCGTCCGCGTAAACATCGGAGTTTACCCGGTGCATACATATATACAGAGAGCCCCAGAGTCGTCGTCGTCGTCGTCGCCACCGCCGCAAGTACACGTGTACACCTGAGTACAGTCTCGGATACAGCTATGCAGCCGCGTGACCCGTCGATGCCGCCAAAAAATCTTTCTGTCTCTCTCTCATGTCGCGCGCGTATCGAGAAATTCCTGTTATTCCGTGAAACGAAAATGCATTCTCTGTGTTATACGTATATAACGCGGTGCATTCGGCGGCGGTCTCTCGCGAGAAGCACACGCGCGGCACATACACAGCCCCCCGCGAGTCATAAATTCACGAGGGCGCTTTTGGGGGGGGGGGGGGGGAGGCAGTATCGATAACAACGCGCGCGTGTCGCGTGCGGATCGTAACTGGGCCGTAAATACCGGCCATTATTCGGCGCGTTTGTTTTCCATCTCGGAAAAATTTCGCCGCCGCCGCAACTGCAGGACTCGAAATATAATTCCTCGTCGCGCGGGCATCGAGAGAGAGAGAGCTTTGTTCGCCGCAGCGCGAGAGCGATAAACTTGCGCGCAATGCGAGGGGGGGGGGGCGATATATACGGTGAAATGGAACGAGTCGCAAGATGCTTCGGCGATACGCGCGCAATTCAAACAGTAGCCGCTCGCGCGCAGTTATTTGCATGCAATTACTGGCGTGACGATTTAACATTAGCAACGCTACATTCATACAGTGCGGGGGTATATATAAGTTGACATGCCCCCGCCATGGTGTGTATTGTATATATAGGTGCGAGTGTGGCTTTCGTTACGCTGCTCTGCTCGGCAGCGAGATATCTGGTTCCTATATACAAGCGCGTTTTGCGCACCGCCTTGATTCTAGAGATTCTAGAGTGTATAACGCGGATGTCGAAGTCTCGTCAGGAGACAGGCGATGAAAATTTTAAGAGTACAGAGAATCCCTCATAAATATATATATAATAAGTTAAATACAGTGGTACTGGACAAATGGATTATTTCTTGCGCAAGTCAATTCATGCACTCCGTGTACTCCTCGGCAAGAGTATATATAAGTATAAGTATATTATCTCGGAAATAAATCGCGCGTAAAAAAGTCGGCCATATCTCGGAGAAATAGTGTACCTGCACTATATACGCGCGATAAAAACCTGGGCCGAAGGAGAGCCGCACGAGCAGCTGTTATCGCTTTTGATTTCTCTTAGCCAGATTGAGTATTTTCGAAGATTGCGGCCAGACGAAAATTGATTATATCCGGGGCTCGCGCGCGCGCGCGCGTATATAAAGCGTCGAGAATTTTCCAATCTCGACAAGCTCTCTCTCTCTCTCCCCGGCGAACAATCCGTAAGTTGCTGCTGCTGCTACTGCCGCGAGTTAACAAGCCGGTAACGAACGACCGCTACTGCGGTATATACAGTCGAGAAGAGAGAGAGAGAGAGAGAGAGAGAGAGAGACGCTTACCTCGAGAGTACAACACTGCGTAGCAGAATCGAGATAAAGTCGGTCGTCGCACGCGCGATTCATCTTGGCGCCCTCGGCTCTCCGTATATATATACGCCGTTCTCTCTCTCTCTCGGAGTTTAATAACGATTTCACCGGGGAAAACGGCGACGGTCGCGCGCTCGTTTGTAACAGTCGGTCCGCTAATTCTGGCGCCGCCGCCGCCGCCGCAGCGCACAATCGTCCTCGTCGTCGTCGTCATTGGCCAGAACTTCATTGACCGCGCGGCTGCACAGCTGCTCAATGAGTTGATTGGCGCATCCAGGTGCGCTGCGCTATTCGTTAACTTGCACTATATATACACGCGCACAGGCGGCGGCAGCAGCAGCAGCGGCGGTGCCTCTACGTCTTTCTCCGACCGATACTCTCTCGGCCTCGGATTCATTCTGCTCGTTGTTCTTCTCTCTCTCTCTCTCTCTCTCTTGCGCTATTCATAGAATTCAAGAATGGAAATTGGCGAGAGAGAGAGAGAGAGGCATCAACGACGGGCTTTATGCCGCGTCGACGGACTTACGACTGCCTCTGCGGTCCCGCGCGCGCATATATATACACAGCGATCTAAAGCGAGAGCGGCTCAGTCGCGCAGAAAACGATGACCCGCTGAGATTCCAGGGGCTAAGTGAATGTACACCGCAACAGTGGTGGGGGATAATGGCTGTTCCGGGGTCTAAAAGTGATTTTTCGGATTAGGGGTAAGGGGGGGGGAGGAGGGGGTCGTGGCGCAGAGAGGGATTCCGGAATTGATGGTCATTGCGCGCGCGCGCGCGCGAGGCGCTTGTAATGGTGATGTTGCGCATCGTCGTCGGAGCGGGTTATTCTTAACTGCGCCGCGTTATTGTCCGCGACGCGTGATTTGTTCGTGACGATAAATTAAGCCTGATCCAAATGGATTAATGAACGCTGCGCGCCGGAGAGAGAGCTTTATTTCGAGATAAGTAAACGAGAAATCGCGCATTCCCTTCCATTAGCGCAAAGCTCTGGTACAGCTCCCCTATATACATGTACTGCACTTGTACGCAATTAAGCTTTGTCATCGGCTCTCGGATATTATATCGATGAATTTTTCGCTCCATAAAGCAGACGAACGCACTGCGCGCGCGCTGATAAAGAATCGTCTCGCGCGCGTGTTTTATCATTTTACATCGGGCGCACCACCGCTTCTCGTCGCATTGAGCACGATGATTTCTGTGCGGCTGCACCTTTCCGCAGCGGACGCAGCGGACGGACGAATCGAATTTCTACTTGCGCGCGAGGGCAGCGAGCGAGAGATAAAGCATCGCTCGAATCTCGCGCACGCACGCGGACACAAAAGCTCCTGGCCTCGACGTATACATATATATAGACGCGATCGTTTTTATATGCGTTATGCGCGAGAGAGGAAGAGGGGGGGGGGGGTCTCGGGAGCGACGAGCGTCGACGTGTAATAGGCGCGCACGGTAATAAAACTCAGAACCCGCGGTTTATGCCGACTAAATTATCTGCCGCCGCTCGCGTCGTCGGAGGGGGAGAACAGGAGAAAACTGCCACACGCAGCGTCGGCGGCCCGCTTTATTTTTAAAATTTTCGCAATTGCCGAATGAAAGCGCGCGTGTGCACACGGCGCGCGCACTCGAAAGGATTAGTCGGCTGTACACTCGCCTCCAGTGCGTTGTAAATTCTTTTTTTGATAACGGGGTTGATGCGTCGTGCGCGTATAGGTCGATGCGTTGGAAAAGTGTGTAGGACGCGTTTGTTCGTGGCGGATGAGAGGGAAGAAAATAATTCGTAATAATTGAGGGGACGTCGTGGATAAAGTGACCGTTTGCGACCTCACCTCGTTTGATTCGTTTGCTCACTATTCGTTTCGTACCGTGAAAAATCAAATTGGTATCTATTTGTTATTGTATAGGCTATCCACGGAACACAGAGTCTTTGTTGATTCAGTTATAGTGAAAAGTTTAATGTTATTAATGATAGTAATTAAATGTGACGGTCGTCTTACTCTTCCATCTGGCGACGTATTTCTCATTGTTTATAAAAATAGCAAAGAATTATATATAAGCACGAGACTTACTAAACATAAAAAATTATAATAGGTTATACCTCGGAATACTGCGTTTTTATGTGGTAAACAAGAGTAAGCACTTTTGAGGTTGTGTAATGTGTCGATATCCCCTTAAAGTCATAATAATATTCGATTCTCATTGTATTCTCAAAGATACTGACACGAACGTGTTTAGATTAAATATTTATTGGCGAGTGTCTGGACGCATTTTTTCTATTTGATTCAAAAAATCATACTATACGTACGTCATACTTCGACAAAAGTTTCAAAGAAAAGTCGACTAGCGTATATTCTCGTGTTAAAAAAACAGGGGCAAATAACTAAAACACGCTGTAAACTCTCCGGTAGCCTGGCAAGAAACGTAAATCTCATAGTACAGCGAATTCGATTCGCTCGCGCGCATATCAAGCAATCGCACAATAAAGCCGTTATCGACTCTCTCTCGCCAGCTCTTTTCGCTCCCCCTTTCATTTCATCCTCGCTAGCTTTTCCTCTCTCTCTCTCTCTCTCTCACTCTCTAATCGCATTTGAAAACTTGGCTGTTTTCGAAACAATAAGCTCTCGCTCCGACTGGCAAAAGTAAAAGCTCGCCCGCCGAAAGAATGCGGCGTTGCGCGCGCGCGCTGCAGCAGCGTGATTGCCAATTGAAAACAATGCTCTCCCATCCCCCCCCCCCCTCCTTCCGAGACTTTCTCAGAGCTCGAGCGCAGAAGAAGAACTTTTTAAGAATCCACGCGGAAATAGCGTCTTGTCGATCCCTCGCCCTCTCTATCGCAATCTCTCTCTCTCTCTCTCTCTCGCTCTGCGCTTCGAGTTCCAATTAACGAGCGAGGCGAGCTTCTCGCCCCGCTAATCCGGGAACAATCGCGCCTTGGGTGCCGATTAGAGCGAGAGATCGAGACGGCGGCGCTCTATCCGGAAGTTCAAACTAATTAAATCACCGTAATTTCATATCTGCCTTCCGCACACGTGGCTGCCGCCGCCGCCGCTGTTACTCGCGCGCGCTCAAGTTTTCATCTTATCGGCGCGCTATACGCGCCGCGCGTTTGTATAAGAATAACCGGCTAGACTTGAAAATCGAAACTTATCCGTTTCGCCGGGAAGAGTGAGAGAGAGAGAGAGAGAGATACGTGTACGACCGGATTATAGTCCGATCTGCTCTCCAACGGAATGGAATTATCGCGCGCAAAAGCTCTCTCTCTCTCTCGCGGGATTAAGGCGATCCGCCGCCGTTCTCAGAGCTTCCGCGAGAGAAGGAATTCGAGCTTATTTTTCGATTCGTTTGACACGCCAGTGCGCCGCGCATATATTATTAACTGAAAATTGTTCGGGAGAATTCGCAGCTGCTGCCCGCGCCGCCGCGGTTAAACTGCGGATTTACATTCTGAATTATCGATCTGGAAGGAGCTCCGGCGCTCAGCTGCTAATTTAATGGATTTGTACTCTAGGCGCATAGGCAGCTGGAAATTTCTCGCCGTTTCAGCCCGGCTGAACGAGCGCTAATTAAATAGTGCCGTTTTATTTCTCGACGTCAACGGGCGAATTGAGCTTGAAACTGTGTATGTTTCGCTGCCTGCGGCCGGTTACTCGTGCGTCGAATTTAAAAAAGAATGCACTTTTCTTTGGTGTAGAAATCGAAAAGTTTTTCTTTTGAAGCTGGAGGTTTCGGACCGATTAAACTTTCGTCTGTGAGACGAAAGATAGTCAAAAGTAGAGAGGTACGTGGGAAAAGTTACTGGTAACCATATTTCTGAGCCCATTTTCAGCTTTCTTTTTACAAAAAATTAATATGTGAAAATACTGGAATAATAACAACAGCGAATGTTTTCGAGGCACTAATAATAAACTTTCGAATTACGCTATAATAAAGAATTACAGAAAGAGCTTTAAATTAAAAAAAAAATTTTGCCGAGTTAAACAAAAAATTATAAAAATATAAATTTTCCTTTTCCTCCATATGCCTCCCCATGTTAAATGCTCATATTCTGGGTTTCCCATGTTCCTCGGCATTTTTCATCACCTCTTGGCTTACAGAAGAAAGTCTCAATGGTCCGAAAGCTCTATCTTAAAAAATTTTTTTGCGAATATTCTCGACCAAAGAAAAGTGCATTTATTGTTTGAAACTCGACATGTACGCGCTGCGCCCCGCTCATTTCCACTTTGTAAATTCAGCCTATATGTAACAGCCCGTATATATCACATGATCGTCAGTCCGGCGCCTTGAGCGGGGCGTATGAGCGTTTGAATTTTTAACTAAGGTTTATGTTTCCTCAAAAAAAGACTCGTATCTGCGTACGGCTATATGTATATTACACGAGGCTCGCTCCATAATTAACGGCATTCCTAGTCAATGTCGTTATATATACAATGTATACGTACGCATACACGATGTGCAGCGCGCTCCGAGCTGTAAAAGCCGTAATCATAGCAGGGCACGCATTATGCCGGCGTAACTGTTTATGCAGAACTCTCGCGCGCGAGCGAATTCCGATGGGCGATAAAAATTAGTAAAGCCGCAATTAGATCAACATTGTCTTTCCCTCCTCTGCGCTCTCGACAGGTCCGCTCGAGGCCTGCGTATATATAAAGAGTGAGCGAGAGAGAGAGAGAGAAAAATCGAGATTCCTGAATCAACATCAACAACGACCCCGTCGGCGCAAACGAGCAATTGAGTTGCATCGGCAAAAAACCGCATCTCATATCCCGGCGCAAAAAGTCAACGCTCGCATTATAAATACAGCAGGCGGAGCGCTAGCGCTCGAGTTTCCTTTTACTCGCTCTGTGGCTGTATAGAAGGGCTGCTGCTGCTGCAGCAGCGCAGAAGTGAAAGGCCTCTTGCGGATCTAACGAGAAGGAGGGAGAGTCGTCCTTCTGATCGTCCTTGCCGTTCATTGAACCAAAACCGAGCCGGCGGCGACGCGGCGCACGCACACCGGGCCCTCCACGAATACACGCACGCGTATACATGTATATTGTGTATATATAGCTGTATATATTGGAGGAATGGGATCGCTAAAGAGAGAGAGAGCATTTTCGCATGAGAAATATGGCGCGCAACCAGTTCGGTATATAGAGGTAGCAGCAGCAGCAGCCGTTGAAAAAGTATAGCGATAGAGCAGGCGGGGAGACAAAAATAACCCGGCGTCACGAAATAAATCCAATTAACTTGGGCGCCGCCGCGCCGCTCCGCGAAAACAAATAAATCGATGTATCCCCCAAAGAACAGTAGCTGCTGCTGCTGCTGCTGCTGCTGCTGCTGCAGTAGTAGTATAGAGGAGGAGAAAGTTCGTACTTTAGCAAACACTGACACCGTCCGCGAGTTTCAATATCGAATTAAAAGGTTTCTTCCCCCCCCCCCCTCCTCCTCCCTCTCGACTCGACGTCGCCGCCACATCTTCTCTCGTCTCTTTCCTCCGTCCCTTTTTTGCGCGCGCGTTTCTCTATACACATCGACGATCTGCTCTCTCTCTCTCGGAGCGTCTTCTTCGATATCAGACGCAGCGCAACGAGCGCATACGCATACACGTATACACCACAACTGTCGCGTAACCGAAGAGCGATATTACGGGCAATAGTTCCGCGAGCGCCGAGAGTGAGAGAAGGAGACTCTCGAGGACGCGCGGCAGTAGCGGCTGAGTAGGCTCGTTAAACTTTAACGAAATAACGAGAGAATCGCAAGCTCGGGAGCCAGTTGTAAACTATCGGAATGCCAATTATCCCGCTCCTGCCGCTGCGGCGCTATAGCTCCAGCTCCTCTGCGCTTCCGAGAGAGAGAGCCTGGCTCGCTCCGCGCAGCGCGTCGAGAGAGGATAAAATAATTCAATAATACTGCTTAATGGCTGACGATATATAGCTGCTGCGCTTTCGCCTCAACTGTAACCCATAAACGTGTTTCTTATATACCGTCTCGTCGTCTGTGTATGCACCTGTGCGCCGCACGTGTATACCCCCCCCCCCCCGTCGTCATCTTGTGCGCGAGCTCGAAAAAGCCGATTATCCGCGAGTTCCTATCTCTGATTTATCGTTTATCTTGTGTATGCGATAGTCGCTTCGGCTGTACGCGATATACCGAAGCATAAATTGTTTGCCTACGATATTAGTGGATTATGCTACAAAAGTTGCCCGCTATAATACCGTGTGTCGCGGCTCCGGCTATAACATTGTGAATTTATTAGCTGTTTGCAGAATAAACTTGCCGCGCGCGCGTTCAGCCTTTATATAATAATGATGCGTCCAATAAGCGATGCTCGTTATCGAAGATGATTCGATCGAACGATTAGTCATTCGAATTACGCGCGCGATCGGCGTCGGAGCGACAATGATAGAAAAAGAGAGAGTGTGAGACTTAATTAAAGGAACTCGGATAGTAAGCGAGTATATTGTGTATTGTTCGCAAGCCACATACTGCGCAAAGCGAGAAAAGAAAACTCATTAATCAACTCTTTCTCCCCGGAGTGCATCAGCGCATCGCAGCTAATAGCTCGGACACGCGCGCATCCTAATAAATCCTGATTCGCGCCCGCTCATGTATAATTACGAGGAATATTCCACTTTCATCGCTTACAGCCGCTCGGCTCCTCTGCCCGCGACGCGACCGGCAATTATTTTAACATATCCCGCGCGATGCGCTGCCGCTATATACACTGCGCGAGACGTATGCGTAATGACGACTCGTCGCGCATTCCAGCTGACGTACACTCGCTCTCTCGCGCAGACGGATTACAGGCGAAGAGAGAGAGAGACCCGCTTTCCAGGTCCTTATAGCCCTCGGGAATCCGGCCGGAGCGGCCGCCATCAATCCGCTGCTCGGCGACGGATTCGTCGTCGTCGACGTCCACCCACGTCGACGTCGACGCATCGCGTTATCAATTTCATCGCGGCGCATACATTACGCTAATAGCTCGGGTGAGAGCGAGAGCTGCTGCGCGGGAGGGGAAAAATAAGTAATTTTCGGGCGTCCCGGAAGTGACGAGTGACATCTAGAATAACCCCCGCGGGAAGTTCTGGCCGCGCGAGCGCTACGTGCCAGAAACCTTATCGTAATTCGCGCAAGGCGCGCACAGAGAGAGAGAGAGAGAGAGACGAATCGGGAAGATTGGTCCAGCGCCAAGAACGTCGAGGTGCATTCTCTCTCTCTCGGGCTCGGCTCCGGGAAACGCTCGGCTCTCCTCCTTTCCTCAATTTTCTCCTATGTGACTCTGCTCCTGTGCTGGCTTTTTTTTTCCTGCGACTCGCTCGCCGCCGCCGGCTGCCTCCTATTTTTCGTTTTCTTTCGGGGAGATTCTTTTGGCGAAGGTAGAGAGAGAGAGATGGGAGGGGAGGGGGTGACATTAAAGTTAAATATTTTATGTTTGCGCAGGGCATGCGGCAGATGAACTGTAGAATACGCGGTAGTTCGGGAAAAGTTTCAAGTTATTGCTGTGTTTTTTCCTGTCGAATGATTTGTACCCCTGGAGTTTGCTCAACTTCCAGCGCTCGGAGCTGAGCGCGACGTGTACTACTGCCGTCGGAATCGCCGCGTATCACGACGAATGAATAATAGAGTTTACGGTATGTCTCTCTACACCAATGCACTTGCGCACTTTCGTGCGTAAAGTTATCAACGTGAGATAATTTCATTATTTTTTTTTCAATTGTCGCGCAGTGAAGCAATATAAACAGCGCAGAGATCCAGTCGATCGCTCGAATCGTTAAAGCTCTGACAATAAGCTTCGATTTATTAGCAACAATACTGCCGCGTTCTGCACCTCCCGTGACAGCGACGTGTATAAACGCGAATCGAGACAATATCGCGAGAGAGAAGGAGACTCGCTTCTCGTCGTCGTCGTCGTCGTCGTCGTCCACTACGTTCTCAAGCTCCGCCGAACAAACGCAGAGCATACAGCAGTCCGCTCACGTACGTGTCCGGGATTAGGTTCTGTTTCCGTTGAGGTTCGCTGCGTATACTACCACCTTTATGCTCCAGGGTTATTTTGGCCTTCTTTCTTTTTTTTTACTTATTCCACGCTCGCTGCGCACAGTCCACCTTTGCTTTTCCTTTTCCGCCTCGCTCGGATGCCGCCGCTGCGCTGCTCACAATAACCGCCCGCTTTTCTCCGGATTACCGATAAATATACATATATGTATTTTGTCTCTCAATATGCGCGAACGAAAAGTACTCCACGAGAATCCCCCTTTCCTCCCCCCCCTCCTCTCGATACTCTCAACCGTAATTGGACTACTCGGTTATCTCGCTATGTACAGTCGCGCGCGTGGAAATATTAAAAAGGTCCCGCGTGTTTTGAAAATGGATTCGCCATTTGCATAGTGGAATATCCCACTTTAACAAACTGCGCTTCGCGTTCTCGCGCGGTATAGCCCATAAATAATTTACAACGCGCGCGCGGGCTCGCATTAAGTAAACACGGCTTTTTGCGCACTAAATAAAGTCTCAATAACAGCCGCGGATTCCTCGACGTGTAGCCACTCTTATTCCGCGTGTCGCGCAACTTTGCTCTCTCTCTCTCTCGGAATAATTTACTGCCAGTCGTGCAGTGCGTAAATTCTCGGGACTCGTGTCTCTCTCTCTCTTCTCGTTCTCGACTCCGCAGTATAAACCCATATACCTTACGGTCGTGGATTCCGCACTTACGCGGTTCACCTCTAATCGAACTAATCCTAATATTTCAAGCGCGCAGTCGTCTCCTTTCCTTTTTCCCCGCTTATATATACCTCGATCGCTGTCCAGGCGGATTACGATCCGAGAGAGGGAGCGCAGTATACCTCGTTAAATAATGCCGCGATAACAGGATTCCTTTGGCGATCTCTATTTATGGTTACTTTATTTTCCGTTTTTCTTTATTTCTCCTGCGGCTGCTGCTGCGAGCAGAGAGAGAGAGTCGAGTTACCATCGGCTTTGGCTCTTTGCTTCTTCGGTTCGTTCGCTGCGGGTGGTTGGCTCGTGCGGCGGACGCCGCCGATGCGCGCAGCAGACCAATGGGATTTTAAATTCTCACCGCGCGGGGCTGGAGCCGCGCGCGACTGCGATTCCAATGCGGCGCGGAGAGACGCGCGCCTCAAAGGAATCCTGCGACCTGTGCTCCCTTTGCGGAAAAGTCCTTTTTCAACGGGGGCTTTTCGTTTCGGTGCGATGTATAAGAAAGCTCGTCGACGGCGACGCTGTCTATATAGCCGGTAATGACGTTTCGATAGAGCGCGCGCGCGCTGTTCTTGAAAAATTTTAAATTCAATGCGCTGCAGGAGCGATATCGCACAGTGAGAAACGGAAAAGGCCGCGAGAAGGGCGGAGTTAAAACGCGATAATAATTATGCGGCTTGACACAGCTGCGCTGATAAGCCCGCTGGAAGTGTGCGGCGATGATAATAAAAACGTGGGAAGAACTCGCCGCCGCCGCATTGATTCCACTTCCGCGCGAGTAAGCGCAGCGCTTCCCCGTAAAAAAACGTAAGGGCGAGTATACAGCGATGCGGCAGCGGCGGCGGCTGCGGAGGCACGAAAAAAGTGGCCGAACGATACCCCGAAGTAAGAAGGAGGAAGAGGTCGCTTAAAAAGGGATGAAGGGCTGAGAAAGCGTCTGCGCGGCGCAGGGGGAAGATTCGAGAAGGAAGTGGGGGGTAGGGGGGGGAGCCAGATTAAAGCGGGAGAGCGAAGGAAAACAGCGACGAAAAAGGGAAAAAAGAAATTGAAAAAAAAACGCCGGGAAAAGTTTGGCTCATTCAACCACTTTAGCCGGGGCTTAAGGACTGCGCGCACCAGAATTTATTATCGAAAACAAGAGCCCCGTCCTCGTACTATCTTAATTCCCGCTAACTATCTTTACCTTACGAGATGACTGCGCGATCTTTTTTTTGCGTCCCCGAGAGAGAGAGAGAGAGAGGTGCTGCTCTCCAGCATTTCGCTATATATATGTATATACACCCGCACCGCTTGGACGGGCTGGTTCGATCGATACCGCTTGTAAAGCATCTTGGCGCGCTTCTTTTCTCTCTCTCTCTCTCTCTCTCTCCGCAGCCCGGGAGAAACGCTCTCTCTCCTCTTTTCTTTGAAAAATGCGGATTTATCCGATCTCGAAGGATGGAATTTCAGAGAGCTGGAAAAAGTTTTCATAAAAATTTATGTGAAAGGGATTACTTTTACGTTCTTTCGCGCGGTGGAGGGGGTGGGGGGACCGCCGTCGCCGCTCTTACAACGCCGCGCAGCGGTGGTGCTCTACGCGCAGTCGAAGCTCAAACGAAAATTCAATATCACCCGATATGTTCATTCATCGCGAATAACTTAAATCGCGCGAATATTACACGTCAATAATGTTACTCGCGGCGATGTCGACGCGCGCGCCTTCCGGGAGATCGGATCGTCGAACGAAAGAGTGAGAGAGACCGCAGTCTAGGCTTACGGAATAATAGCTCGTAACGCGAAGATGCTCCGGGTAATTTTTTCTCTCTCTCTCTCTCTCTCTCGATCTCTCTTCATCTTCAAGCTGAATTTCGAGGCACACGCGGGGCGCGGAAGAAGGCGATGCGCATACATAAGAAAGTCGCTTTCGTAAATTCAGCTGTGCCCTCTTGTTTCCAGCCCGCGAGTAGAGGAGAACTTACGAGCTTTAGCCGCTCGTCTCTCTCGCTCTGGTTCTCTCTCTCTCTCTCTCTCCCCCTGGGGAACTTATTAAATTTCATAGAAGTTTTATTCCCCGGCTGCTCTGTCCGAAAGTCGATCTAGTCGCCGAGATATAGCGGCCGTGAGAAAGAGAGAAGAGTTTTTAAGTGGCGCCCGAGATTAAAACGTTTTCTACACCGCGGCTCCGCTGCAACGTTATATATAGTCCCTTTTCTCTACCCCCGACCTCCCCCACTCCTTGTCGCGCATTTCCGCCTGCGTCGCAGGAAGAAAGCCTCAACGAGTTTAAAAAGTCATTCGCGATGTTCGTAGTCTCTCTCTCTCCCTCTCTCTCTGTCTCTCTCGATTCTCCCTCGCTCTCTGCTCCCGCTTTAATTGCTATTGTTTGACTTTCAACTTTCCTGCGGGAGAGTAGAGGGAAGTGCTTTGCTTTGAGGAAGCGCATCGCAAATTATTCATGTTTTCTGTTTCAGGTGAGTCTAACGACGCTCCGCTAGCATAGTGCTGGTATATCCTCTTATACGTAAGTAAAGCGTACTGTACTGTATATAGTTACAGCTTATTCTATGAAGCATAGGGAGAGTGAGAGCGGCTTTATCGAGTCGTTCTTCAGTCGCGCTGTGTGGAAAAATCAGCGCTTTCGCTCCCAAAATATTGCGCGCGGACTTTGATCTTTATAAGTGTAATTTCGAGAACGAGCGTCCCACACTTGTTAAAGAACAAAGTAATGTTAACGCTGCGCTCATTATAAATTACGAATTCGTCGCGTGTAATAAGCAAACGAAAGAGCCCACTACACACAGCCAACGTGACGAGCGTTTCGCGCAGATTTGACGGCAGAGCCGGTGGGACAAGAGCGGCTGCAGGGGAGCGGCAATCCCGGGCTCTGCGCAATGTATAACCGCGGGCTAATTAGACATTATAATGACGCTCTGAATCTGCAGTATCGCCGGCTGCGCGCGCGGAGAGAGGCGCTCCCTCTTGTCGCTTGAAGAGCGCCAGCGGAGCCGTTAATGCTTTCCTTATTGCACACTGTCTTCGCTATGCGTGTCTCTCTGTGTCTGTGTGTATACGTATGTATATATATATATATGTACATCCACACCGTCGCAGGCCCGTATAACCCGGGCTTCCTCTTTCCTAGAATAATTTAGTGGCTAATTGAATTCTGATAACCTTCTCGCTTTGCGCTGATGCTGCCGCTGCTGCTGTTCCGCACAACTTGTTGGGCGTACGCCGAGAGCGGATATGAAGGAGTGCGCCACTATATACGGGCCCGAGTGAATTTCGCTGATCTCACCGCCCGCGCGACGAGCGGAGGCGACTATAGTTTGCCATAGAGAGTTCCAACTCGAGCTTTTCGCCTGAATATTCATTTTTCTTCTCCACGCGCACAGCCACACATCACACACACACAGACTGCAGACACTTCACGAGAGAGTCGCGAGAGAGCTCTGCTCGAGCTGTACGCGTTAGTTGATCCGAATTGGCGGAGCGCCTCGCTATACATGTATATCATGCCTCAATTGACCCATTAAAATCGTTAATCAGCGCCGAGAGGACGTGTAACGAGCGAAGAGGATGGAAAGAAGCGAAAAATAAAAAGAATATGGAAGACACACACACCGGTATAATTGCAATTACAGCCGAGAAAATCAAATAATGCACGCTTGTTAGAAAAAATTCTCTCCAGAGTAGATGTGTGTATAGGTGTACGTATGTAATGTGTGTGTGTGTGTGTCTACCTATATATGCACGTATATATACACAGTGTGTGTGAGAGAGAGAGAGAGGGAACGCTCGCAATTCCCAAAGTCGTTTCGCCACGGTAATGGAGAGAATCGAAGAAGTAATTTGGACGAAGGGTCTGCGATTATCGTGCGTAATGGCTCGATTAACCCTCGACCGGTATATGAGTCTGCCGTCGTTGCTGCTTTACCTGCAAACTCTCACGCTCCGCGGGAGTAAGAGAGAAGGACAGTGAAGAGGGGGGGTATATATACACGAGGAGAGCACACAGCGATGCCGCCGTTCTCTTTCTCTCTCTCTCTCTACCTAGCTATTTAACTCGAGCACACGGATTTGTACTGCAGAGAGCGATTTTTTTGTCGTCGTTCCTCTCTCACTGCTTGTTTTTTACCGACGAGTATTTATCTTAATCGGCGTCGAGTCTCTCCCTCTCAGTTGATTTTTATCGGAGAGCTTTTATAATTCCCTCGGCGATTACGAGCTGCGCAGCTGATTAGGAGGTTATATAGGCGTGAAATTTCGGCTCTCGGGATAAATTTTATATGTATAAACCCCGGCGATTAAAGCTCGTTTGCCGGGAGACGCGAGCTGTCGCGCAGCTGTCGTTCGCGCGCAAAAATTCGCAAAATTATTTGTCATTCCTCTCTGACAATTTGGAATCCGATGCGTCAAGCGCTGTGCACTCATTATATTCTCTCCCCTGGACATTCAATAAAACTGCTTATAATTACAAAGCGAAAATAACGAAGGGCCTATGTAATATGCTATATAATACGCGACGTGTCAAGTGTACGAAAATCGCATTATCGCTTGGCAATAAAAGTCGAGAGTCGAGAGAGCCGGAGTGGCTGACGCGCGCTTTTCATTTTTTTCGGCTCTCGTCGCGCTATATCCCGAAAAGCTGCTTCCGCATACATATATACGTAGAGCGGCGAATTGCAGGAGGAGAAGCAGCAGCAGCAGCAGTAGCGCATATAACTCGCTCGTGCGGGATAGAGATGACGTAGATGAATGGCGAAATTTTTCGACGATTCACTTGGTTGGGCAGCCAAGGCGGGTGTAATTGGGGGCCGCGGGGGAGAGATAGGGAGCTTAATCTTTCCCACTCTCTCTCTCTTTCTCTCGTTTCGCGCTGCGCAGCAAGTTAAATACGTCAAATGTAGCGCACGGCTGACTTGTCGAGCAATGAGGTGATAGCCAGCTCTCTCTCTCTCGCTCTTTCGGTGCGCGGCACCGGCAGCAAGGCTGAATGCATTATTCGAAACGGCTGTCAGACGGCCAAGTTGGAAAGATAGATCGATGCGCCCCCGCGCGCGTACTCCGCGGCGCGCACTCGCGTGACGAGCGCGATTCGCCACCATCGCTATATATACATGTATATATATGTGTGTGTGTGTGTGTGTGCGCGCGGAGCCCTCCTTCGCCGAACGCAACTTTTCCGCGAGCGCTGATGCAGCGACGATCATCGCGTATAGTGTACTGTATATGGGCAAATCCGACAAAATAATTCAGACAATTGCAGCGGAAATCGACCAAAAAGAAATCTGGCGAGACTCGTCTGGGGCAGCGTTTTTTCTGTTCTGTAAGGCTCCCAGAACACGAAAAAAATAGTGTTCCCACGAAATCGAATGAGTATTTTTGGGTATTTAAATAATTGTGTAAATTTTTTTTTCCATTCGAATTTAGAGAGAGAAGTTATATTTTTAGTGTCGCAAATATGCACAAAAGTTTACACAATATCTGAGCTTTTCAAATTGATGGAGCTTTTTTGTCTATGACAAAATAACGATGGTTTTTGTAAAACACAGCGTGACGTTAAACTTTGTTGTGAGCGTGAACATGATTGTTTTTCTCGAGAAATATGACCTTAACGAAAAAATGTTGTAGAATGAAAAATGCTTAAAATTACTCAAAGAATACGTATGAATTTTTTCACAAATTTTTGAGCCACCTTTTAACTTTTCAAAAATTGTAAAAATTGAAAAAATTTTAAATCTGCTCAATAATTTTTGAAAAAAATTCATACGTATTCTTTGGGTAATTTTAAGCATTTTTTATACTATAACATTTTTTCGTTAAGGTCATATTCCTCGAGAACAACAATCATGTTTAACATCACGCTCACAACAAAGTTGAACGTCACCAGGCTGTTTCACAAAAACCGCCGTCATTTTGCTAAAAAAAATTATAGACAAAAAAGCTCAGATATTCTGTGAACTTTTGTGCGTATTCGCGACGTTACAAATAAAATTCCTTCTCTAAATTCGGATTGAAAAAAACGCTTAAAAAAAGGATTTTTTTTAAATTTTTACACAAATATCTAAATACCCAAAAACACTCATACGATTTCGTGTAAACACTATTTTTTTCGTGTTCTGGGGGTCCTCCCCCCAGACTCCAGACAGGGTTTGTAATAGAACAAAAAAAAAAATACTATGCCAGACGAGTCTCACGAGATTTTTTTTCAGTCGATTTTAGCTGCAATTAACTGAATTATTTTGTCGAATTTTTCCATATACAAAGAATTAAATTGCCGCAGAGCTGCTTCGGAGTCACGACTGCTCTGTGTGTACCTTAGCCCCCTTCCAATCGACTTATCGATCTTCTCCGTGTGTGAGCGCGTGTGTATAAAGCACACTCTGACGTACGCTATGCATTTGTTTGTTGTCTCTGCCCTTTGTGTATTACACGAATCGTCTTCGAAACGTATATATACTGTGTGTGTGTGTGTGTGTGTGTGTGTATATATATATACGCTGTTCTCGTTGGGCGGGAGGGGGGCTGGGATATTTTTTAAAAAAGCGTATAGAAAAAAAAGAGACAGAGAGGTCTTTACGGCCATTGTTCTAGCGGAAAGAGAGAGAGAGCCCCGCTCGACGAGCCTTGAAATTTATAGCCGAACTGGAACGAGCCATATAGTCGCACGCACATGAGCTGCAGAGAGAGATGCATGCAGGAGGCGGCTCGGCGGTGGCTCTGGGGCGCGCGCAAATAAACGACTGCTGCACGAACACTGCGCGAGAGCTGCATATATAAAAATCGAATATTCCATCTAGACCTCATCATCGTCGTGAATTGGTTGAAATTTGCTCGCCTATGCATACGTAGACACGTATATACATATATATATATATACAAGTAGGATCGACACAGATAATCGCACTGTAGGATGCGCTCGAATTTATAAAAGCTTCGGGCCTCGGGCTGTATATACAGTGTCTCATGCAAATCAATGTCATCGGAGACGATGGAGTGTAGTACACCTACACTCTGAGATACAGCTCCCGAGCGCGTACGACACACGCACCCATGTGCGCGCAGACCTGTTCGCAGGAGTATGCGCGGGAGAGAGAAATGCGCCTTATAGCGGTTGTATTCGCCTGCGTATATGTATATCGGCTCTTCTTTATGCAGCCGTAAATAGCGTTTATAGCGCGCGAGCTACACACACACACACACACACACACACACACACACACACACACACTCCGCTATCTACATTTTCTATTATGTTTCGCACTGTAATACTCTCGTATACGCATACATAGACGTATCCCTTTTTTCCTATATAACCCACATCTATCCGCGTATACAAGATTTCAGTTTGCTTCCGAACGTCGAATTATTATCTATACGTGCACACACACACACGTGCAGTATATATATATATATATCTATGTATAAACGCGTAGCGGACAGGCTTGTACAGGGTGGCCGCAGAGCAGAGAGAATCCGCAAAGTTAACAAATCTCGCGATGCCCAAGCTAATATTGACCGTGATCCAAGCTCTTGGCGCGGCCACTGCGACGACGACGACGACGACGACGTGCTCTGCTGCTGCTGCTGCGCGCGGGAGAGAGGAGATCTCTCAATGGCGCGCAGATCGGACACAGGACACATTGCCGCCGCAGTAAATTTCCCGAGCAAAGCGTCGTCCGTTTAATATCTGGCCTGTCTTTCCGTCTCTCGACTGCCCCGAGGTTCCAATAAAGTGCTGCTAACCCCCACCCCCCCCCCCTCTCGTACACGCTCCTTCTCGCGCGGCGGTGCGGTGGCCGCAGGTTGACCTGCGTATAAGCGAGAGTAGGCGCGTGTCCCGCGGCAATTTCTCCAGCAGCAGCAGCAGCAGCAGCTCACCGGCGTATACGTCGCGGGACCTCATATTTAAAGGACGTTAGAGGAAAAGTTCATTCTTGCGATTACCTCTCTCTCTCTCTGGTCTAATGAGATGAAAATCTTGGGCGGGTAATAGAACTTACGATATTAGCCCAGCAGCCCGGGCGGGAAATGAAAGCGTCAGCGGAATTGCGAGTCATTCGGCATCGCGTCCCCCCTCCCCCCCCCCCCCCCGCGGGCAAGAGACGAAAATGACGAAATTAATACATATTAAAGCAACGGGGGGGGGGGGGGAGGTAGAGACAGATCAGAGTCGTGCGTATAATACACACAGCGAAGAAGAATTTCTCGGTGCAGCCGCGAGATTAAACAAACTGCGCGCATAAACTCGCGGGTATTAGTTCGCTTGCTTTATTTTTTAGCGCAGACCGACCGACCCGTCTTCAACGCGTTCGATCTAAATGCATTCCTGCAATAAAGTTTATTGCCTTGTTGCTCGGGCTCTCGAGCGCGCACTATATATCCGCGCGCACGCTGCGTCCGTCAAAGACTTTCCGCTCTCCCACCCCCCCTTGTGTGCAGACGTATATAGATACACACGCATGCGTTGGCGCGGTGTACGCGCAAGCGTTCTGAGAGTATTGTATGGAAAAATTTCAATTTTTTTTTTTTCACTCAACGCTTTGGAAGTTCGAATAAATTTGCTTGAGATTAACGCGATGCGATTGCCATGGCGGTTATATAGCTCTGCAAGCAGCGTGTATTGCAATTTTGATGCAGGAAAGAGATATATTCGAAACGAGCGTTTAAGTCGAGATACAGTTGCAATTACATGCGTAAAAAAGTCATGAGCGGACGTTGGGATGTCGGTGTGTGAAGACGATCTGCTTTGAACAGCGTGAAGTATTGTAATTTTAATTCTAATTCTGCGTTTTAGTTTAATTTGCGTAGTTTTGAAAATTATTAGAAAAATCTTGCTCATTTTATAGAGTATACGGGATGAAAAGTGATGGGGATTTCAACGAAAAAACAGCTCGAAACCGATTATTTTCGAAACGTTCGGGTTTTCCATTGTTTTTGAATATGGAAACTTTTTTACCTGTTGATCCGAACGAAACTCGGATGGAATCGTAAATATTTAAAAAGTGCTAAAACGCGTTCGGAATTACATTCTCGGCGAGAAAGGTCTATCTCTCGGCGATGAAATTTTTCAGACGGTTACATCACCGTTATTTTATCGAAAATCTAAAAAGCGTACGTATCTTTTTCAAGCGATTGTAGACAATAATCCGCAATTGAAGATAAAATCGCGCTTCCACAGTCCAAACGTAATTGCGAGTTGGAATTAAAGGGACGGCGCGACCTCCCGTCGAAATTTTGGATTCCATTAGGTTCCAGCGCTATCTCCTCCGGCTGCTCATTAGGTTTGCTTAAATTTCGCGATTAAATTACCGGGATAGCTTAGCTTCCGAGTAACGGTAACGTTCTCCTGCGCATCCCACATACCGCGTATACGTATACGCGTCTAAAGTTTTCGAAAAAGAAAAAGAAAGAAGAAGAAGAAGAAAAAACCTTATAGAGGTGCTAGGAAATGGACTGAATACACCGGGTGTATTTCCTTTCTTTATCCTTCTTACTCTCCGGTCTCTCCGGTTTCGCGGACGTGGCGTGTGCTGCAGAGAAGAAGGAGAGAGAGAGAGAGACAGAGAGAAAGAGAGGTCGTCGCGGCAGCGAGGGCGGAAGGGACTTTAATGTTCCGGCGCTGCGCAGCGCAAAGATGGTATAGAGGAGAGAGAGGAGAGGAGACCGCAGCGCGAGCGGACGAGTGGAAGAGATCGCGCCGTTTCATCTGGGGCATTAAAGTTCGCTTAAAGGATAGGCGCATTAAAAGCGCCTCGCGCTCGGCCGTTCCGTGCGAAGGCCGCGTAAAGTTTTCTCCGCGAGGCTCTCGCTCCTTCCTCTTCCTCTCTCTCTCTCTCCGAGACTCAATCTAGATAATGAAATAAAATTCACTGGCGCACTCGCGTTTTCTTTTCTTGCTTTGATAAAGCGAGGCCTGCGCGCAGGCTGATGCATGTGCGCACGTGAGAGAGTGAGTGAGTGAGAGAGAGAGAGAGTTGGGAAAAAGGCTAATAGCAGAGCGTACGAGGTGAAACCAAGTGGACGAGCGAGAGACGAGGACTTGGGCAAAGTCGAGGTATTAATCTTAGCGCTAAAAGACTGTCGTCGGCCAAGCGCGAAGGTGTGAAGTTTATGCTGTATAACTTTTTTCCCAGTCGTTCATTTTGTCGGTGCTGCTGCTGCTGCTGCTGCTGCTACTGCAAAAACTGAGAGAGAAAGAGAGCTTGGTTATATCGAGGGAGGTCATAGAGGAACTGGAGGAAAAAAGAACGTCGAGTGCAGGAGAACCACCTAATACACCGTTAGCCCCTTTTTAACTTCCCTTTTTCGTGGCCGCAGCAGCAGCAGCAACGGCGGCAGAAAAGTTTTACGAACGTATATATATATAATCGCGATGAAAAGAATTACCCGCGAGACATCAACGGCCCCTCTGACGTAAAATGTACCGACGCGCGAGGAATTTTTAATGCCCTCCCACGCGCGCGCGCGCACGTGTGTCGTACACACGCGTCGTCGTAGTCGTCGTCGTGTCCAAGACTTTTGATCCCGCGTTTCAGATTTATGGGATCGTTGAATTTTAATTAATGGCCGTGCGAGAGAACCCGATATCTCTCCTCTCGTTCACTCTGTAATTACGAAAATTCGTTATTGCTCGATATAATTACTTAATAAAATTCTCTTGCCTCGATCGCTCTGTCCTCTCTCTCTCTCTCTCTCTCTCTCTCTCTCTCTCTCTCTCTCTCTCTTCCTTTGCGTATCGCTTTTTCCATATGTACGCAATACAAAATACTGAAAAATTCCGCGCGTGTGTACACCGACACACATACACACACACACACACACACACACACACACGAGATAAACATAGTAATTACGAATTCTCGCGGGCTCTACGGTATTAATTTCGAAATCGCGTAATCCATAATTTCGAAGTTGCAAAGTGATTTATCGCTCTTTGTTGTTCCGAGACAGAGATAAAGAGAGAGAGAGAGAGAGAGAGAGAGAGAGAGAGAAAGGAAGAGTGCACTGCCATCGCGAACAAGTCGCTGATATCGCGGTAAAATTATATCCCGCGATATTAGGGCCAACTTTCGCATATCTGCATCCAGCGGGACGAATTGCGGCCAGCCAATCAAACTCGCGAAGTAAACAAACGTCGTCGGTCTTCGGCGATGCGCTTACTTCGAACTTCAAACCGAAGTAAACTTGGATGAAAAGTACACACGGAGGGAGGGAGGGAGTACCCGAGTAGAGATCCGGGGGGGGGGGGGCCTGCAAATGTAAGAAGTAAGCCCCGCATAACCGTATTACACAACTGCGCGCAGCGTATAAGCACTTGCTCTTTTCGCTCGTTGCCGCGATGTTCTTTACGGCTCGACTGCGGAGGAGAAGCAGGAGGAGGAGGAGGAGGAGGAGGAAGGGGGGTAAAGGGCCCCACGGGCTGAAACTCCAGCGACACAAGCCCAGCGCCGCGTAAACAGGTCAGAAAGCGAGAGGAAGAGAGTACCCTACACCGCCGTCGAAGTTTCTAAAGTAAACTCAACCTATACACTGGCTTGCCTAACAGCAGCGGCAGCGGCAGCAGCAGCAACGCCAGCAAGCTGGTTAGCTAGTTGGCTGGCTGGTTTGTCGGTTGGCTACTCTCGACGCTGCCGCTGCGCTCTTGTTGTTTCAACTCTCTTCCTTCTCGCTCGGCTCTGTGCTTCCTATATACGCGCGCAATTGTGTACACCGCTGTATATATCGCTGGGAGAGAGAGAGCGAGAGAGCGAGGGGGAAGGGGGGGGGGATCGTCGTTGCTGCGCGTAGCATTGTAACTCGTCGGGGACTGCGAAGGAGGGAGGAGGAGGAGGAGGAGTAGTTGGAGGCAGAGAGAAAAAAGACGCGAGGCTCATGTAAATTGCCTTCCTTAAAAACAATGCGCGCTCTCCTCGAGGGCAGGGTTTCTTCTTCGCTCGAATCTCGACTCTCTTGTGTTTCTCCCGAGCGACGACTTTCCAGTCGGCTTTCTCCCTCTCCCGGTTTACCGAAGGTAATTATTCTCGCCGAGAGAGTCTTTCCCCGAGTTTTCCTTCTCTCGCGGAAATCTCCCGCTGAAAATACAGCGTGTAACGTATCAAGGACGACATTCACTCTCGTGCATCCGCGCAGTATTATATCGCGCAGCTCTCCCCCCAAATGACCGTCATCATTGGCTCGTCGGGGCAATTTCCTCCGCTAATCGACTCGTAATGAGTCGGTGTGCTGCAAGCGCGTGTATGCGCGCGTGCAGTGTATATACTGTATATATGTATAGGTGAAACTGCCCGAGCTGCAGGTCCAAGGGCTTCTATATCTCCCTCTCTCTCTCTCTCGGCAAGTTTGCAGTGTAGCAGCGACACCCTTGAGACATCCAATCCGTCGACGACGCGCACTCCAGTACTGCAGCGCTCTACGCGATATATGTATATCGTACGTAGGGCTACGGAGGAGAGAAGGCTCGGCGCGAATCGGAATTGCTAATTTGCCAGGGCTGCTGTGCGCAACAATGCCGTATACTCTCCAAGCCGAAGCTCAGGCGGCTCATGCACAGTGGCTCTCTCGTGTCAAAAGCGGTGAAGCGCAACTGCCAGAGAGAGAGAGAGAGAGAGAGGGACGATCAACAGGTTTTGAGTGCAGTGTCGCCTCGCGAAGTCGAAGTCGAGGTCGGCCGTCTGTGTGTGTGCATTACTTCACCGTCGTCGTAGTCGTCCCCCTGACCGTGACAAACGGCCCAAAGTGCAGGCTGCCTGGCGCCGGCTCTGCTCTGCTCTCTGTCTCCCTCGCTCTTGGCATGCGACCGAAGTACAAGTGAAATTATAACCCGAAGCCCGCGTAATAGCCGTAGTCACATGCCGCGCGAAGTCGCGCGCATTTGCCAAGCGACGAGAAAGTCTACGTACGCGGCGCAACTGCGCGAATATTAGTCGCGGATGAAGGTACTCTTTCATTCGGCTCTCTCTCTCTCTCGCGGATGCTGCTGCCGCATTACTCACGGCTATTCTTATAATTACGCGAGTGCAGCGGCCCCCAGCTTTTCCGAGAAGCCGATTTCACGCGCGCCTGCGGACTCTCGAGGACACGTTCGACTCTTGCGCCACCGCGAAGTGTATTGCAAAGTGAGGCGCATAGAGGCCGAAATCGCTCGCGCTTATATATGGGGAATTTTTTTTTTAAATCGGCACTTAGAGGGGTCAAAAAATGGTCGATTTTCAGAAGGGGAGCACACCTCCCAAGTGCGATTTTTCTTGTTCTTTATGTCATATAGAACATAAAAAACTTGGGGTACAACGGAATTGAGCTTTGTGACAAGGTTTTACAAGCGCTTGAATTTTTAATAATTGAGCTTCTTACGCCAAAAAGTTAATAACTTCAAATGCTTGTACAACGCATTTGTGGGGCTCAAAAGTGAAAAGTCTGGGCATAAAACTGAAGTACAAAAACAGAGCTTTAATTTTAAAAAGAGCCCGATCAAATTGGTTTCTTAGCTTGAAAATGACAAGCATTTGAAAATAATGCAAAAATCTGATGTTAAACTTTGTTGTGAGCGTGTTGTTAAACATGATTTTTTTTCTCGAGAAATATCACCTTAACGAAAAAATGTTGTAGAATAAAAAATGCTTAAAATTACTCAAGGAATACGTCTGAATTTTTTCAAAAATTTTTGAGCCATTTTTTAATTTTTCAAAAATTGTACAATTGGAAAAATTCATACGTATTCTTTGAGTAATTTTAAGCATTTTTTATTCTACGACATTTTTTCGTTAAGGTGATATTTCTCGAGAAAAAAAATCATGTTTAACAACACGCTCACAACAAAGTTTAACATCAGATTTTTGCATTATTTTCAAATGCTTGTCATTTTCAAGCTAAGAAACCAATTTGATCGGGCTCTTTTTAAAATTAAAGCTCTGTTTTTGTACTTCAGTTTTATGCCCAGACTTTACACTTTTGAGCCCCGCAAACGCGTTGTACAAGCATTTGAAATTATTGGCTTTTTGGCGTAAGAAGCTCAATTATTTCAAAATATTAAAAATTCAAGCGCTTGTAAAACCTTGTCACAAAGCTCAATTCCGTTGTACCCCAAGTTTTTTATGTTCTATATGACATAAAGAACAAGAAAAATCGCACTTGGGAGGTCTGCTCCCCTTCTGAAAATCGACCATTTTTTGACCCCTCTAAGTGCCGATTTAAAAAAAAATTCCCCATATACGCTCCGAAATTCTACGGTAATGAGACCACCGAGTCGCGCGTCGCTGCGGTGTCTTCCTATTTTTCTCGTGCCGCGCTGGGGATCTCTCGCTCTCGTCCCGCAAATCTCGCTCGTGTGCGCGGGTATGTATGAGCACGTCCAGGAAATTTCGGAAACAACACGGACGGAAAAGTTGCAAGAAATTTTCTTGAAGGCATACCTACCAGACCGGTTTTTTCTCGTTCCTTAGGTCATTCTGATCGAAAGAGAAAAAGCTCGCGTGCACGGAAAATCTTAGAGAATAATTAAAAAACAAGAATTCATAGATTTTTTTCTCGAAAACTGTGGACTTTTTCAAAAATTTCATTGGAACGAAAATGTCTTAAAATTCTTCGAAGGTTTTTTTTTGGCTTTTCGAAAAATCGAAAATTGTGTCAGATCAATCTGAAAAAATGTCAGAGCATTCTTTCATGAATTTTAAGACATTTTCGTTCTAATGAAATCTTTATAAAAGTCCATATAGTTTTCGAGAAAAAAATCTAAGAGTTCTCTTTTTGTTAATTATTTCTCGTTTTTGCTCCGGAAAAAAGTGTACCCTACGATCGGCCATGCACGCGAGCTTTTTCTCTTTCAGAATAACCTAAGGAACGAGAAAAAACCGGTCTGGTAGGAGTGCCTTCAAGAAAATTTTTTGCAACTTTTCCGTCCGAGTTGTTTCCGAAATTTCCTGGACATACTCATATACGCGCACGTGTATAAGTGCGTCCGTGAGTGTATATATAGAGGAGCCGCAGCGAAAGGTTTCTTTGCGCGCATTAACTTGATCCGAGACTGCAGCCACACGAAAGAGAGAGAGAGAGAGAGAGAGAGAGAGAGAGAGAGAGTAAGAGAAAGAGCGTCCGAATGAAAGCGCGGGATTGTTGGAGCCGGCCTGGTCGAAAAAAAGAAGAAGAAGAAGAAGAGCAGGCGCGCTCGTGAATGGACGGAGGGGATTTTATGGGATCAAGTGACGCTCTTTCGGCCCCGGAGGAGAATGGGCTTTCTTTCGCTGTGGCTCTGTGCGTGTGCGACTTGATGAAATTAAACGCATTTGAATTTGTCGTTCGTTAGCTTACGGACACACGCGTATGATCGATTCTCCTAGAAAAAGGTACTTTCCGGGGATTTAGAAATCGAAAATTTTTTTTTAATAAGCTGGAGGGGGGCTTTCTTCTGTAAGCCGACAGATAGTCGAAAGTCCAGAGGAACATGGGAAAAGTTATTAGTAACCGTATTTCTGAACTATTTTACGTTCTTTTTTACAAAAAATTAATGCCTCAAAATACTGGAATAATAACAACTACGAATGTTTCCGAGGTACAAGTAAAATTTCGAATTGCACTACAATAAAGTGCAACAAATGAGCCTTAATTTAAAAAGAATATGCCCAGATCCGATGCTCTCATCAAAAGTTATGTCCGTTAAAAAAAAATCCGAATAGCCCATTTTCCTTTCTTCTCCATACACCACCTCATGCTAAATTCTCATGTTCCGCATTTTCCATCTTCCTCCACAGAAAAAAATTTTGATCCATCCGAAACCTCTATACGCTCTAGAACCAAAAATTCCTTTTCCGAACCCCCCGAAAAGTGTATTTTCCTACGAGAATTGCTCGCACAACGTTGCGAAATCATTTACGGAAGATCTATTCTTTCGATAGTGCCGACGCTGCTGCTGCTGCTGCTACTGCTGCGAGACGCGATGTTTCAATGGGCTTGACGCCGCTATATGTGTATACATGTATATATGTACGCGCGCGAGCCTGCAGAGATAAGCTATCGGGCTCGCGCACAACGCCGGCACGATATATGGGATGAATTAAGCAGCAGCGCGGGGCTTAACGCGTATAGAGCGCGTGCGAGCCGCTCGTCCCTCTCCCGTATCGATTCATCCCGGTAAATGCACACTTCTCATTAGGCACGCTTTGCCCCTCTCCTGCGAGAAATTATGAAGTAAGCTCGCGCAGCCGTATTCCTTATTGCCCATTGACCCGGCTACACTGCTGCGTATATTATACGTACGATTCTGCAGCTTTTGCTGTACATGTGTGTATTACAGCTCTCCGGGTATATAGGCGCAGGAGTTTATCTCTGTGTGTCTTGTAGTACCCGGCCGTTAACTACTGATCGTTTATACGGACGTCCATTTGGACGATTGGCTTCAATAACTCACGCGCACTTTTTCGAGATCTTCAAGACAAGCAGTGGACTCTCTCTCTCTCTCTCTCTCTCTCTCTGTATTAGCCGGAGTTTATTGTTCAATCAGATGACGAGGATATATATACTTGTTATAACGGCACCTACGTACACTGCCTCATTGTAATTACGTAATTAATCACGCGCTCGGCGCATAGCGCACAAAGCGACACTCAATGCGCGATTCTCGAACGTGTCGTTATAATTTATCGTTCGCGCTTTGTTCCGCGCGTATTGTTTTGAGACGTCTATTATTCCGCTTCTTCTGTACATAACACGGCGACGTAGTGCAAGGCGCGTCGCTTTTTCAATCCGCGGATATTATGTACAGGATCTCGAAGCCGCGGTATTTGCTTCGCGAAAGGCTTATAAATTTACGGAAACTTCGAGGCGGCATTTATCATACGGCCGCGGAGGGGGAGGAGGAGGGGGAATATAAGCGAGAGAGAAAAATTGCGAACGTCAAAATAAACTTGGCGAGATCAAAGCAGCGGCGGCTCGCGGAGAGATGGAGAGAGCCAGAATCGAGATAGATCGCAATGAAGCGCGTCGGGGCCAAGGGGAAAAGTAAATAAGAGCGGAAAAGAAGTCGTACGTATATATAGATGGATAGGGGAGGGGGGGGGCACGAGTTGACGAAGAGGAGGGAACGAGGGAGAGAGAGAGAAGAAAGTTGAGGGGGGGGGGGTATATAGAGAGAAAGAGAGTCGAGTATAGTAATGACTTACGGATTCGCAGCGCGTTATACTCGGGGAGCGATTGGCAGCGGTATAGGAGCGCGCGAACTTTTAAATTGATTTGGAGCCTTGCCAATGGCCGAGCTCGCGCGCGATTCTTCCTTTTTCCCTCGCCTCTACGTTCTCCTCTCGTATCCTTTAAATAAGCTAAATTTCGAGGGCCTCCGCGCGCTCTCTCTCTCTCTCTCTCTTCCTCTTTTTCAGCTTCTCGACTTCTTCTTCTTCTTCTTTCTTCTCTTCTTCTTCTTCTTCTCCCTCCTCCTCGTCTTCCTTTTCTTCCGCGGGCGGCTGCTCCGGCTCACGCCTAATTGGTTTTATTACTCGGCCGGCTCGATAGAGGAGAGACGACGCGCGAAGAGAGAGAGAGAGGCAGAGAGGGTCGGAGAGAAATAAAAGAACAGAGCAATGTCGCCGCGACTATACACAGCATTTAGCCGGGGCGAGGGATGGAAGGGGAGGGGGAGAGCAGAGGAGGGAAAATCGCCGACTATTCTGAGAACACGCCTCGGGAATGCGCCGCGTTCGTAAATATTTGCCGAATCGCGCGAATAAGAGAATAAGGTCGTTTCAACGTCGCACACTCTCTCTCTCTCTTGACTTTTTCTCCTCGTTTTTGTTTCTTACCCTTAGTTGTCGCTGCTGCTGCTGCTGCCGCTGCTGCTTCTTTTTTTGCTCCTAACCTCGCAGTCGTAGAGACGACGCGGGGTTCTCTCCGCTATCGGCGGAGAGGACATTGTTACCGCTGTTATGCCTGCTTTTTGCCCGGGAGGATCGTGTTTCCTTTATAGCTGGGCTTTCGGGCTTTATTGTGGTTTCTTAATGGCTCTTTGCAAGCGCGTATTTTTTTTCTCTCCCCGGAATCGGCCGCCCGGCAATACGTACACGATAAATAATCGCGTTCCCCCCTCCCTCTTTTATCAACGCGAAATTGTCCCTCTCGTCGCTCTGCCGTCGTCGTCGTCGTCGTCGGCACACTTTTACACGCGTTAACGCCCGTGCGAAAAGCCAAGCGTTTACGGTGGGCATTAGTCTCGCAGCGGAAACCAGTAGTCTCTCTCTCTCTCCGCAGCGAATTTTGCAGTTATAAAAGCCAATTGTTTTTGCCGGGCCGACTGCCTGTGCAGCGTCTCGTCTTTTACGACTGGCTATACGCGGCAGCGGCGCGCGGGAATATATCGGATCGCGCGTCAGGTTACACAGAGGCGCGCGAGAGAGTCGCTTAACGCGCAGCCACCGCCGAGTCGTCCCCTTTTGCGCGGCTGCAGCGCCCGATCGAATCCGCAGTATACACTCGCGGGTTGACGTCTCTCGCGAGCTGCATCAGATGCGCCCGACGAGATATCGTAAAGAGCCATAATTACGTTTCATTCGCGGCTTCGGGCAATAAATTTGAAGATTCGCCGGGGAGATAGCCTTGGCGGCGGCGGCTGCGCGAGGGAGAGGGGGGAGGGGGGGGGGGGACGATAATTCAGCGCGTAGCGGCAGCGCGAGAAACAACAAGTAGTGTGTGTGCTATCGATGTGTGTATACATATACGCACCGCGTAACCGAATGCCGAGTTACGGGATTTTTCGGAAGAATGTCGTAAATATAATTAATAAAGTAATATACCGTTCGTCGAGGTGACGTGTACTTGGATGATATTTGTGTTGTCGTCTCGAGGGAGCGACGACCTTTGAACGAAGGAAGACTTGGGGAAAAAAAAGTACAAACGGGATTGATGTTTAATAAAATCTTAAATTATGTCAATCCAGTAACCATTTGCCTCGATTAAATATTTGGCTCGACGAGTCGACTGTAATGTATATCGGTTGAACGAATCGGAGATTTAAACCGAGCGTATAATAAATCTTTAAAATATCCAGACGAATTTAAACGAAAAATATTAAAGATGTGTATGATCAATCGCTTTCGATTAAATCGATTTCATTGAATCCATAGCAAACTCTTTCGTCTGTATACATGTATATACAAGCCTTACAAAGCAGCTCGGTACACCCGCGTCCTCCCAATCTCTCCGCGCCGCGCGATAATTCGCCGAACGAGCGGAAAGAGCGAGATGGGGAGAAAAAGCGAGGAAATGTCGAATATAACCGAAATAAAGTGGTCCCTCTCTCTCTCTCTATACGCGCGCGCAGCACGCGGAGAGTGAAAATTCAACTGAGACGACGCGCAGCTGGCAACATTATCGATAATGGAGAGCTCATGGGCGACCCAATTTTCCCGCATTATACGGATTATTCAGTTATACGCGTATCGCGCGCACACTGCCGCCGTACACGCCGCACAGCTGAAGAGCAGCGACGCGCACTGCACCGACGATCGATCCCATTAACGAGCAGCTATCTATAGATACCGCTGTCTCTCTCTCTCTCTCTCACGTCGTACACGGAGGCGCAATCCTATCCCGCATCGTCGAGCCGAGCGATTGTTTTCGAACGGATCGCATCGAGGTCAGACGTTGTAAGAGAATCGAGAGGAGCGAGCAGAGGTAGTAGAGCCCACTAGTGCCATCGAGAGAGGAGGTTAATAATACCGGCGCACACGCGGCTGATTTCTGGATCGCGCGCGATTCTCGAGAGTTGCCGCTACGGATGAAGCCAGCCCAGCCCCAGCCCAGCCAGGCAGGCATCCTCGAGAGCTCGACCTCTTTTGCAATCCCACCGGATCTGAATAATTAACGCTCTGCCGTGTAAATTATCGCGATCCCCTTTCTCTCTCTCTCTCTCGGTCTCTCTCGTTTGCTCCCTATATCTCGGCAGCTCGCTTACATTCGTCTATATGCGGAGCAGCTCCTCTGCACCTCTGCGCCTCGGCACACACTCTCTTGCGGACTTTCCAAGCTTTTATTGCGCTTCTTCGCTCCGATGCTGCGGCGCACCACACGGCGCTCGGCTGCATTCTTTCGAGGGAAGTGGAGAAGCGACAGTCGCTCGCTCCGGAAAATGCCTGTTTCAGATTACTCGCGACGCAGGCGCTGCCTGCTCCGCGTGGAAAATACGATTCGCCGAAATTTCCGAGCCAGGGAGAGTGAAAAAGAAGAAGTAGCTCGGAGGATGATGCTCGTGGGGTATATATAAGAGAGGAAAACCAACAGGGCGGCAGCAGCCGGAGCATTGCTATATCTCCCGCGATGAACTGTCGGAGTTAAGTAGATTGGGGAATTCGAGGATCATTTTAATGCTTGGTTAAATTGCGTAATTGTAAGTACCCCCAGAGTGTGGGGAAGAAGAATGAGGGGTGGGGGTGAGGGGGCTGCGACGAGACGAGGGAGTCGAGCAATGCGAGTTTAGGGGATTATAAAGGTATGCGGGTACGCGCGGATCGAGCCTCGTTCGCGCGTTGGAAAGTGCTCGAGAAAGAGAGTGAGCCGAGAGGAGACAGATATAGTGTAATATACTCACCGCAGGGAGATAGGCGCAAGATTAAGTTTACACTCTCGGGTCAGCGAGATGTTCTTCTAAAAAATGATCAGCCTGTTTATCTGTGGCTTGCAGGAAAAACGACTTAAGTGACTTTTTCTTGTTTTCGAGAAAAAGCGATTTCAATGTTTGGAGTAATACGTAAGATCGAAATGTCAGAGAAAAGATCTAAGTATTGGCTCATTTGATTAGGTATCTAATACGAATACAACCGTAGTATTAGATTTGTAAATAGTTTCTTTCTCAACGCGTAAGCTAAACAAATTACTCGAGTTAAGTGGTTCTGCGGGAACTTTGCAGTCTTTTTTAGGACTCGTAACTAATGCAATTTTCAATTTAAAAAATTCGGGCGGGGCATATTTTTAAAGTTTAACTCATGCCCTTTTCATTGGTTTAATTTAAATTTTCGAAAATTATTATGAACAATGTCAAAAAGCGGTTTAAAGGAAAAAAGAATGGTTTTTGCATAATTTTTTTTATTCAAGATTTCAAGAACATTTTCATTTGCAATGTATCTGGAATCCCTCTCAGCAATGGAATAATTGTCCAAACCTAAAAGATCCGTAATTTAAGGGTTGATTTTGAACCTCGGTGTGGTCAAACTGGCGCATATTATAATTGAAATTTTTTTACGAAGACTTTTACGAATTTTTTATTCAGAAACCACGCACTTTTTGAAAAAATTCTCAAGAGTAATAGGTTCTTAGAATCAGCTAAGGAATGCATAAGAATTTCATAGGAACGATCCTAGCAATTTTTTTGTTTTTGCAAACTGACAACTTTAAAAAAATCTTTTTAAATTTAAAAAAATCGAGGAATATATAGGTATAGGTAATTAGATAAAAATAAAAAAAACGAGTGCACTTAAGTGGTTCTGCGGTCACATTTTTCGAGAGACCAGTTAAGTGATTATGCAATCGGCTGGTGTTTAAAATATTTGTGCATTTCGGAAATCCTACTATTGTACAATGAAAAAGGGTACTAAGAGCACCTCGAATTCGACATAAAACAATTTTTCACAGAAAGTCACTTAAGTGGTTCTTCCTGCAAGCCACAGATATATATTTGTGTATTCTAATTCCCACAAACGAATTCACGCGTACGACAGCACAAAAAGCGCTGCATCTGACACAAATTCGATTAAGAACAAAACGATTCCCCCCTCCCCCCCTCGACTCGTCTCTTTTTTTACGCGATGCCATAACGGATTCGCCACGCGTCTTTCCCGCAAAACGGCTGCAAACGACGCTTTAGCGGTTCCGCACGCATCGAGACAAAAAAAAAGACCAGCGCCAGAGGAGAGAGCCCCTATATAAAGTATCTCCGTTTCTCTCTCTCTCTCTCTCTCTGTCTCTCGGTCTGCGCGCGGCCACTTGACGAGAGCGGGCCGCAAGGATCGGGCACGTAGGCTTTTATAAATTTGAGCGCGCGACGAGTGCCGGCGTCCTGTTCTCAAGCATTCGTCGCACGTGCTTCAGCTCGCCTCCGACGTATAAGCGCTATTAGGGCGATCTCCGCTGCTGCTCTCCTTCCTGTTTTCCGCCGCGACGCGCTCTTTTGGCTCTGTATACACACACGCTGTTTTAGCCGAGAGACGAGTATATATATACCGCGTGGTCTCGGCCGAAATCGCCGGTAATCAATTTTTTCGGTTCGCCTAAATCCTCCTCTGTCTCTCTCTCTCGTTAGCAAAACGAGAGAGCGAAAGGCTATATATACGTATACGTATATACGTATAGGTATACACACACGGGGTAGCGTGTCTTTGTGCTCTTGGCGCTGAATTGTGGGAGGCGATCACGAGGGGGACAGTATACAAAATGATCTCTGCCAGCGCCCGGCAACCACCGCCCCGGCAGCTGCGCGAGACAGCAAGTTATCACCCGTTGTCTGCTCTTGTCATCGTTATAGATGTCTTGGAGATTAGAGCCGCGCGCGTATAGGCCTCGAATGAATTCGAGTCGCCTGCGCCTCGTTGTACGCCTGTGTATACACGTATACGTGTATAGAGACACCGGGACGAAACCGAATTCGACACCTCGGTCTCGTGTGTGCTTTCTTTTCATTTGTCCTGCGAGAATGACTCTCTGTCTCTCTCTCTTTCTGCGCGCGGGGGAGAGGCGAGTTCCGATTAGGTCGATAACGGACCGATGCATTAGGCTCAAGTGGATTCCTTCTCGCTCACACGTACACACGTACGTGTAGACGTAGAGAGAGAGAGAGAGAGAGAGAGAGAAGGGTTTCGCCTCTCGGCTCTTCTTGATTGGATCGAGTCGATTAGTCTTCGCTGTCCTTGGAGAGAGAGAGAGAGAGAGCGAGAGAACGAGAGTCTATTTCCCTTCAGGACAATCTTCTTTCTCCTCTCGTTTTATCCTTCTTACCCGCGTCCTTTTCCTTCATCCTGAGGGGGGTCGATCGGAAGTGTGTGGGCAGGCAAAAAAGTCATTCGCCAACGCTTGTGGGCGCTCTCGCCTCTCCGACACGTAATACGTATCGAAATTAAGGAACGCCTGTCGTTATCGAGATTTCTTCCGGTTCCTGCGCGTGTATACGTCCCCGCAGTTTTTCTTGCGGCTTTTCAACACACACACACACACACACACACGCACACACACACACACACATACACACACACACACAAGTACGTCACGCTATAGTTTCGCGCACGCGTTCAATCGCGTAATGCACAATTTTTAACTGCGCTTTTTATCCCCGAAAATGAAAATTAACCCTCTAAAAATGCGCGATGTTACGCAGAACTCGGAAAATCAGCGCGGGGGGGAATGCGTGTATATATATATATATATATATATATATATATGTATTCGTCAAGTGGAAAAAGCTGGGCTGAATCGCTAATGCGCTTCGCATACACTTTGGCACAATGGGACCGTGAGCTTACATTCCCGCGTTATATTCCGACATTCCGCTGCGCAGAGAGCGAGAGAGCCGGCGAATTTCTATAGATACTCGGGCGCGCGTCACTTATTCATTTGCCGAGCTTTACATCGGCCTGCCCCGCATTTACATAGCCGGCGGTAAACGCTCTTCTCTCTCTCTCTCGCCGAGAGAATAAAAGTTAATATACCGAGCAATTTGTCTGGAAATATTGACATTAAGCGCGCCATAGTCCATCGCAAATTATCCTTCTCTAAAATGTAGCGCGTCGCGCGCGCGCGTGCGATGCCTGGGCTTTTCAAGAGCCGAGCGGCATTGGTATGCGTATGATAAATGTCCCTCTGTCGCCGCGGCTCGGCCGAGTGGGTGCGCTTGGCTCTCTGATTTGTGCGCGGACAGCGTGCATTTTTCCCGGGATTTTTAATGCTTCGAGAGCGTGAGGAGGGGGGGGGGGAGTGATATAAATCAAGGTAATATCGGTGATTATCGACGCTCTCGGCGCGGCGCATTATTGTCGTTATATGCCGACGTTTACATTTGTCTAATTTGCGCTTTTGTTTCCCTCCCCCCCCCCTCCCGCGCCAATTGTAAATCAAGTTCTAATTTGTCGTGATTCATCGCGGTTTTCAATACATCGAACTTAACCTGTCGCCCCCTCCCCGACAACGATGATTTAGCGTCACGAAGCGGGAGAGCTTTTTCGAAAACGCACAGCTCGTTATCGCGCGTGTAAGCCGTGTGTTTTCGCCGCTTTGAAACGCACTGTATATCTATACGTATACCGCAGAGAGACAGATCGCGATCCCCCCCATTAAGAGCGCCTAGGAGAATAGTAAGTTATCGGGCGTAACAAATGGAGCCATTTCACACTTTCATCTCTCGCAACTCAATATCTCTTCCACTTTCTCTCAAATCCCTTATACCCGCAACGCGGCGGTGGAGGCCCCTTTTCTATTGACTTCTCCCCACCGCCTCCCTTTCTCCGGGCGAATTCAGACGTTCTCTGGGATGTCTCTTTTTCTCCCTCTCTCGTATATCCCCCATCACGGGCGACTGTCTCTCTCTCTCGCTTCGAAAAAGGGAGCTTCCCCACCTCGTCTCTGACGAAGAGGTGAAAACGTATGTAATACGTATATATGTCGAATTTCAATGAAAAAATGCACTTTTCTTTGGTCTAGAATTCGCAAAAAAATTTTTTAAGATAGAGCTTTTGGACCGATCAGACTTTCTTCTGTGAGCTGAAAGATAGTCAAAAGTGCAGAGGAACATGGAAAAAATTACTAGTAACCATATTTCTGAGCCATTTTACGCTTTTTTTAATTCGTCGAAGTGCTGGAATAATAACAACTACGAATGTTCCCGAGGCACCAATAAAATTTCGAATAACACTATAATAAAGTATTTCAAAAGTGCTTTAATTTAAAAAAAGTATGGCAAATTTCGATGCTCTGATCAAAAGTTATGCCCATTAAAAAAAAAATAATAATAAAAATCCGAATAGTCAATTTTTTCTTTTTCCTCCGTATGCCTCCCCTTGTTAAATTTTCATATTCTATATGTTTCGCATGTTCCTCGGCATTTTTCATCATCTTTTGGCTTACAGAAGAACGTCCCATTGGTTCCAAACCTCTAGCTTTAAAAAAATTTTTTCGATGTCCAGGAAATTTCGGAAACAAGTCGGACGGAAAAGTTGCAAAAAATTTTCTTGAAGGAACACCTACCAGACCTCTGTTTTCTCGTTCCTTAGGTCATTCTGAAAGAGAAAAAGCTCGCGTGCACGGAAAATCTTAGGGAATATTTTTTTCCGGAACAAAAACGACTCAAAAAACGAGAAATAATTAGAAAACAAGATTTTTTTTCTCGAAATCTATGGACTTTTAAAAATATTTCATTACAATAAAAATGTCTTAAAATTCATCAAAGAATGCTCTTAAATTTTTTCAGATTTTTTACGACGTTTTCCGAAATTTCGATTTTTTTTGGATTTTTGAAATATCAGAAATTCTACTAGATCAATCTGAAAAAATTTCAGAGCATTTTTTCATGAATTTTAAGACATTTTCGTTCAAATGAAATTTTCATAGAAGTCCGTAGTTTCCAGGAAAAAGTCTATGAATTCTCTTTTTGTTAATTATTTTTCGTTTTTTCGAGTCGTTTTTGCTCCGGAAAAAATATACCTTAAGATTTTCCGTGCACGCGAGCTTTTTCTCTTCCACAATGACCTAAGGAATGAGAAAAAACAGGAGTGGTAGGTGTGCCTTCAAGAAAATTTTTTGCAACTTTTCCGTCCGAGTTGTTTCCGAAATTTCCTGGATATACTCATATATACGAGCCTATCACACGGCCTACTGACTAATTCTACACGGCGTGCAGTTGTTTGCGCAGACAAAACATTCCAATTTTGTGTATACCCTGTAATCAAAGTTGTGAATGGAAAACAACGCTGATTTTTCTATTAAAAAAAATTTGTTCTATCCCAACCCCTGCATTACACCATTGCCGCGCGGCTGCTCCATAACAGCGCTTATAGAACAAAATTTCAAAACGCGCAATGATCATTTAATGAAATATTATTTGACGTCGTCGTCGTCGTCGTCGTCGTCGTGGTCGTGGTGAAATTACGGCGCTCAAAGCAGACCGCAGAAATGACGCGGCCGCGCGCGCGCGCCACGCGTCCGAAACCCTTCATTACAGCCGGCTTTTCATCATAGACGGAAGCACTTTCGTGAATATTCAACCGAGAGTGCGTCGCTGAAATAACAGACTTACCGGGCGAGGCATTGCCGTCCCGACTCTGCTCTCTCTCTCTCACTCTGGCACGAGCGAGAAACTAACAATGCCGCAGTGCGAGAATTATAAAAGCTTCGAAATGACCAGCTCTCGGCGAGAGAAGAGTAGCCGTTGCCGCCGCTGTGTGTGTGTGTCTGTAGAGTTTCGAGAGACGACGACGACGACGACGACCGCTGCAACGTTTCAGATAGGCGATTAGAGGCTACTACGCGAGTTTAAATGAATATTCGCCGAGAGCAGAGAGATTACTTTCGCGCGTGACGTTTAGCGCGCGCTCGAGTCGCTCGAATTTCCCTCGTCCCCCGCGTGTTTTTATTATACTCACGAAAGTGCGCGGAGAGAGAGAGAGAGAGAGAGAGAGAGAGCTTTCGCGTATAATAATTGAATCGAGCATCGCGTCGTCCTCCAAATATTTTCGCGTGTCGCCCGTGTACTACGACTGTCCCGAAAAGTGCGCATTTTCTGTATAACCCTCTTGCTCTCGCGACCATCCATCCCCGAATTCATCCTCGTTACACTCGTTACTATACGCGCGTCGAGTATTATTCCGATCGTAATTGACTTCGGTCCCCCGGCTCTCGAAAAATACAAGTATATTTTTCCTCTCGATCTCTCTCTCTCCATTCATTTTTCCATTCGAGTTTCCCTCTCGCTCTCACGCGCGAGTGTCCATACCGACGACCCCTTACTCTCTCTGCGCAGTGTACGTGTGCCGCCGCCGCGGCCGCGAACAATGAGAGTCGAATTTTTTCGCCCCCTCTCTCTCTCGTGAATGTATGCGCGCACACACACAGGGGCTCGACGTTTTCGTTCGGAGCTTTTTTTCCGCGATGCATTGTGCGCACTCTTCGTGCTATATCTCACGTGTAAACACACTAACAAACGGCTGAAGGAGCCGAGAGAGAGCGTCAGTGATTTGGGAAAAACAAAGACAGCGACGACACACACAAAATTTTTTCGCGAGAATTTCGCTTCTCTCTGCCTACAGCAGCAGCCGCGCAAGTGTATGTCCCTCTCTCGGTGTGTATAAAGCTCGAATCGAGAGAGAGAGAGAGCCGTCCAATCGAACGAATATAAACTTGGATTCGTTTTTCGCGCGCCACGCATATATATATACGCATAGTGCATCATTGTGTACCTCCTTTTTTTTATTATTTTCCTTCGGGGGGAAAGCGTAGATCCAATAATAGAACATCGCGCTCGCGCGTGCACTTTATGGCCCTCGTATAAAAATAAAAGCAGTGCGCCGCATCGTATATATACACACACGCGCGCGCGCCGGGGATGAACAACGCAATCCTTTCAAAGCAAATCAGCGGAGTCCGAGAGAGCAGGCGATGCGTACCGTGCGTATATACACTGCGTGTGTGTACATACGAGGGAAACTCGTCCTCCCGCGCTCTTTCGTCCTCGTGGAAACCCTTTCGGTGGAGCGCGCTGTGTTTTCGTCGTTGCCGCGTTTCTGAAATGCCTGGCGTATATATACGTAAGCTGCAGTACAGTGCAGAGAGCAAAGCATATCCGACGGTGCTATACGAAAGTTGCGAAAAACTTTGCGTGGGCCAAACGCAGCTCTCGCTTTCTCCGCACAGACGGACGAGCGACGGCGTTAGTTATGGCTGGCTTTCGCCGCGTAGGAACTGCGGGAAAGAGAGACAGAGAGAGAGAGAGAGAAAGAAACTGTGCGAGAGCAAAGTATAGCAGCGGAGCAAAATTGCCGCTCATTCTCGCGACTGCGCGTTTTTTTCTATCCTCCCTTTTGCGGAAAATCTCTCGTGTGATCTCGTTTTAAACTCCCCCGCGGTGTGTCGCCGCTATACTTTTTTTGCGGAGAGGCGGGGGCCTTTTGAGCAGCGAACTGCGTCTTTTTCTGCACCGCGCGCGCGGCTCGCTGCCTGAAAATTACCTCTCTGTATCTCTCCCTGCGGCTGATTCGAGGATCGCACGCCGGCTGGACGCGAGAGTTATGTATTTTTCCCGAGCGCTTGTTCTTGATTTAGAGAGAGAGGGAGACTCTCGCAAGCGAGCGTAAAAATGTCCCTTCGTTTGTTCGCTTTAATTTAACCGACTGCTGCTGCTGCTGCTGCTGTCGCTGCCGCTGCGAGCGGAAATGTTTTTGTTTCGCGCGAACGTGTCAAAGGTTGCCTTTACCTTTGACGGCGAGAGAGAGAGAGAGAGAGACGACTGACTTTTGTAATTGGCGGCCGCACCGCGTCGTCTCGCTCTCTCTCCGCTTAATTGTTTCATAGTTCGCAAGCTCGGCTCTTAATTAGTGCGCATCAAACTTGCATTTGTTTTCCCTTTGTTTAACTAAATGCTTCTCCTCTCTTCTCCGCGTTGCAGGTGAGATCTCGTTGTTCCGCGGAAACCGTAGTAGGCGGGCTGCGCGTATAAGTCGCATTTATATTATATATTATACACTCGAATTTCAAATTGGTAATCGGGTCGTTGTGACAATTTCACTGAGTTTCCGATAAATCTCGAATATTTACATTCCCAGGCATGCACAGGGGGCACGCGTCAGCCGAAGGCTAAAGCTCGACCCTAAAAAGCAGTGACTCTCGGGGACGTTCTCGCGAATCGCGCTGTAAATAGGATAGGCCCGTTGACGAATATCCCGCCGTAGGTGTCCAGCCGAATCGAACGTAAGCTCTCTTAGAGCCGGTACACTTGTACATATACGTATGTATATATATATACGCAGAGGGCTGAGCGAATACAGCGTATAGAGTTCGGAACGAGAGTCAGGGGGGTAAGCCGTTTGATGCGGCGGCGGCTTCGAGAAACACTATATCTCACGCTGGAGGTCCGTGAGGAGACACACACGCGCGCAGAGGGTCAGCTGTATGTATATAGTGGATAAGTCAGACAGCGCGTGGGGGGAGAGAGGGAGACGGGTCAAAGCTACTTTGAAGACACGTACGCGCTTGTCAACTCGCGCGATTTGCACATTCGCGCAAAGCGCGCTGATTTGGGTTATTCACTCGCTCCATACAGCGTATACGTATATATATATATACGTGTACATACGTATAGGTATATAGAGGATAAATAGCGAGGAACGGTAGAGGAGCGAGGAACACGATTGTTGCATTATTCGAAAACCGCGGCTTTCGAACTTGCGGTGTACTGCGCGCCGCTATACCCCATCCGTGTATCTATATACGTATCGGCTGTGCGAAAAAGGGGTATATAAGGGGGAGGGGGTGATGCGGGATAGAGGTGTTTCACGCGAGATTTTCGTCGGCTTTTTTTCTTCGCGGCGGGGCCTCCATACGGTCTCCGGGCGTCCGGCTTTGGGTTTTTTTGTTCTCTGCACCTTTTTGCGGGTTTCGCCTCGTCCGGGGGATTCGCCGACTGGTTAATGCTCCGGAGTCGAAGCACTTTTGGCCGGATCCGAAGCTAAAGCCGTTTTAGATCACTCGCAGCGTGGAAAATCAATGCTCGAGAGGCTTCAATTCATTTTCCGCCGGAGACGCGCCGTCTCTCTCTCGAATCCGAAGTTGCGGGTGAAAGAAACGAGCTGCACACGTATACGACTCCCCATGCAAGAATGCAGCTACGGCCCAGTACTGGTCCAATAATGGCAGACTCTATAGCAGTACTGACAGCCAGTACTTGCCCATTACTGGACCAGTATCGAAATGATAAGAACGGCCCAATACTTCAGTAATTTACTGGCAAATTACTGGAAACCAGTACTGTGCCGTTAATAAAAAAAATTATACACACGCACACACACGCATATATATATATATATATATATAGGTATATATCATAATAATATATGAATAATTTTTATTTTAATTATTTATTATATTATTATTATATAAAAAAATCTTATTTTCTGTTCAATACTGAGTCAATACTTCAGCACAATACTGAACCAGTACTTTCGCGCAGGTATTATAAATACGAATATTTGAGCTTCGTCTAAAGTCTGGCTAAATTTATCGGGCCAGTACATTTTTACAACATTGGCCCGTTCTTATCAAATAAGTTCTGGAACATTAGTCTGCCAGTACTGGTAGACAGTGTACTGACCGACAGTACAGGGTCAGCATTGGGCCGTATTGTCAGTGTTGACAATTCTTGCATGGGTCGTGGTACTGTAGCCTCCGCAGAGTAGCCGCGGCGTGCGTTAACTTATGTACAAATGCGTCTCGTACGTCATTCTCGGCTTTCTCTCGCTCTACGCGTACTGGATGGGGCTGATGCTCGCTCGCGAGGAGTATGCGGCGTTTAAAGCGCGAGAGAAGTCGAGCCGACATAAAGACGTATATGCGCTCTCGAGCCCGGGGTGCTGAAGGTCGTTGTCGAGGCTTAGAAAGAACGAATCGTAGGCGAGAGAGTCTTCCTCCCCGGGGGCGGCGGGCACGTGTTGCAGGCTCGTCCGCTGCACTTACTCTCGTTCTCTCTCTCTCTCTCTTTCCGCGTGTGTACACAGAGAGCGCTTGTGTTATAAGGAGCGAACCGCGCGATGATCAATGGACCAGAGGCCTTTTATTATTGCCACCTCGTCGGGTAATTACCGACTCTCAGAGCGAGAGAGAGAGAGAAAGAATCCTAACGACGTTCGCAGTTATTCCCGTCACGTCGGATGCGCGGGGGACTTCGTCCCGGACGCGTGTTCTATACCTGCTTTTGCACGAGTGCAGCAGAAGCAGTGCATGTAGGTGTGGGGAAGAGAAGAGCAAAGAAAAAAAAAGGCGGGGGGATGGAAGAAGAATCGAGCGAGAAACGGCTTTTCGACACGCGAGGCGCCTCTCTCTATTTTCAGTGGAGAGAGTCTCTCGCCTGGCCACACCATGCTCGAACCTCTTTCAGAAATCCGGCTGCCGCTGCGCAGCCCCGTTTCAAAGGACTGACCTACTTCCCGGCCGCGCGCTCGCTCTCGGCATGTAAACTCGGAGATTATGTTAACGTTACGAAAGCAAATCTAAGTTGGCGAGGCGAGCGTCGAGCGCAGCGTATGAAGAACGGCCGGTTTGGTACACAAGAGCGCGTCTGAGCTCGACAATAGAGAGAGAGAGAGGGAGGGAGGGAGGGAGGGAGGGAGCGCGGAAGAGCGGAGGAAGAGTCGAAGCGAAGAGGGAAGAGTCGTACGGCCCGGTGTCATTCTCCTTAGCCGTGACTCTCGAGAATGCAGGCGACTGGAGTGAGAGAGAGAGAGAGGGGGGAGGGAGCAGGTCGACGACGACGACGACGACGATGTCGACGCATAAATTGGAAGTGCGCGGCGCGGCGGTCCCTCGTGTTATTCACTGCCACGGGCGAGCAAGAAACGCTAAATTCGTCGAATAACTTTCCGAGGGCTTCTTCTGCCTCGGCTTCGCCTCCACCTCCACCTCCTTCTCCTCGTCCTCCCTTTTAGACGACAGCTACGAGGAGGCGAGCTTTTGTTCCCGTGAGATGCCCTACTACTCGTCGTCGTCGTCGTCGTCGTCGTCGTCGTCGTAGCGGCAGAGCAGCGAGTCGAAGAACCGCGCCAAAGACGATTCGCCAAGCCGTGTATTTAAAGACTTTAAGCGGCTCCTTTCCCGTGAAAGCTCTCGCGCTTCTTCGTCTTCTTGCAGTGCGCGCCTGTACTGCAGCTGCCACGCGGGACAGCCCCGAAACTTCCGGCGAGATTGAGAGAGAGAGAGAGAGAGAGTGGCGAATTTCGTCTAGGGCTGAATTTTCCGATGAAATTTTACTCTCGCGCTCTTGTTCTAACTCGCTTGTTATCCTTATGGCTTAAGTACTCTCTTGGCTTTTAGTTTCATAGGCGAGTTTGTTCGCACATATATACGTTTGGAAACATAGGGAAACTAGAAAAAAAAATATATAATTGACCGATTTCGACAAGCGCCGTCGTACAGGCCGAGAACTACACTCGTGTGGAAAGATCGTAATTTTTGTTTGACGGAGGTGGGGGGGGGGGGGAGGCACTGTTGCGCCTTTCGCTTCTTTTTCGCGCTGCTTTCGAGCAAATTACTTTTCTTATCGCGGCTTTTTATCGTAGCTGCTAACGCGAGCTCTATGTATATACACCTTGAACACCGAGGTTACACACAAATAAGATGGAAATCGGACGCGTGCGGTGCGGATTAGCCGTTTTCTTCGTGCCGTAAATTTACGAGGAGCGTCATTAATTTCACGAGAGACGTTCAACAATAGGTTAATGAGACAATACCACTGCACGACTTTAATGTATACGATTTTCTAGAAATATCATTATGGACACGACGTTTCCAGGGGGGGAGCATAATTGCGTGTAAGTAGAAAATACCTCGAACAAGCGCGGGAGGTTCCGGGTCGGGAGGGAGCTGAAAAGGAAACAAAAAAATTGCAAGTTTCAAGAGCTTTTATTCCATAATTAAGCATCGAATATGCGCCAGCGGAGAGTTACAAAGTAGTTTGACTTACTTTCGGGCTCTTGCCGTTTCTCGTCCGCGTCCTCCTCTTGATATTCCTCCTCGTTATATGCGCATCGCGTATAAGTAGTCCGAGTCCCGCTCGGCGGAGAGAAAAAGAAATTCGCGTCTCTCGCGAATGTTTAGCTCGCGCCAAGTTATATACCCGCCGACGAAGGGGAGAGCTCAGAAATATTTGTCATTTTTCCGAGATTCTTTTTTTTGTCCCTCAACACTATATCGCGTTGCCCGCGAAACGTCTCGCTCCTATTGTAATAAATAAAAGGCGCTTTATGCGTATGATGGAACACTGCGGCTGCGCTAACGATACCATTAATCAAACCGATAACAGTGTTTGAGAAGAGAGAGAGAGAGAGAGAGAGAGAGAGAGAGAAAGAGATACAGAGAGGCAGAGCGAGAGACGAAGAAAGAGAGCGAGATGAAGAAGACAAAAGAAAATAAAAAGAAAATATAGGGAAAAGCGCGGGAGAGCGAGCGGCCGAGTCGTCGTCGTCGTCGTCCTCGCCGTCGCGATGATAGCTTCAGTTTCGTAATTTAAAAAAGCTTATCTGGCACAAAGCCGGCCCTTTTCAGCGAGCATTTATTATTTCCCGCGCGCGACGCTGATTTGTTTCCCCTCGTTATTTTTCCCCTTTATTTTCTCGCGCTCTCGCGCGCATAATAAACCGACTCTGCTGCTGCCGCCTGCTGCACTGCGCGAGAGGAAATTAAAAATCGGTTAGAACAATGGCTAATGCAGCTATCTCCCCGCCGGGCTAGATTTATCATTCGTTCAGCTATATATGTATATATATGCACACGGCGCTATTCGCAATAAACCCCAACGAGGGGGGGAATTATAAATCACGGGCAGAGAGGCGCTTACATCTTCAAACGATCTCTCTCGCGACCTCTCGCGCTGCGCCCCAAAAATAGTCTCCTCCTCTCTCGAAAACGTCATCACGGCAGCGGTGCGCGCGACCCGAAATCGGACCTTAGAGCTTAATTAATGCAAAGAGGGTCAGACGCGGAGGCGAGAGAGAGAGAGAGAGAGAAGCAGGAAATATACGAAGAAAAAAGCGGAGGTCCGAGCGAAATTGCGCGCGCGACGATGCCGCAACCTTACGCGCGTCACCCCGCTCGCGTTTATCGGGGCTAATGGACCAGGTTGCAGCGGCTCTCGCGTCGGGACAGCTGCTGCTGCTGCTGCTGCGGTCGCCGCGCCAACTTTAGCGTTGCGCAATCCGGCCCAAAACATCATCGCCATTACACATCGCCGGAATAAATAGCTGTAATCTCGATTCTTAATCGGCGGATCTTCCCCTCTCCTTTTTCCCCCACCTGCTCTCCCAATGCTATGTATAGTGTGCGTCGTGCGCTAGAGCGCGACTACCTATATATGTCGAATTTCAAGGAATAAATGCACTTTTCTTTGGTCTAGAATTCGCAAAAAAGAATTTTTAAGCTAGAGCTTTCGGACCAGTGGGACTTTCTTCTGTAAGCCGAAAGATGAGGAAAAGTACCGAGGAACACGCGAAATATAGAATATGAAAATTTAATATTGGGAAGCATATGGAGGAAAAAGAAAAAATTGGCTATTCGGATTTTTATTATTGTATATTTTTTTTTTTAAATAGGCATAACTTTTGATCAGAGCATTGAAACTCGGCATATTTTTTTTTTAAATCAAAGCTTTTTTGTAGTACTTTATTACAGTGTTATTCGAAGTTTCACTGGTGCCTCGGGAACATTCGTAGTCGTTATTACTCCAGTGTTTTGACGCATTAATTTTCTGTAAAAAAAGCGTAAAATGGCTCAGTAATATGGTTACTAGTAATTTTTCCCATGTTCCCCTGCACTTTTGACTAGCTTTCGGCTCACAGAAGAAAGTCTGATCCGTCCGAAACCTCTAGCTTTAAAAACATTTTTTCGATTTCTCGACCAAAGAAAAGATTTTTCATTGAAATTCATACAAGCCCGTTGCGGCCTGCGCGAACGGTGGATCTTGTAACTCAGAATTGGAAAAAAATTCGAAGCGAGTTTTCGTAAGGACTTGCGGCGTTTAGGCACACAGCAGACGCGCAGCGAGGCAAATTGAAAATTCCCGGGAGAGAGCGAGCGGTAAGTGCGTTTAGGGGTATTTTAAAAAGCTGCGCTCGCGCGAGCGATAACAAGAAGCGAAACTCGTGGCGCGAGGCCAAACATAGTCTGGGCATAAATTTTGCAGGCGTATACGTCGAAAACCGGTAGGTCTCTCTCTCTCGGTCTTTCTCTCGACAAGCTGCGCTCACGACACACTGTGTATACATATACACTGCCGTCGTCCGGAGGTGTTCGCACATATACCGCGCGATAGACAGATAGAGCAAACTCGGCCTTCGTCGTCGCCGTCGTCGTCGTAGACTCGCGCACACATAGCTAAAGCGGCACAAACAAGAGCGTTTCCAATAAACTCGGACTCGGGTTACATCGTTCGCGCTTAGCAACCGAACGATAACAAGCTAAAAGCAAAGTAAATAGGAATTCGTGCAGCGGTCGCCGACCCTACCCTTCCTCTTTCTCTCGGCTGCTCTTTCGCCTTATACGAGGCTGCTTCTCCTTCGTTCTCTTCTTTCTCTCTCGCTCGCCTCCTCTGCGCTGCTGTGCCTCTTCTGCTACTCCTAAGCCCGTCGACGGCTCTCCTCTATAATACCAGACGCGCACGCGGTCTCTGGGCTACTTTGTTGCAATTGGATTGTCGTTATAGTTAGCAGGCGGATACCTCGAATCTTGCGGCTACTGCAGCAGCTGCTTTGGCACGCGGCTCTCTCTCTCTCTCGGGAGCCTCTAATTATATACGTGACCTATGTTTGGATAGCGTCGATATTCGATTTGTTTCTCGATCAGAGAAAGAGAGAGAGAGAGAGAGAGGCTTTCGCTAATTTCTTCTTCCCAGCTTTGGCAGCGAGTCGATATCGATCACGATGCTATTGCATAATTTTTCGACTATAATTACACGCGACCCCCGCGAGTGCGCGCAGTGTTGTTGGGGATATACACCGCTGATTCAATTAACAACTGCGGCGTTACTATCGGAATCTCCGAGCCGAGCACTGCGCCCCGCGCAACCGTCTTAATGAAATTCAGATAGGCTCATCGCGTGGGCATGACTCTCTCTCTCTCTCTCCGAATTTTATTTTTCCGCAAAGACGATACGCATCGGGAATAATTCGCGGCTCGACCGCCGCCGCTGATGTCCGCCTCCTTCGGAGGTTGCCAAGCGTCGCGAATCGATATACGTGCGCGCCTCCGATGAAAACGGACTTTTGACGTCATTCATTCGCGTCGCGCTGCACACGTCGCGAGATACACGCGCGCGCGTCGAGGAGAGTTTATATATATGGGCGGACTCTCGCTGGGGCACGCGCTAGACGGGGTTAATCGAGGTTAACTGGCCGTTATCGCTTTTCCTCGACTCGATCGTTAAAATAGTTGGAGACGAACTGTGTGGATTGTGTACACAGAGAGACTCGGCTTGAATATTTCAAATGCAAAGCGCGACGTTCTGCGCTCGACGATCGATTATTAACTCGGCGAGAGAGAGAGAGGATGTGTGTTTCACGCTGGCAACGTATGCCTTGTATGTATGTACGTAAGAGGTCGTGCGCGAAATAAGCGCATCGACGTTTACACGGAAGACAGCGCAGTAGCGATACAATCGGCATATCTGTTGCATCATGTATTTGGACTGCGGAGCGGTGGGTGTGTGCGGCGGGCCGGCGGCGATCGAAAATCTCGCCCGCCGGCTCTTTTGTAGAAGCGAAAGCCTCGCTAGACATCGGCTACTGCTTCCTCTTCCTCTCCCCCCCGAACCCCGTTATCGTTTTCCTCTCGATGCGTCGCACGGGCTCTGATACTCACTTTGCGCTCGCGTAAAGCCCTGCAGACGACGACGACGTTCTGTATACGGCCGCTTAGACCGACCGGTTAACCGCGATTCCGACTGTATAGTCCGTACAGCCGTCGAGATTGTTGATTGCCGCGAATTTCGAATTTTCCCCCTTTGGCTTTTTGGCAAAAGCTCCTTCTTCGGCCGGCAAGGTTATACACACGGGGGCGGGAAAGTCGCAATACGCGGCTCCTATATACCGCATGTATTTTTGTGCATTCGACACATTTTCCCGTGTACAGGAGACGAAAAAAGAGAGGAGGAGGGATAGGAAGACACGGAGACCGAGATTTCTCTCTCTCTCTCTCTCGGCTATTTTTGTTTCCCGCGTCTCGTATCTATACGTACGTGTAACTTTGTCAAGCTCGACGAAGAAAAAGCGCGCGAGGCGTGACTTCGTTCATAATAGAATCTGACGGATATCTTGTTGGCCTTGGATGGAAAATGTTTTATCCGCCGTATCTTCGGGGAGAAAGAGAGAGAGAGACACCGAGAGCTGCCACTGTAAATGTTTTGACGTATATCCGGAAATTCTCATCTCCCGCTTCTATTCTCGCGCTCGCGTATATCGCATGTATACATAACACCCTCCCCCCCCCCCCACACCCCTTTTGTTCTATATCGATTCGAAAAATATTCGCTAAACGAGGTCAAACTTTCGTCGGGCTTACGTATATATATACCGCACGCACGACGCGTTATACACGTAACGCGCGAATGCGAGAAACAAAACCGGTACAGCAATGAAATCGGATTAAGAAATCCTGGGCTGGGATATTGAATTTTTCATACGGTCTGCGGTGCACCTGTACAGTGAGAGCCTCGCCTAGACGGCCGCGGCGGCGGCGGCTGCTGCCGCGTCAAGCAGAGCGCGGTGCGGCTCGCCTATCGAGCTTGAATTATTAAATTCAATTTTTCGAGTACTAAGGGCGCTGAAATATTAAGCCGCCGCCGCCGCCGACGCTGTACCGCTCGCGAATGGCCTTTGCGATCTCGGGCGGGCCTCTCGTTTCACGTTTCTTACACACACATAGATACACGTGTGCGCAGCCGTGTATGCAGTGTCTCGACTCCTCTCCATACACCTTTTATTTCCGCGTCTTTAATCGCGGAGCTTCTGCCTCCTCGACTTCCTCCGGAATAATACGCGCGCGCGTTATTGTTTGCGCGCAGCGCGAGCGAAGAGGAGAAGCGGAGAGAAAGAGAGGATATTTTTTTGAGACGCGCGCGCGCGCGCAGACGCACTCGGTGCGACGGCGGCAATTGAATTATTCCGAGCGAGACGTGACGTCAGATGTGAGTCGGCGATAAATTAGCATATCTCTAATGGCTGACTGCAACGCGTCGATCGTTATATACGGGCAAAGAGAGATTTATGTCAGGAGCGCGCTCGACGAGCGAGTTTTCCCTATTCCTTTTTTTTTCCGCTAACGGACGTTTCGAGCTGTATTATACGCATAGTGTGCGAGAGAGAGAGAGAGAGAGATTTCGTTCGTTCTTATCGTTGCACTTTTCAATTTAAGAGCGCGTACATGTCGCGCGCGCGCGAAAACTGCTAATCAGAGCGAGGAATAGATCGATCGTGTAACGACTCTTTTTCAACGGAGGAAAACGCGTAGTTGACGGCGCGCGCTATTCATTTTGATCGATCGATTCGTTCATTTGCGTAGGGGACGCGCGCGCGTGTGTTTTACATGGCGTATTTAAGCTTATTCTTGGGTTGGGTTATTAAAAGCGTCCACTGGCAATTATCATGTACAAACAATCAATCAGAACATTTTTTTTTTTGGTCGCTCCCTCGGAATCGGAGCGCGGGTTCTTTATATATATGGTAATTCGAATTCATTAAGTAAATTAAGCTCGCGTTTCGCTCGCTTTGAAAAATCTTGATCTCGCGAGGAGGCGGCCGCCGCGCGAAGAATAAATTTTCGCTCTCTCTCTATAGGGGCCGAAATACCGCAATGCGTTTTCTATGGTGAGCGTTGAATTCATAAAGTCGAGGGTGAGAGAAAAAGAGAGAGAAAGCGAAGCGGAAGGTAGAATTTCGTAATTTCGCGTGCGCGCGCGCGCGCTTGCCTTTTCACATTTGAATTTTCAATATTCGAACTTTCCGAAAGGTCTCGTAATTTCACTTTGTGATTTCGCGCGTAGCGCTCTAAGGTCGCCGGAATAATTTCGCGGATAAAGCGGTGAAGAAGAAGAAAAAAGGAGAGAGAGAGAATCTCTCGCTTATCCATGTAGGGCAGGATACTTTGGAAAAAGGTGGTCTCCGCTGTACGTACCGCAGCAGCCAGTGCGAAGAATATAGTCTGCGCATCACCTGCCGTACATATATAGCGCTCGGCGGAGGGAAAAAAAGTCTCGGAAGGTCCGGAGAGCGAGAGAGAGAGAGAGAGAGAGCGAGAGAGAGAAGATTATAAAGAGATACAGAGTTTTATAAGAGAAGCCGGAAAGATCTCATTCGCGAGGGAACGCAGCCGAGTGAAAAGAGCGCATGGAAATAAAGAAGGTGAAATTCGCGTCTAACGCGGCCGCGTTATATTGAAAGGCTACCTAGCGAGAAGAAAGAAGACGAAGACGAGGAAGGAGAGGAGCGAGACGAGGAAGAAGAAGAGGCTGAAGAAGCTGGTGTGCTCTCGCGCTTAGTCGCAGGGGGGGTATTATATCGTACGAGAATCTTTCCTTTCCTCTCTCTCTCTCTCTTTTGACTGCAGCTTCTCTCCTTCTCTCATCGAAGGTAGGCGGAGGGAGAGGGGGGGGGGGTATATCCAATAGTTCGAGAGCGAGGATGTGGAATAAAGCTCATCAAGGATTCAGCCCACAATCCGCATTCGATGAATTAAAGATGTCGCCCTGGTAGTAACAAGAATGGATCTTCCGATCTTTTTCTCTCTCTCTCTCCCTCTCACTCTCGCTCCCTGCAGTCATATAGTCTACCCCTTTCGCCTCGCCTTTTTTTCACCACCAATACGGGAATATCTCCTCTTGCCGCGATTGCGAGTCAGCTTGGCTTTTCTCCTCATTACGAGTCGGATTAACCTCGCGCAGCGTTCCCTCGATTTCCGATGCCTCTCTGACGCGGGCGGGGGGGGGGAGAAGCGAGAGGAAAGAAATCAAGCTGCTCTCGGCGGCTGAATGCATAACCCCCGACGCGATCGCTGATACACCGAGCCGATATACACCCGAGCGATTCTCTCTCTTTTTCCTACATCAGAGCTACACACTAGCCCCCCTGAGGAACCTGCGTTTTGCATGACAAACTCCTGATGCAGAGAGAGAGAGAGAGAGAGAGAGAGAGAGAGAGAGCCGAGAGCGAGAGAGGAAATAAAATAATAAAAATTTGCCGGTGCAAACGCTCCCCCCTATCCTCCCATACTTCTCTCTCTTTCTCTCTCCGGCTTTATCCCTTTGTTGCGCGCATGTTGTGCTTCCTTCTTGATTCCCTCTCTCGCTCGCTCTTCGTTCCGCTGCTCGAGAGCGAATAATCATGCAAATTTCGAAAAGTTTCCAAGTATTTCGAATGCACTGGATAACAATGCCGGCGAGTTGCTGTAGATGGATTTTCGAGAGCAAGAGAGAGTGAGACGGTGAGAAGATAATGCTAAACGAGAGGGATAATCTCGTTTTAGCGGATTATCAAGCAAACGTGCATTTGGAATTAGAAGTACAGGAAGGGGGGGGGGGAGAGCGCGTGCACACTCGCTGCAGCGCATATAAAAGGAAATTTACATTCCGTAAGAGTCAAACTGCCGGGGCTTGCTGCCAGACGCCATCTGTGTGCAGTGTGTTTGCGCATCGTCGTCGTCGCCGTCGTCGTCCTTGGTGTGTGCGAGGATCGACGTCAAAAACGTAATTAAAGCTCCTCCTCCGGAGCTTTTTCTCCTCTCTTTCCGCGATTTTCAATTCAAAACAAGTTCGCAAGCGTGAAATCGATTCCGGCGGCCCGCTGTATATACATACATATATATATCGCTTTGAACAGCCAAAATTTTGTTTGCCACCCCCCCCCCCCTTATCCTGCTCGCCGCTCCTCGTTTCGCGCGGGGTGTGCGCGCCGCTAAATCAACGTCCAATTTCGCCGCGAGCTCCTCGCCCTAAATCAAAAATCTCCTGCAGCAGCCTTCCGCGTTCGGGATTAAACTTTCTCACTCTCTCTCTCGCTCTCGCGCTCTGCCTCTGGATTCTCGCCACGTATAGGAGAGAACGAGATGAAGAGAGAGAGAGAGAGAGAGAGAGAGAGAGAGAGATGTTTGCGGTCTATACGCCCGTGTGCGAGTATGTGTTTTCGCGTTCTGTTCGAAACGAGCCGAAATAGGCCGAAAGTGGGTTAACCGCGAATCAAGCCCTCTGGAGAGCTACGCGTTCTCTCTCTCTCTCTCTCTCTCTCTCTCTCTCGGACTTGGTCGGCCAAGCGAACTGGACGAGCGCGAGAGCGACGTGGCTCGCGCTGCGAACTCGAGACGCAAAGTGTCAGCGGAAAATCAAGGATGGCGCGGCAGTGCCGCGAGATACTTGCCAGACATCGTCTCTCTCTCTCTCTCTCTCTCTCTCTCTCTCTTTCCGCAAAAAAGCTCCGGCGAAACGAAAGGAGAGAGGGATTTATCGGAGTCTGCAGCGGCGCGCGCCAGAAATCCGTTTGCTCTCGCGAACTTGAGAATTGATTAAAATGTAAATGCACTGTATTAATAGCCTGCCACGCGGCGCTCACACAAACACACACACCATACACAGCACATAGAGCTCGCGCTTCCATCGAAATTTCCAAAGAGGAATTCCCGGGAGATTAAAAAGCCAAGAGAGAAAGAGAGAGAGTTGGAATTCGTACCTGCGCGGCGCCGTCATTACGAGCTGTGTACGTAGAGGGATGGTGGGCCATGGCACTGCAATGCGGCCGACCATGCGCAGCCCGGCTGCAGCTATAGTTTCTCTCTCTTTCTTTCTACCTCGTGTCCCATTCGCTGTATAGGCATACGGACGTATACGCAGAGAGAGAGAGAGACGCATAGCGAGCCAGCAACTCTCCGAGGCGTACGCGTACACGAGCACACACGAGTGAGCTGCGATACATGTTCCCGCCGTGACTGGCACTTGGCCAGGTATATATAGGCTTCGGCTACTCCTGTCACCCGTCCCCGGCTCCGCGCTCACCTATATATATACACGTCTCGTCGCTATCCGACGCAACTGTGTGCGTGTGTGTGCATTTGAACCAAATCAGCCGTGTCCCACCGGGAGTTACTACGTCCGTCTCTCATAGTTGCACATACACGCGAAATCTACCTTGCGCACGTTTTCATCTCCTCTCCTACATACACAGTGTGGCAAGTATACGACTAGTGGCCTGTCTCTCATCGTCACTCCTCGCGTTCTATGCGCTCTTAGCTCTCGAGAAGAATCGCACACAGCGGCCGAGCAACGAAACTGTGCGCCGCGCAAGTGACAAATAAATGTTCGGCTCGCCTACGACGTTCGGACGTTGTAAAGCCGCGTTTTCACGTTCCCTCCCGCGCACGGCGTCCTCTTCCCTCCCGAAAGCTCTCTCGCGCGCGCCTCGGTTTAACGGGAGAACGGCGCTTTAACGAAGTGAGAAGTAAGAAAAACGATAAAGCCTTTCGAGAGCGCGCAGCTCTCGAGAATTGCAAAAGCGGCGCGCACGACAGGCCCGAGTCCTAAGTTTGTCTCCTCTGTCTCTCTACCAGCTTGGCGGTTAACGGCTCGCGCGTAAAAGCCGCGCTGGAGTCCTGCCTCTTCCCTTTGGAATTCTGTCGCGACATCGTCGAAATAAACCCCGCCGGCATGAGAACGAGAGCAACGAGAGCATCTCCCTCTCTTTCTCTCGTGGAGCCAGTTTCCACGCGAGCATATCGTGTATATATGGCTTCTCCGCGGCAGCTCATGCTGACGCATAATTTATATTTATTCTATCGCTCGCGCGCGCGTTCTTGGATAGTTAGCCGCCGCACGCTATATACTTATGAAAGTCAAATTTGTCACTTTGCATTTATGGCTCGACGCGACTCGGCGCTGCAGCGCTAAAGTTCACGGCGCTGATGCCTGCGCTGCTGCAGGCATTTTTCTCGATGACGTTCTCACTTTCTGCGCGCTCTCGGTGTATTATACACGAGTAATTCCGCACGGGATACCGGAAACCGGAATTTTCGCGGGGGCACACTTGTCCAGACCTATTTTTTCGGATTTCTATGGGAGCCCTCTGAATAAGAGTCGAACCAAACCAGTTTTTGCAAATTGTCGCATGAATTTTGATCGAGTGATTCGATCTTGACGTTTAATAGCTTAAATTGAAGCTGTTTTCCTGAGCTTTTATGTTGATACGAATTTTTTTTTTGTAGTGAGCTATACATATGTTTCTAAAACAGATTGGTTCTTTGAAAGCAAATATGCAGCATGCTATAAACTAAATTTAAATTTAGACTTAAAAATCAAAAAGTAGAGGAAAACAGCTTCAACTTAAGCTATTTAACGTCAAAATTGAATCACTGGATCAAAATTAATGACCATTTAAAAAAACTGGTTATGTTTATAACTTGACGAAAATAGCTTGATTTTTCCAAAAACCAGACATTTTCCCTTGTTTCAAATCCTTGTTACTTTAGATCCAGTACTTCGATTTTAACGTTTAACAGCTCAAATTACAGCCCTTTTCCTCTACTTTTTGGTTTCTCAGACGAAACTTAAATTTTTTTATCCATTGACCTACATATATATATGCTAGAAAGCAGATCAGTTTTTTGAAAGTCTCGCGAGCCCTACAAGTAATTAGCTGTATTCCAACGTGCGTAGCTCGTATGACTAGTGCATCCAATTTAAAAAATTTTAGGCTCAATTTAAAGCTCTTGAGCTGTACTTTCTTCCTATATACAACAAGTCTCATACGAATCACAGTACGCAAATAATAAGCTCGACAGTGAAAATGCAAAAGAAAATGTATCAACATTTTTTTGCAGTTTTTCGATCGGAAAAATAGGTGTGGTAATCGTGCCCTCGCGAAAATTCTTCCGACTTCCAGCTCCCCATGAAGTTTCCGGTATACCCGTGGAATTACTCATATTCTCGCGGTGTTATATATACACAGGCATAATTCGCGCCGTAAAGCGGTGCACGCGCGCCCGGGAAACGCGATATCGATCAGAAAACTGCGCTATCTCCATCGGAGAGAGCGTCGTCGTCGTCGTCGTGTGACACACGGCAGCCACTTACATTAAGCTCAAAAATCTTAAGTGCGAGATCGCCGATCCCGTCGTAGAGTGCTCCATCCTCTCTCTCTCTCTCTCTCTCTCCTGGAGGCCATTACCATAAACAACGCTCAGGCTCGTTCTCTCTCTCTCTTCCACGCCTCCATTATTATCTCTCGCTCTCTCTCTCTCTCTCTCTCTCTCTCTCTCTCTCTCGCGCACTGCATGTGCGAGCTCTCCTCGCTGGCGCGACGGCAACAAGCGTTATATTCTCGCAAGCTGCCGCGCGGAGAGCCCTCCTCTCCCCCCCTCCCCCTCAGGATGGCAGACTCAAGCTCGTTCGCTGTATAGTCCCATTCGGCTGCCTAACCGTATAGATATTGGTCTTTAATATTACAGCAACGCGCGCGCGGCTATATACGCCCGACTATACACAGCCCGAATCTCGTAACTCCGCGTTTATGCAAATGATGCTTTAGGGTCGCTCGCTCTCGGCTGCGTCTAACTAGGCCCTTCTTCCTACTACTGCCACCGCTGCCGCTGCTGCTGCTGCTGCTGATGCTATACACAAGGAGGAGGATAAGTAATCCCGAGGAGGGCAGAAGAAGCAAGAAAAAAAAGAGGGAAGCCGGAGGCGCCTAGCCAAGAAGGAGAGGAGGAGGAATAGCGTGGGCGAAGGTGCAGATAAAGCCTCCGAAAAGAAGCTGGCGGTAGTAGGGGGGGCGAAGAGGCGAGGAAGACCATTCGTTTCAATGAACGGTCGTCTCCGGAATGGAAGAGAACCAAAGCTGCTGCTGCTGCTGCTACTGCTATACTGCTACTGTGCTTCCACACTCCTGAGGGAATCCGGCGCGCGCACAGGAGCGCAGCGGAAGAGGATGGAATGGAGGAGGCGGTATATAGCGCCTCGGCGCGCTATATAGGACTTTATGCGAACTCGGTTGCTGAATAGAAAAACACTCGAGCGAACCAGCTACCTTTCCTCTCTATCCTCTCGCTCTCTCTCTTTCTCTCTCCTATCCGCGGTGTGCTCCATCCCTCTCGTTCCGAGTCTTCTTTTTTCGCCGCCTCTCTCTCTCTCTCTTTCGCTCTATCTCGCTTTCCTTCATTCCCCGAGAAAAGATCTCATTTGAATGAAACCCATAGAGCAGTAGGAGCGCGCCGAGAGGAACTGTGTACCGCCGAGGCTCAATATGTTCCGGGCTGGGCTTAACAATCTTGGTTTCGAACTTCCCTCAAAGACACCAAGTGGATATATCGTGTAATACGCCGTATGTCTGTTTGCGACGAGGAGGATGAAACGTTGTTGCCGTTTTCTCTCTCTGTTCTCGCAATACAGAAGCCCTCATTTTTTCCTTGCGTCTATGGGACTATAGTTCTAGAAAAATTTTTACACTTTTCGGGGGTCCAATATAGTCGAAAGTTTTTTTTTTTTAAAGCTAGAGGTTTCGGACACACGTCACACTTTCTTCCGTATGCCGAAAGATAGTCAAAAAATAGAGGAACATATAGGAAAAGTTACTAGCAACCATATTTTCGAGCCATTTTACGCTTTTTTTTACAAAAAAGTTAATACGTCAAAGTACTGGAACAATTACGAATGTTCCCGAGGCACGTATAAAATTTTGAATTACTCTACAATAAAGTACAAAAAAAGAGCTTTAATTTGAGCTGTGATTAGTACAAAAGTTATGTCCGTTAAAAGAAAAGATTAATAATAAAAATCCAAATGGTCGATTTTGTCTTCTTTTTTCTCCATATACCTCTCTCCATGTTAAATTTTCATGTTCCATGTTTCCCGCGTTCTTCTACATTCACGACTATCCTTTGGCTTACAGAAGAAGGTCTGACCGGTCCGAGATCTCTATCTTTCAAAGAAAATTTTCGATTTCCCCGAAAAGTGCATTTTTCTACGAAATCTATGCACCGTGCAGGACTACAGCGGATGAATTTCGCAGTAAGAAGAGCAGCAGCGACTCGAGCGACAGCCGCGTAAATAAAACGCGGCGCCTCTAATTAACCGCGAGCAGAAGCAGCGAGCGGCACCTGACCGAAAAAGCTTCGACTATGCGGACGTGAGAAACGGCTGTCAAGCCGCGACTTTATCGACTGACTCGAGTTCCGAACTGCCAGCCAGTAAACATCGCAAGCCCCTACCGCACGTAGGCGCGCGGGGCAGAGGGCTTGAAGGAAACTAATTCCTCGCGAGGACGCGAAAGTCGCCGCAGGCGTCCCCACACGCGAGGCAAACATTAATAAACGCGCGCGAGGCTCACGGAAGTAGCTTCCGTACGTATAGTGTACTATACATGTACAGTACGAAGCCACGGCACGAATGCGCTCGCATCGCGAATTTTTGACGCGCGCGCGCGCGAGTGTCCTTGCTATATATATAGGCGAAAATTCGTAGTCCGTATGTGCATACCGGCAGTCGGGCTGAAATCGCGGAGGCAATCGAGACGGCTTCATCTTGATTTTATCGGGTGCAGCGCGCGTCTCGCGTGTCGTCGTCCTGCTAATAAAATAATTACTCACATGCCGTGGTTATTTATGCTCGCAAGGCGATACGTGTATACGCGAGAGAGAGAGGGAGAACAGACTCGCTCTTTAAGTGGTTATGTATATAACAGACGGGGTTGGGGGGAGGGGGGAGCTAATGGCTCTGCACGGAAGGATTAGTGCGCGCATGGCGCGAGGGAAAGAGAGTTTTCAGTGGCAGCAGAGCCAGTACGTATAGCAGCGGTAAGCGTGACATACTCCAAGTTAAGTTTCGGCATTAGAGAGTTTCGAGAGGCTCGACTCGCCGCAATTATTCTCGCGGCCGTTTAGATAGTTTTGGCGCACTTTGGATTTTTCTTCGCTCCGCCGCAGCTTATTTCGTTCGAAGAGCCGACGAAGAGTTAGTGGGGGGAGGGAGAACGACGCGGTCTTAGTGGAAGGAGCTTTCGATAATGCTGCCGCTGCCGCTCCTCCTTCTTCGCATCGGGGGCAATTAACGTTACAATCGAGGGAGACTCGTAAAAACACAACGAATGCCGTTGTAATTTTTAATTTTACGCCCGGGGCTTAAATTGAATTTACGATTTTCGCATGTAAAACACTTTAGACACCGCACCTCCTCTCTGGCCTTCTGCCGCCGCTGCCGCCTCCGCAAAAGTAAGTCCGCGCGCGTGGCGTCGGCTTCGGACGACGACGAACAATTAAGGAAATGACACTCGTAAATCCGGGCATGGGACGTTTTAAAAGAAGCCGGGAAACGACGAAATTGCTCCCATCAATCCGCGGGGGGCAAAACAAATTAAAGAGCTATCGGGAATACGCTCGGCCGGCTCTTCTCCACTGTACCACCGCCGGGTCGGCTGTAACGCTCGTCCATTCGTCTCAGGCGCCTTTTGTTTTGCCGTCAGGCTCGATTACACTGACGGCTAAATTCGACGCTGCTTATCGATAGAGCCGCTCGCTATACTGTTCTGCAGGTCTATACACACACACACCGCGAAATGAAAAACTTTCGCGGTCGTCATTTGCATATACTGCAGGCGCGATGCGAAAAAAAGTCGAGGTTGCGAGATTTCTGGGTCGCGCGCGTATATATACGTACGCATGAATTTCGAAAGCGCGCACGCTATGCGCGTGTTCTAATGAAAATGCAGCAGACTAACCTAATCAGCAGAAGTGGGTAATTACTTTTGCGCGCGGGTGAGATCAAATGTTGAGCGCAGAGGAGCCGCCTGCGCGAGCATCACATCCCAGCCGAAAGCCTGACCGCAAATATTTGGTCGGAATAAATTTGCCGAGCTCGCGCGAGCTTTCGGCGACATTGACATAAGGCGCATACTTATTCGAAAGTACGCGGCTTGCGCGCAATGAAAAATTTATACGCACTCTGTCGCGGTTGCGATAACGCTGATTGTTAATTAGCCCTGTTTTCCGGTCTAATTGTTACGTGGGAAGCCGTTACATATCGATTGTCAGGATCGTTCGTCGATGCGGATTAGACAGTGATTGATTGAAAATCCCATTAATTCGTAAGTAAAGTTTCATGTATACGCGGGCCCGTCATCTCTGCTGTATGCGTATTTACGCGCATCGGAATGAGCCACTAATAATTTTAGCTGTTTCCATTAACGAAAACACGATGGCACTCGCCGAGTATCTTAATTTAAGCTCTGAGCTCTGTACTGTCGATGACACTCGAAAAGGGATTGTACATACGGCGTGAAGTAATTTACGAGTGCGTAAACCAAGTGTCCCATTCGATTTTCGTCGATATTTTCGAGGGAATGCCAAATTCGCAGCGACGACTCGTTGGCCGAAGCTTATCTCCGAAACGTATATAGGAGCTGCTCGGGAACAGTTATCGGAAACCAAGAAATAGAAACAGCGCTCGATCGTGACAAGGAGCACTGCACGCACGTACACACATTCGCCAAAGTTATATATATCTATTCGAACTTCCCGATAGTTCGACGCGAGAAAATCGATACGTCGCGCGCATAAATTTTGCAATTGAGCGCGATAAAGCTCGCGCGCCAAAATTAGTGAACGCGCAACTAAAGCACCTGGACTGCTCCGTGGCAATTTATCGTTATACGCGCACATCTGCGTAAAAAAAATGATATCCACATAGCGAGGAAGCCTTTGCCGCACGTAGAAAACACACACGGTGTATGGGCTCTCGTTCGGCCTGGTTTTTTGCTCCCGCTCCCGAGTCACGAGAATTACGTGTTACGAGTACAGAGGTAGTGGCGGGGGGGGGGGGGGGAGGGAGAGGGGGTTTATCGAAAGCCCGGGCTGCTCTCACAGGAAAGTATAAGTATCGCGCGTCTATATAGCGACACCGAGCGCGCAGAGAGAGAGAGAGGCCTTTACAGTCCGCTCGCTGGATAAAACAGCGTATAATTAGATAGGGTGTAAGACATATTTGGATCTCGGCCACATTGGCCGCTCGCCAATTTTACCCCGTGTACGTGTGTATGTAGGTACCGTCGTGGCCGTTATAGTCCCCCCCCCCCTCCTTACAGTCGAAAGACTCTTTCTCGCCCGACGAAGCTCGCGCTGCAAATCTGCGGAGTATGAGCTTCTCTCCGGCTCGGCGAATTCTCTCTTTCTCCTGGAGCAAGGAGTGTGCGCTGTACAGGCAAAGTAGGATAGAGCCGCAGCGACAATTCGCATCTGCCACGCTACGTTGCGTACGACTAACTGCGAAACGCGTCGGAGTCAGCGGACTGAGGTCGACGTAGTTCCGCGGCTAAATTATCACCAGCGACAGGGTAAACAAGAATCAGCTGGATAGTCGCCGTGCAACATTGGCCGGGCAGAATAAATTTGGACGTTCGAGTCGCGTTTGCTCGGTTAAACGCGTACTTTTTAGCCGAAGTTTTTAAAAGGTATAGTAATACGTTGAACAAACGTGTGATTAAGAATTTGAATAATCAGCAGTGCATCGAACGAGTATTTCTTGACTGCCTTGTAATTGTCCGCGAGAGAGTCAAGGTGAGCTTCGATAAAAAGAAATATTCTTTAACGGACGCGTGAAATCGTAAAAATGTAACGGTATACGCGTACGTGGGGAACGCGAGCATTAGTTTAAATCACACGCGAAACGCATTAATCTCAGAGCCGAGAGATTAATGCGTTTGAATTTAATCCGCGTACTTTGCGAGCTATATATATGTGTGTGCGATTTGCTTGGAAATTAATGAATATATTGAAATACGTCACATATATGCGCTAGAATTTGATTTACGTTTTTAACGGAACGCCAGTGTAAATTGTTTGCTCAAGCATTTGTTCCATGAAATTGGTGCATTTCGACGAATCCCGACTCGTCTATATATAAAGCTTGCGAAGGCAAATATTATAGGATGATTGAAATTAACGCGCACGAAGAATTCAATTAATATTTCAGCTGAAGTGCGATTCTCGTTTAAATAATTAAAACGTTTTCACACGGCGTAAATGCAAATATTGAGGTGAGAGAAAGGGAGGGATCGGCAATGTGTTATAAAAGAAGTAAGCATTTCGCTCGGACACATCGCCTTTAAACATTGTAAAAAACTAAAATGCCGAGAATAAATTAATGCTAATCGTAGTTATTAATGTATTTCAGATTAAAACTTTTTTCATCGCGCATTGCCATTTAAATCGAGCCATATATCGAATGAAGAATTTCAAAAGCCGAAATAATTTCCAATAAAGTCTTGCGGGACTCGCTTATCGCGTGAGGACTCACTTCCCGGCGCGCGCGATGTCATGCAGATGAGTTCAATTATTTGCAGTCTCGCGTATACGTAGCAGCAGCAGCAGCTCTAGCGAAAAATCAAAGTTTTAATTCAGTCTTAAATAGAGCTCAGACTACTCGCGGGAGGCGGTTCGGGTGCAATTACGAAAGTTTTGGTAATTGGAGGAGGCGAATGTGTGTAGAGGGGCTACTTCCCTCTGTGTATTAAGCGGCTCGCGCGCGGCTTTAAAGAAGGAACACGAGAAATAGAGAGAAAGACAGGTGCTCCACGCGGAATAAGCGGAATTTGAATTTGAAATCCGCGCGGGGTGGAAATTGAATTTGTTGAAAATAATTCGTCGTAGCTGATCTACGCGGGAATTCGCGTTATTATCGGCGGTGCATCGCCGACGCGAAACGTGAATTTCGGATTATTTCGACGATGTAGCGGCGCATAGAGCGGACGTACGTAACGAGGATTCGGAAAAAAGACCGTTTTCCGCGTAATCGGATAAATGGAAAAAGTGCAGCCCGGGCCGTAATTGACTTTTTCCGCTAAAATCGCGTACGTATATAGAGCGAGCGGTGTACATATATATACGCAGTAGCCCGCCGCGCTCTTTTCAAGCAGATAAAAGCAATCTCGAAATTTATAGAGCGTCGCCTCCCGGAGAAGCGCTGGGGCTCTGCGCTTTGCGCTATCCTTCTAAATAGACCACTTAATGCAACTTTTTGAATTGTAACCCGGCCGCGCGGCGCGCGAAACTTGGAAAGGGCCTGGCTTGGCGAATCCATAAAAGTTCGTTCGTCGTTAGTGTGCCAATAACAAACAGCTTGCCCCGCGCGCGAGCTCTCGAGAGCCCCAACCAGCAGCAGCGGCGGCCAGAGCGACTGACTCGTGAATAAAAAATAAAAGAGTCCGGCGGACGGGAGAGGAAGGAGAGGAATGAAAGAGGAGGGAGAGCTCCCGAGCATTAGAACACTATATATACGCGTCGGATAAAAGTTTTGCAGGGCGAGCCGTGGATCACGCCGAGTTTACAACGCACACTTATCGAGTCGTCGCGCGCGCGCGCAAAGGCGAGCTCCGCAGCGCGGCAGCAAGACAGGCAACCGAGGGGAGAGAGAAACGGAAAGAATTAATAGACCAGCACGTTAACGACTTCAGGAGTTTGATTCCTCCATAAATTTAGCGACTCTCCCTTTCCTCCCCCCCCCCCTACACCCCCCCCACATCAGTCCCGTTCCGCACTTTTACGGTCAATTCTCGTGAGTTACGGTCACTGGCTCGCGCGCGCGCGCGCGACGAAAGGGATAGAGCGAAGCTTATGCGCAACTCCTTCCCGCCCCCCCTTTCACTCTTCTCAATATTGCGATTTTTCATTTTCCAAGATGTCGCCGGTAATAAAAGTAAATCTTCTCGCGAGCGTACAGTGGGCACTTTGATTTTGCAGGATTCCGTATATCCGCTCGATTTTTCTCTTCTCGCCTCTACTTCTCCCCCCCCCCCCCCGCTCGCGAGATGTGTACACTTGTATAAATATTTCTCTTCGCAGCGCGGCGCAACGCGCAATCGAAAATTGCTAATAATAAACAATTCATTGTTTGTTGCAGAGAGCCTGAGGGAGTACTTCACCAAGTACGGCGATATCACAGAGGTCATGGTCATGAAAGATCCAACTACACGACGATCAAGGTGAGTGAGGCTTTTGACATGTTTAACGAGTGCAATTAGGGTGGGCTAAGGGAGTTTCGAGCTTCGTACCTCAATTCGAGAAGCCATTGTTTCTCTCCGCGGCTGTGTTAATCAACAGTTCGCTCTTAATTCTTGCAATTGAGACGGTAAATCGTGCTCGCGCTCGATATATATATTGTTCGACGAGGCGCTTATTTATCGTCGTTATTAAAATCGAGAAATAAACGATAATTTAATAACTTCGTCAAAAGCGCGACTTCGCGATGATCCACACACACACACACACATGATACTCTCTCTATGTACCTTCGCTGCATTCACCGCATCGCCTGGCGCATTGTCATAACGATTCTGCGGCATAGCTAAACGAAGCATCGCGGGCCTGATTTAAAATTCACCGACCTCGCCGGAATCGAGCCGAGGCGAGTCTCGCTTTCCCCGGGCGAGAATGAGCCGCATTAATGCTCGCAAGAAGGACCTCCGTATCGATTTTTCCGAGTGCGGGGTGTACGTGTGTATATAACGATTAGCATGAGGATGGGGTCTTAATTTCGGCCGAAATTGCCGTGTGTAATATTATAATGCGGTCTCGCGTGTGCGGATAATCGTCAATAAAGTATGCGGTAACCGGAGGCTCTCCCTCTCTCGCTTCGCGAGTCACTCGACTTAAATTATACGCGGCGCTCTTCGCTGCGCCGCTGTAATTCCCGCCGAGCGAGCCGTTCGATCGTGACGCATATATATATATATAGCGCGTGTACTTTTTCCGCGGAGCTTTTGCCCGACTTTTCGAGCCTTTACACACACACACACACATTGATTCGTAATTAGGGCCTGCGATTATTATTCTATGCCCCGTTGAATTAATTTTTATCAATCTCGAATTGCTCGCGGCGCACCCCCCCCCCCTCTCTCCGCAGTCGCCCTTCTCGCACGGAATATATAATTTATTCCCCCAGCGCGGTTTATGAATTTTAAATTACCAGCAGCTGGGTCCATCAATCAAACGTAGGCCGTAAATCAAAATTGTACTCCCGAGTATAAACACGTCGCTTTGAAGAGCTTTATTCGAGAGCGCGCGCGCGCGCGCATCATTATCATTATCGTCATCGCTACATCCCGCGCGTCGTCGCTCCGAAAATCTTTGAAAATTATTCAGCGCAAATTACCCGACTGTATACCCGCTGGCCATTATTCACTCGCGATCTTTTCGCGCTCCGCGTTGACTTTTCCCCCGAGAGAGACAGAGAGAGAGAGAGAGAGAGAGAGAGAGAGAGAGTGAGATAGTAGTAGTCGTCGAGAGACGACGATGAGAAAAAAAAAATCGTTCCGCCGAGTGACAGTTGGGAAGGCGATCGGTCGCGCGTCCTGTGTTCTTCCCCGCCGAGCTTTTTCCCGTCAAGAATATCGTGAAAAAGTGCTATTTCGAGAGAGCGACCGAGAGAGAGAGAGACGATGGGGATATTTATTTCTCGGAGCCGCGAACGCGAGGAAGATTGGCAACGTTTACGGCACGCGCCGCCTGTAACTCTCCGCGCGAGAGAAACCGGGTCATTCCTTTCCCTCTTCTCCTCCCTTCGCTTGGACTGTGTGTTGCGTGTGTATGTGTGTGTGCCACACGTATACAAGGCGCGCGCGACGATGGCTTCGATTGCCGGAAAAACGCGGCGAGAAATGATTGACGCCAAGGCGCTTCCGCGTCTCTCCAAAAATATTAGCGTTGACTCACTCGGCAAATAGCTCTTTGGCGCTTTTTGTTTTCCGCCCGAAGCGCGAGATTCTTTGGGCAAACGGGTGGACGACCTCCAATCGGCTGAACTGTTCTCGCGAGCTTTTGTTGCGCAATGGCTCGCTCTGTGCGCAAAAAATTGTCGACGCGTCCCTGGTAGCAACCTATAGCAGCTTGGTAGATTGAAAATGATGAACCGTCTAGAAAATAAGAGGGTTTCCATTCTGAAATCCGAACAGCGAAACCCCCCTCCTCATTTCTCGCGTATGGGCGTATATTTCTAAAAACTCTGTATACGCTGTCGAAGCAGGGAGCAGATACATAAAAAAATGCACATACAGATGTATATTTACCTAGTGGCTATAATTCAGAGTCTTGAGCTATAACTAGCCTTATTAACAACTATAACTATATATGCAAGTAAAAGATTCAATTAGTACAGTGAAATGTAAAATAGACAGGTTATGAATATTTTGTTATTTGCATTAGTTTCATTACATAGTACCTTTAATTTTAATCATTGTAGTTCATATTTAGACCTTGGCAACCCTATAGCCAGTGTTCGTAACCATGTACCCTGGCTTCGAGACATGGACTTTCAAGCTTACCATAGGATTTCAGACCAACAAATGGGTCTAGAGACCTGGAACAAATTGGAAAATGTTTGACATACCTGTCATTCCCTTAAGAATATAGGGATTTTCATTTGGATGCTCAGAATGTTTTCGACCACAAAAAAATTTTATTTTTCAATTTTGTCAAGTACATTTTCTTATAAACAAAATTTTCCAAGCATCCAAATGAAAATTCTTACATTCTCATGAAACTAACAGGTATTTAAAACATTTTCCAATTTGTTCCAGGTCTCTAGACCCATTTGTTGGTCGAAAATCCATTGGTAAGTATGAAAGTCCATGTCGAAGCCAGCATACATGGTTACGAACACTGGCTAGGGTTACGAAGGTCCAAATCTGAACTGAAATAATTTATACAATACTCATATAACTTTAGTGCTCTACATTTTACTGAGTTAATTAAATCGTTGACTTGAATATCTAGTTACAGTAGTTCTTACTATATGTATAAATATTCTTTTTATAAAATATTATTGTTTTATTTTTTAAATAAATAATTTATTATTTATTATTTATAATATAAATTTTAATGTTAATTACAATTAATACTTAATAATATTAGCAGCTTAGGGCTTCTTTTAGGTTAGTTTAAGTTAGAATATGGATGGACCATCGATCTACCGATATTCGGCAGTAGAATTCACGTCCTTTTTATCGGGGTATCCATCTAGATTTCCGACATGAAATCTCGCCACTTTTTTAAAAACCGGACGAATTCTAGACGCTTTATCGCTTTCGCTGCCACCAGGGGTGTGAACCCTTTTTTTTCGAAAAAAAAAATTTCTATCGCCGCAGCAGCCGCTGTGATAATCCATCGCGCGGATCGAAAAACTCGCGGGGATCGAGTTATAATTGGCGCTCAAAACTTTCCAACGGCGACCGGGGGGTGCGTACAGGCTATGGCGAAGAAAAAATGAGGGGGAAACAGTATAATCCGCGTTGCAAGCTCGCTTTTCCGCGCGAGCTAATTTACAATTCAGGCCGTCTTAATTCCATCCCTCGATCGCTCAGAAAGAGAGAGAGAGAAAGAGCGACGAGGCTCAGCGAAAGTTGCCGGACAAGTGTTATAAAGGCGCGAGAAAGCGTAAGACAACTCACTTCTGTCTGTCGAGAGTTGTAGAAAGCGCGGGAGAGCCGCGCCCGTTCGCACCCGCTTATTAAGCAGAAATAAAGCCCGCGAGGAATCAAAGTCCCGGCGCATTGTCTCCGCGGCTGGCTGGGAGTAGCATCTCCAACTGTTGGGAGTTTCGCCTGCAACCCTTTCCTCTCACTCTCACTCTGTGTATATATATATATATATATACGTGTATTCGCGAGCGCGTACAGGCTCTCTGCCATATCCTTCGACATTATTCAGCTTTCCGACGCTAATTGAAATTCGAAACTTGCGATTCGCCCGGATGCTTAGAATACTTGAGCGCGCAGCGCCAACTAGACTAGACTATCCACTCTGTACGTATATATATACATAGTATACAGTTATATGTACAGTATATTATACGAATCGGCTGGAAATCGCTCGGCCCGCGGCTCGAGAATGCCCCTCGCGATTTATGTGTACCCTTGGACTTCCTTTCTTCGCTGCTCGCGTCTCTCGCTTACGGATTATGTATATATACGCCGTAGCGCAATTTTGCGCGCGCGGCTGGCGCGAAATTCAAAATTAATTAAAAACACAATGGCAGAGAGAGAGAGACAGGCGAGAGATATCTCCTCCGCTTGTCGAGAGTACGTATACGCGCGCAACTTGCGACTCACGCCGCATAAATTAACTCCTCGCGCGCGGCGGCCTTAATTACCCCCCGTCAACCCCCTCCCCTCCCCCCACCATCGCTCGAACGCTCTTTACCTATACGCAGCCTTCGCGCGCGCCTGCACCCCCGACTGCGCCTCGTTTTTTCCGCAGCGCTCCCGCGCGCACACGTGCGTGACATCAATTCCGATTACGCTCGCTCTCTCGTTGGCGAAACTATACGCCGGCCGCACTGCGTACATATAGTCCCCAACTCCTCGAGCTGCGGTCCGTCATTATTTTATTACCGTAATTACCTCTCGCGCACCTGTGCGTGCGTGCTAAAGAGAGAGAGAGAGAGAGAGAGGTAGGTAGACTCTGCGATTCGCCACTTGTGCAGCTCGCTCTTTTTTTTCGTTTTTTTTTTTATTATTCTCGAGCTACACTGCCACCGCCGCCATTAGCTTCGGTTCGCGGGACTGCAGTCGCTGTTGCGGCAAATCGCGCTTGGCAGCGGTTCCTGCGCCGCGCGGACACGCGCTCTGCATTACGATCGCGGGCCGGAACTTTGTTGTGTCGATGCAGCGGGGGGAAGGGAGGGGGGAGATTCGGATGCGGAAGATTCCGTCGATTGCAGAGAGAGAGAGAGAGAGATAGAGAGAGACAGTACGTGTGCGGCTGTGCCAGTTGCGAGGCGTATTGTATACATATACACGTATACGCCTCGGCTGCAATTTGACTTTAAATAAATAAGCATCGCTATTACGCTAACCCGTAACAGCGCTCCCTTCGAGAACTCGGTGAAAACGCGCGTTCGCCCTTTCCTTCGCAGTCAATTACCCTCCGCGACTCATCTCCGCGTGTGTATACAGAGGAGTATACGGGAGCGGCTGGATCCTTCTTTTATGTAAGATACAGAGAGAAAGAGAGAGAGAGAGAGAGACGCAAACAAAACAGCTGAGTCTGAAAGGGACGGAGCTGCTGCCCAGAGCCTGTGTCAAAGATACATAAGACGCGGAAAGAGAGAGAGAGAGAGAGAGGGAGGGAGAGAGGCGCCGCTCGCGCTGCGAAAGGGTCAAGGCGATGGATGAATCGCGAAAAGGAGCTCGGCTGAGATTCCCGGGTACGGCGTCGCTCGTAGCTCATATCCGCCGCCGCGCGCAAAGGGACCGGGAATCCTAAGGAGAGAGAGGGGGAGGGGGAGAAGGAGGCCAAAGGAGGCGAAGGGGGCGGCGGTGACTCTGCGGGTTGTAAATTAATGGTTAGCTCGTGTGTGGCATGGGGGTCGCGTCGCAGCTCTCTCTCTCTCTCTCTCTCTTTCTCTCCGAGTCTAAGGGTCGTTCGCTCACTTGATCTATGGCCTGCACGCGTGTGTGCGTGAGCAAGAGAAGAGAGAGAGAGAGAGAGAGAGAGTTGTGGCTCTGCTCGAATGAGATCTCGGAGGATGATACCGCGGGAGAGATATTCCAGCAAAACTGCACCGCAAGATAAGATCGATGCGCGACGAGCTCCGCTGCTGCCGCTGCTGTTGCTGCTGCTGCTGCTACTACTACCGCTGCGCTGAGAGATTTCGTTTCAACAAGTTTCATGCTTGCGGATATATACTGTTTTTTCGGAAGGGTTGTGTGCGCTGCTCGCTCTCTCGCTTTCTCTCCGCCGACTCGCCTCCTCGCGGCTATATCGCCAGGATTGAATTTTTATGGCGACGTTTGATAGATGATCGGGGAATGGATAAAGCTTAAAATATACTTTCCGCGGTACGGTCAAGAGATTGATTTCTATAAAGAACTTAGAGAGGGAGAGAGAGAGAGAGCGAAAGGGAGCATCGAGTATAACCATTTGTTTTTCCGGGAAGCATAGTCGCGTGTGCTCCAAGCTTTTCCAAGAATCTTCGCAATTATAACAAGACAAAGTTGGTCACATTCGTTAAGGTACTCTCTTTTCCCTCTTCCCTTCCCCCCTGTCTTCTTTTCCCCTTTATCGACAATTCTATTGCCGACTATGCGTCTGTGTGTGTCCGTGTGTGTGTAGAGCGAAACTTGCAAAAGAAAAATACAGGTAGGTACACTCTCCTCGCGCTTCGAGTCGGCAAAAAATACGACTCGCTAATGAACAAACTATCCCGAGAGAGAGAGAGAGAGAGAGAGAGTGAACCCGAAGGAGGAGCTTGCCTCGCTAACTAATCTCAATTAGACGACGAGCTCTCCGAGAGAGCGAGTGCGAAATGTTAACGGCGGTGTAGCGCATCTCTCTGCGCGTCGCTTACTTTTAATTTCACAACCGTGCGCGCGCATTCGTCGAACTATAAATCGAGTTATCGGGAATTTTCCCGCGCGCAAGCGGACCAACTGATGCGAAAATTTTTCACTCTCTTCGACACGCGTCGAGAGAGAGAGAGGGATAAGAGAGCGTATGTAAACACAGGCCGGTTGTAATTTAGAGACCCAGAAAACAAGTGACTAACTTGATTATCTACTCCCACCCCATCCTTTGCACACACCTCGTGAATAATTAATCGTCTCGGCGATCGGAGTGATTTTCCGCTAAATTTCAAGGCGAAAAAGAGAGAAGACACGCGGGTGCGGAGACGAGCGAATTCCGCGCGCCGATAATCCCCATCACCCCTCGCGACTCGCTCGCGATCCGTTAATTCGATCGTAAATTATAGTTAGCGGAAAATTTAGTTGGAACTCGTCGGGCAATAATTACCGAGGATCTTGCGGAGAGGGGGGGGGGGTAGGCTAGGCGCGAACGCGCAGCTCGTCCGCCGCAGAAAAAAGAAGCCGGCGAGGAAGGAAGCTCTGCCCTCGAGCGGCAGAGGCGGCGGTGGCTGCAAAAAGAGAAGTTTGTGATAAGAACGAGAGAAGAAGAAGTAGACCAGCAGCTTTATTCCTTATAGAAGTAGAATTTATTGGACGATAAGCTTCATGCGCAACGCTTACCAACTTGCGGTATGCCTCACCCCCCCTTCCCCCCTCCATCGTCGTTCTTTATATATCAGGTGCACGAGCTCCAAATTGACGGCTTAAACGGAATATAATTGTAAGAGTTATTAATTTATAAATTTCTGGAGGATACTCTCTCTCTTCGGACGCGGCCTTCTCCCGCGCAACGCGAGGTATATTTTATTGTTAATTTTTAAGCGCATTATAATTAATCGTGATTTATTGAGATTATCCCTTGGGTGTACACACGAGAAGAGAGAGATATATAGTGAGAAAGTAGTTGCTACTTTGGCGTTGGATGGCAAGCGCGAATCGTCGGGATGAGAAAGCCTACCTTAAGGAGAAAATATCGATCGATATTGCGAGTTTGAAATATTTTCATTTACGCTGCAGTCGACGATATCACGATAATATTTTATCGCTCTGAGTCTGCGTTTAATTGTGAAATCATATAACTCGTACCGTTTGTATATTGAACTAAAGTTTAGTGTTGTCGAGAATTCCGTTAGGTGTCGACACCTGCCGTAGACTGGCTATAAGTGTTCGAATGTTGTCGTTTCTTGTTTTTTTATTTCCCCCCCCCCCCTGTACGTGTAATAATCGTTCCAATAACGTTCGAAGCTTTGATTAAAAATTTCTTCGATAATAATGTTTTCGAAAAATCGTAAATACTTGAAACGCCAGCGCGAAGAAAAACCGCTAACTCGATCCACCATTAATAAAGACCGAAGTAAGAGTCCCCGACACTCGCTTACTTTGACTCTTGTTCTTCCGATCCGCCCTCGCAGTCGCAAAAGAAAAGATCACGTTACAGTCAAATCCACTTGCATCTGGCGGGAAAAACCGAACGCTGTAGCTCGGGCTGCGCGAACGATAGCCAGAGCAGCTCTACAAAACAGCAGCAGCAGCAGCAGCAGCAGCAGCGTACGCGTCGTCGAGGCTTGAGTAATTTATCAGGGCGAGTGAAAGGCGCGCGTTCGTCAGCAGTAGCTGATGTAATAGTAGCTACAGCGGCACGAGATGTACCGTGACCCCCCACCTCCTCCCTCACCCCCCGTCGACTGTACAACGTAGCACTGCTCCGCACGTATGCTCCTGTCACGCTCGCGCGTTTGTGTGTACGTACGTACGTACGTACGTATACGTATACGTGTAAGTGCCAGAGCGAGCGTCGTCCTTATCAGCTCTCCAGGGGGTAAGGTGTGGGTGTAGAGCTGCTCACGGCTTCCTTGCCAGAGGCGCGAGCTGCTTGATAATGCGCTCGCGCGAGCGAGAGAGAGAGAGAGAGCCGGCCAATTTTCCAAGAGCAGAGCTTGTGTATATATATAGGATATGCACACGCGCTCCACATGTCTTGTAGATTAGAAATATATCCTGTTTTTCGAGTCGGACAGGGCCGCCGCGCGTTTTATATATATCCTTGTCCTAGCGAGATAAGGGAAGCCTGCGCGAGCGCGAGGATTTAGGAGTGAGAGAGAGAGCGAAAAGTTGACACAGATTTTTCTACGACAACTTTGTATCGACGTTTACGTACGTGACGTGGAAATTGAAAAGCTCGCTCGTATACATGTATTCCTATATATCATATACGTGTGTGTGAGCGCGTATATGTATATATCTGTGGCTTGCAGGAAGAACCACTTAAGTGATATTTTGTGAACAATTTTTTTATGTCGAATTCGAGGTGCTCTTAGCACCCTTTTTCATTGTACAATTGTAGGATTTCCGAAATGCACAAATACTTTAAATGCCAGCTGATTGCATAATCACTTAACGGCGTCTCTCGTAAAAATGTTACCGCAGATCCGCTTAAGTCGTTTCTTTTATTTTTGTGCAAGATACACCGCGTGGAGTACATTAAAGCTGTATAATATATATCTAATTATCTGTACCGATATATTCGTCGGTTTTTTTAAATTTTTTAAAATTTTTTTATTGTTTTTAAATTTTTCAAAAATTGTCAATTTGCAAAAACAAAAAAATTACTGGAATCGCTCTGATAAAATACACAAATTAAACTTTAAAAATATGCCACGCCTGAATGTCTTTAATAGTAAATTGCATTAGTTACGAGCCCTGAAAGAGAGTGACTGCATAACGACTTATCTGCAAAGTTCCCGCAGAACCACTTAACTCGAGTAATTTGTTTAGCTTACGCATCGAGAAAGAAACTCTTAACAAATGTAATACTACGATTGTATTCGCATTAGATATTACCTAATGAAATGAGCCAATACTTAGATCTTTTCTCTGACATTTCGATCTTACGTATTACTCCAAACATTGAAATCATTTTTTCTCGAAAACACGAAAAAGTCACTTAAGTGGTTCTTCCTGTAAGCCACAGATATATATATACGAAAGCGATGCGGAAAATGATAATGCATGGAACGCGTCCTCGATATATTGTCTTTGTGCTCGCGCGAATGGCCTCGGCGCGCGGCGTCGGCAAGAGACCCTTCATCGCTCCACTGCAAGCTCTCACGAATTAATCTTGTGTATTAGAGAGAGGGGGTGGGGGTGGGAGATAGACGGCTGATGCGCGCCGTGTCTAAAGCTTTGTGTTCAGGTGGCGTATCGTCGTCGTCGTCGTCGAGCTGTTAATTTGCCTCGTTGTTGTTCCATAGTTGTGATATTGAATGCGCGAGAAAGGAGGCGGCTGCTTGTTTTGGAATCCGAGAACGAGACTGTTCACCCCTACCAACCCCAACAGCTATGCGCGACTCTCCGCGTTATTGCATATTTAAAATTCAAATGAGCCGCGACGCGCTGATTAATGGAACTCTTGCGCGCTGCGCACAATCGTCGCGTCGATCCCCGTGTCCCGTCGCGCTGCTGCTGTGTATATGATCCATTCTTCTGGAAAAATACACTTTTCGGGGGCCCAGAAATCGAAATTTTTTCTTCTGTAAGCCGAAAGATAGTCAAAAGTGTAGAGGAACAGTAACCATATCCCACGTGAAAAAGATTTATCCGCAGTGTCTATACAGACTGTACAGAAGTCTGTATACAAAAATGATTGCATACAGACTGTATACAATCTGTATACAACCATTCCTTTTTTAGTTTCCGGGGCACAAATAAAATTTCAAATTGCACTACAATAAAGTACAACAAAAGAGCTTTAATTTAAGATCAAAAGTTATGTCCGTTAAAAAGAAAATAAATAAAAATTCTATCTTCCAGCTTACAGAGCAAAGTCTGATCAGTCCGAAACTTCTAGCAATAAAAAAAAATTTTCAATTTTTGAACTCCCCAAAAGTGCATTTTTCCAGGAGAATCGGTCATACATAAAAGCTTTCGCCGCCCTTTCGCGTTTAATCGGCAATCAATGTTTTTACACGTACCACCGCCACCGCGACGATCATAATAAAGAGCCCTCGCAGCTCGAATTATATTTCGCGCCTCGAGCCGCGTGTGTCTGCAGTTATATTATATACTTAACGCGCATTCGTTAAAACCACGGCTAAAGCTCGTCGTCCCGTCGCAACATTAGCGACTATACACGCGCATAGCCGCGTGAACGAAACGCGGCTTGTCCCCGGCAACTCAATTAATAACGAGCGAGCGATTCGACTCGCACAGCTGCTATAAGCGTACACAGGACTCGCAGCGGCGCGTCGACGAGTACAGCGTCTGTAGACGCAAAGCGATAGGATCTCTCCCGCGCGGGCGAGATAGGCGCACAGCCGCCGGATAATATCCCCTTGGCCGAGAGCGAATCCGTTAACGAAGTGGCCTGTAAAAATCGGCGCGGCAAACGACTACCGCGAGAGAGCGAGCGAGTAGCACCTTACCTATACCCGTAAATTAGCCATCTCTACGCGTGTGCACAGACACGAGAGAGAGAGAGAGAGAGGGTTGGCGCCTCGCTCGCGATGACGCGTTCCGCACGCGATTTCCGCGTTAAGCTCACCCGCGGCGCGCGGCGGTATAGCCCAGCGTGCAGTCCCTTCCCTATATATATATATATACTCTCGCTCTCGCTCTCGCCTATATAGGCGAGCGTGTACAGCGCGCGTACGCCCTTATTTATTCTTCGATTAACCGCGCACCGGCTGCACAGGCCGTTTCTCTCGGCGCGTCGCCGCTTTATGTGTCGAGCCAGCACCACCACCCGGCGCGCCGAACTACGTTACTGTATAGACGCTATACCCGCGCGCGGAGGAAGCTCCGCGTCGATAAAACGTACGGGCGCAATTAAGAAACGCGCGCGCGCGCGCGCGCACGGCATGCTGTAGTGTATATATAAGGATGCGCGGCGGAGGTGGTTCCCCCGCGCCCGCGCGGTGTATATGTATATGCGAGCGTGCGTTGGGATTGCCGGTGTTACACTTTTATTTTTCCCCGGGAAATTAATGCGCCGCATACGGTTCAGCGGGATTCCCCGGGATAACTCACTCTCGACTCTCTCTCTCTCTCTCTCTCGCTCTTAATCGCAGTCTGGGGAGATTCGAGCGCGCTGCTGCGGCTCTCTCTCGAAAATTCTCGTCGCGCTGAGTCTATTTACGAGTCCGATAATCGTGTGAAACTCCTCGCTTTATCCCAGGGGAAAGGGTAAAGCCCCGGACGCGTCGAGGCGGCGCCCTGTAGCCCTTCCCCCCACCTCTCCCTCCCCCCAAAGCTAAGTCGATTATCGCGGCTCTGATACGCGCCAGCCGCGTATGTACGTACGCGCCGATGGAATATATATTTCGTTAGCGTCCCAAGTGCAATTACCGGAGCGGACTCGCCTTGACTTTCGCCTCTACGCTATATACGTGGGTGTATACGTGCGAGTAGACGCGCGAGATATATATACATTGAATGACGCCTAAGAGAGACAGCAGCGAGAGTATACAACACTCGCGGGGCGAGAGAGATTGAATTCCAATCGCGGCGGGCAATCGAAAATTTCCTTTCTCGCGTTAGCGAGCCTGAGGTGTGCGTCGCATCGCTGTGTGTGTGTGTGTATTATACGCTCTCGGCGCTCCATAAAAACGAAATCTCGGGGAAGAAATCTCCCCCGCGTATATCCTCCCCCCCCCCCCGCACCAACCCCGAAACGATCGACTTGGCAATTTTTTTTTCCTCCTCCTCCTCCTCCTTCTCGCGAGCCATAGATCAGCCGGACGTCGATCCTTCCCAGGGCCGAGCTTCTCGAATTTTATGGAGGGCGCTTAACGTGCTGGCTTTTACGATGCGGCCCCTGTAATGCGCGGGCATTACACGCTCGCTCGCAACACACACCGTTAAAGCGCGCGGCGGTCGAGCTACTGCAAGTCGCCGCCGCCGCCGTAGTTCCTATCAAGAGGCTGCCGCCGCCGCTGCTGCTGCCGTCGCGCGAGCGAGCGAGGCTTTATCCCCGGGAATAGGCGTAAACGTCGCTCGAGCGACGCTGTAACGACCGACGAGTCTATATGTGCGCGCGGCTCTCTGTGTCTCTCCGCGCGGCCAGGCCGCACCTCGGCCCCGAGTGCAATTGATCGATAGAAATGTACGCGACCGTCGATTTTCCCGAAGGCACACCTTACACAGCCCCTCTCGCCGTAATAGACACCTCGAGATTCAATCGGATCTCTATCTCTCTCTATCCCTCGTCGTCGCTCTTTCTCCGTTTCTCTCTCTCCTTCTGGCGGCTCTCGATCGCGGCCCGGAATGTAATTTGCCGGTGATTAAGCAAATTCGTTCGCGAGAGATAGTTTACGCGCGCGAAAAGTCGCGGGGATATCCCGACGTCAACCTCTCCCTCCCTCCCATTCGACTAACAAACGGCCCTATTTTCGTTAATGAATAGCGCTCATTGTTTTTTAATGCCGGGCATAAACGTGTCATAAAGCCTCGTCGGAGCGTAAATTTGCCCCGCGCGATCCTGAGTCGCGGCCGTGTGCGCTGCCAGTCGTCTCTATCGTGTGTTCCGCCCGCGCGGCGAGAGACGCGCGGCCATTCAAAGACGGCGGCCGGAATGAACGACGCGTTTGGCACGAGCCTCGTCGCCGCCGCCGCCGTCGTCGTCGACGTCGCGAAGCGACGAGAGCCCCCGCGAAACAAAGTATACACAGTAATAATGAAATTAGTGCGCATTCCTCGCTTGTTTCTTAATGCCGCCACAGCGAGAGAGAGAGACGATGACAACGTGTTTTCGAGAGCCAAAATACATTTGCCGTGTACGTGTGTTGTGCATCGCGCCAACGCGTCATAATATCGCATGCCTATTAGCTTCTATAATTGATCGTGTGTGTACATGCGCGTTAACCATGAAATTAATAACGTCGTCTCGCGTCCCACATATTTCTCTGCCCGCGCTATACTTTTACATACTTTCCCAGGGCAATTTGCATCGATGCCACGTACGCGCGCATAATTATTCTGTAAATTATATAGTGAGAGGGGGGGAGGGAGAGAAGCTAAATTATTCCGCGCGAATTTCAAGCAGTGTGTGTGTGTGTATCGTTTACACGCGCCACCGATAAACCCGACGTGTCCGCTCTCGAATGTATGAATAATTGCAATTTGTCACTATCAATTTAAACCTGCGCAGACACACATACACACGCCCACACGCACAGACAAGTGGAACGAGGTTCTTCCTCGAAAATAAACTAGTTCTCTCTCTTTCTCGAATTTTCGCAAGACCCGCAGCAGAGCGACCGCCATTCGCAATTTCAGTATCAATGCGAGTCGCGCGGCGGAGTCCGTCCTCTAAAAATAGGCGGCACGAGCCTATAAATACACCGCGCGCGCTATGCATACCGGCAAAAATTAGCGACGAGTCGTCTGTAAAAGTGCGCGCTCCAAGGTTTTGGCAGGCGCACACACGGCGTGTCCGACGAAGACATTCGAGAGATTTTCGAAAATCTTCGCGGTCTCGCTTTCTGTCTCTCCTGCACATAGGTCTATATATGAGTATGTCCAGGAAATTTCCGCAATAGCTCGGACGGAAAAGTTGCAAAAAATTTTCTTCAAGGTACAAACCTACCAGACTTGTGTCTTCTCGTTCCTTGGGTCATTCTGAAAGAGAAAAAGCTCGCATCATGGCCGATCGTAGGGTAGACCTTTTTCCGGAGCAAAAACGACTCCAAGAACGGGAAATAATGAAAAAACAAGAATTCTTAGATTTTTTTCTCGAAAACTGTGGACATTTAAAAATATATTAAGAACCAAAATGTCCAAAAATTCATCAAAAAATGCTCTGAAATTTTTTCAGATTTTATTCGACGTTTTCTGTAATTTCGATTTTTTTTGGATTTTCGTAAAATCGAAAATTATATCGGATCAGTCTGAAAAAACTTCAGAACATTCTCTCATGAATTTTAAGAGTATTTTCGTTCCAATGAAATTTCTATAAAAGTCCACAGTTTTCGAGAAAAAAATCTATGAATTCTCTTTTTGTTATAATTATTTCCTCGTTTTTTCGAGTCGTTTTTGTTTCGGAAAAAAGTATACTCTACGATAGGCCATGCACGCGAGCTTTTTCTCTTTGAGAATGACCTGAGGAACGAGAAAAAACAGGTGTGGTAGGTGTGCTTCAAGAAAATTTTTAGCAACTTTCCGTCCGAGTTGTTTCCGAAATTTCCTGGACACACTCATGTACACTGCATTTTTGTGTCTCCCGCGCGACTCGCATCGTCATTTAAGTAAATCACGCTGCGGATCGCGCGCGCGGCGAGTCTCTGAATTTAATGAGCGTGTCGCGCGCGACTCTCTCTGTCTTTCTCTCTCTGTAAACACACGAGCGCTGGTAGATGAATGCGTGTATTACACGCGAATAGGAGGGGGAGCGTCGAGGCAAAAAGAGAGAGAGAGAGAGAGAGAGAGAGAGAGAATGTGTGTGAGCCCCTCGGGAGAGTTTTGTGTACACACGTACTTAAAGGCTAAACGTTTTATTGGTCGAGCTTGATGATTCTTGTAATAACTCGCGACTTCGTAATAGTAGGCGAAAAGTGTCGGGATTGTGTGTAGGTAGCGCGAATTAAAGGGGGGGTCTTAAAGTGAAAATAAAGTGATGTAAGTTGCTTCTATACCAAATAATAAACTCTCTTACGTGATCTATTGTTTGACGAAGCTTCAAGTTTATACACAGGAGTATATTATTTAATTAAACGAAACTGGAGTAATTTGATTCTTGCATACATTATTCTAATTTTACACGTGTCAGGTCATAATCAGTTGGTTTACCGATTTTTCTCATTATTATTTTTAACAATTCCATTACTTACACTCAATTACGTCATGAAATCCCAATTTATGCTTGACTATACGCTATCCCCCAACTGTCCATAGTATAACAACTTTAAATTGGGCTCGGCTCTCGCTGATTAATCAACAAGTATACGTCGCGACAAAAACGAGGGCTTACATCCACAGTTTTGCGAATGCCTCGGCGTCGAATCAGTATACGCTCTATTGACAAAAAAAGACTCTCTTTCTCTCTCTCTCTCTCTCTCTCGCGTTCGTGTCAGGCCATTAATAACTCCCGCGCCTAAAGCCAGTTGCGCGCTTATCGCATCCTAATTAATTCCCTCGACCCCTTTCCCGCAAAACAGCCCCAACGCAGCGAGAGCGTACAGCGTGTGGCAGGAAGCCGGCTCTCTCTCTCTCTCTCCCCCTCGAAAATCCAAAACAAGCCTTCCCTCGCGCGCAATAGAGTGGCAAAAGCCAACGCGCGATCTTTTCATCGTTGCCCAATAAATCCCGGGGCTTGTAAAATTCGCGCGCTCGCTCTTTTCCCCGCGCCATCCCCCTTCCACCCCACCCCTCTCCGTCTCTCTCTCTCTCTCTCTCTCTGCGATGCCATATGCACCGCCGCAACTCGATTTACGGGGATTTCGCGGCTGCAGCGCTGCTGCACTGCGCGCGAGAGGGGGTTGATACTCGCTGCATAAATCTCGCGCGGGGCTCTCGACACACACACACGCGCGCGCTGCCACTGCTCTGCTGTTGCCGCTGAAAATTAGTTAGCGAGAGCGGCTTAACATTTTAATTACGAGGACGCGGCCTGCCCCGCGCGTGTATATGTCTCCGCATTGTGCATCGGCTATATAACCCGCGCGCGCGGGATATTCGAGCTGCTGCTGCTGCTGCAAGATGCAAGTCGAGAGAGAGGGAGAGAGGGCCGTGTGTACGTGACAAGCCCCTTCATTTACCTGCGTGCGTTGTGGAGCTGGACGCTCTCTGTATATATCGCCTCTCGCTTCCGGAATTTTCGCGAATATGCGGCCCTGGTGTCTTTATTAACCTGGCGCAGAAAATTAATTACGACGCGCGCGCTTTAAAGCCCCCTGTGCGCGAGCTAGGGAGAGCAATTTTATTTTGCCTCGCCAAATTGATTTGTTTCTTTTTTCTCGTCCGTATATATAGTGCAGCGCGGTGCCGACTGCAGCGGTAAAATCTATAGTCCGTACAATAGGATTATATACTTTTTTTCTAATTCGGTCTCGACGCGAGCAATCCTCTCTCACTCTTTGTACCCAGTGCACTTCATACGCGAGCGAAGGTCTCCGCGAGGGCTGAGGCTCGCGGCCGAGAGAGGCAAAAGTTTTAATTAAAACGTAATAAATCAGGCCAAAAATCTGCCGGCTACATCGCGCGCTCGACAGCCGCGCACACAATAGTTTCTGGTTTCGCGCGCGACAAAGCCATGCGGGTCTCAGTTGCCGCTGCCGTCGCTGCTGCCGCTACTGCTGCTGCAGCCGAGGAGACAGCGCGAACTATATTGGCAAACTCTGCGGCGAGGGAAGATTGCTTCTGCCGCTGCTGCTGACCCGTCGTTAGGTTGCCGAGCGGATGGCCAGTTGTGCTAATTAAACTGGAGGTACGCGTGTCGAGGAGAAGAATTTCCCGAGGCCGTAGTGGCCGCCGCCGCTGCTATATACGCTCGACTCACTGCTTCCAAATTGAGTTTCCTCCCCCGGCGGATGTGTCTGCACAGCGCGAAAGTTTACGGGCTCGCGCTGTGCGCAGCGCTGTAGTAATCGCTCTTGCGCTTACTTTTTGTAATTGATTTATATTTTCGTAATTAGATTAGACGACAGGGTTGATAAATATAAATTCTATACGATATACTTGGCGAGTATTATCCTGTTGCATAATTTGTCTGCGAGAATAGCTGTGTGCACTGAGAAATCCGTTACATTGAATATTGAAGGTGCGACATACTTCAAAATAGCAAGTTTCATTAGTTTATGTATGGTAAAATTTGTACTGTAGCAAGTACGCTAAGGTTTTACTATTTTATACAGTCATTTTTAATGCAATAGTTTCCTCGGTGTATAACTAACAAAAAGCATGTCACTATGTTTAAACTCAAGAGATAAATATACAAACACATTTTTTACTTAATTTTTCACAGTGTCTCTCATGTTTATTTCAATGAACCGTGCGCACGAACATCCCGATAAATCCACAATTATCAGGTTGCAAACAATGCTAATTGTCTGTTTATTAACCGGCGCTGCAATTGCAGCGGACCAAGCGCGAAGATCACGTACGCGTTTGTAACCTCGTAAGTTCAGGTATATCGGGAAGGTATACGTGTATACGTGTACAGCGCGAACCCAAGAGAGAAAGGTCTCTTTACCAGTTGTGTGTTAATAATACCCTTGCTAATATGTCGTACCTGCATAACCGTGTGTGCGCACCGGGGTTATCTTTAAACGACGATAAAACAATTACGCTTCTAAATTACATGGTCATTGCAGCGCTGTGGTGACTAAAGCTAGTGTTACAGCCGGCGGCGGCGGTGGTGGCGGCACCCCTTTATCCTTTGCATTTATCGATTAGTAGTAGCTCCAATGTTTTCGCTCCCTCGTGCGAAGCGAGATACGCCGTGCGGATAGCCGCTATAGCTCGGCCGGCGCGCCAACTTTATCGGCGTTAAATGACGGCAAAACTATCGTCATTACGCTAAATTATCCGCGTATCCCTCGTAAATTCCAGCGATCATTGTCGTTCGAACCGTCCGCGTTCCCCCTGAATTATCCTTTGTTTTATACATTTCTTTCGTTATACCCCGATAGAAAATAAAGGGAACTATGCACTGTACTCTCGCTGTACTTTTGTGTTTCTGTCGACTACGGCAACAGCAGCGGCGGCAGCGGCGGCGGCAACAGTAGCTGCAGCACTCTCTAATTGAAAAGCGCGCGAAACATCGACGTAGGCAAATACTTTAGGGGGGGGGGGGGAAAGCGTCGAGCGCTTCGGCGAGAGGAGGAGGGAGGAGGGAAAAAAAGAGCAAAACAGGGCCAGCGCGGCGACGGCAGTACACACCGTTAACTCGAATTTATACGTGTGTTTATTCGTTACACGCGAGAAAACTCGCCGAACTGTTGGAGCAATTTTTCGGCTAGTGCGGGGAAACTAAAAAAGCGCGGGAAAAAAATAAAACATCGTCGTAAAAATGAATCTCCCGAGCGATTAATATCGCTGTGTGCTCTATATCCCTACCCCCCACCCCTCACCCACCCTCTTTCTCTCCGGAGGGTGAGCAAAGCGATGGGCAAATCGTATATCACGCTAAACGCGCGCGAAACTGTGCGCCCATGCAGAGGGAGAGAGAGAGAGAGGCCAGAGCCGAACTTTTGCGGCCTGTGCGGTGGCGCCTCTGTCACCCCTCCCACCCGCCCTCCCCCCGTCGGCTAAACACTCTCCGATCGCTCTCTCGCTCTCTCCCTTCCGCGATTGTTTTCTTTTTTTTTTTTATTTTTGGTTTTTAGTATACATACACTCCGTACGGCGAGGCGTATACGGCGCGAATATCGTAAAATGCCGTTTGAAAAATTCTCGCAAAGTGGTGCTCTGCGGCTCGGCGTGGCCTCGGCTCACTTTTTGGCGCTCGCTCGGGGGGTAAAAGCCCGGAATTTATGGGGGGGTAGCCACCCCCCGTGCGCGTCCCACCCGTTGAATTCCTGAAGTTTTTCGATTCTCGCGCGCGACGAGGCTTTTTTCGGTTACGGCCGCGCCGCGACGCTCGTCATTTTTCTGTTTGTCAGCTGCTATGCGCTATATTTATACTTCGAACTTTTACGGCAGATATAGTGCGGTTATGTTTTTTGGGCTGCCTCCCCCCCCCCCCTCCCCCGTCCCGCGAAACGCCAAGCGAAAACATGCGCCGCTTGTTTTTATTATTTCTCGCGACTCGGCGCTGCGCGACACTTTTATTTTCACGCACACGCGATGCGCAAGTGCTGCTGAGAATTTTTTCGGCTCACAAAGAAATTTGGGACGCTCGAAAAAGTTTTACAGTTAATGGTGTATATATATACGCGTAGTCGCGCGTTTAGGCGATGAAAAATTCAAACGTCGCGCACACCGCAATGGGCCAGTGGATAAAAAGTAAACGATCTGGTTTGTTAACAAAAAGAATGTAGATGAAGTTTTAAGTTTGCGCTACTTTTGCTGAGTTCATTACTTTTTTGCCCCGTCATTTTTGTACAGCTTAAAATTACTTGCATTTCAGACTATATTCGTTGAATTTTATTATTTCAAACAATTATGCGACAGAAGATTAGGTACGATGGATATGTCAACTATATCGTAACGGCAATATCAAAGTGGCGCGAATTAAATTTGAATTTTTAATCGACTTTTAAGCCCTTTCAACCTTGCTCCGCAGATATCTCGCGTGCAAATCGAAACCCACTCGACTCTCGGGTCTCTCTCTCTCTCTCTGACATTACAGCGCACAGTACGACCAAATCGCTGCTGGGGCCGGGCCAATAGGATTAGCGGTGCATCGTCGCCATAATGAGTATCCGCATTAATGAGCGACGCAGGGCGGGGGGGGGGGGGGAAGAGACCGAATGATTGGATCGGTCGCTGTTGCTGCGCATAACGTCATCGGTCAACGCAAGTGCGCACCTATCGCTCTGTCTCTCTCGCTCGGCCAATCAGACGCAGCGATACATCAGAATCGCAAGCCAGATCGGGTAATCACGTTAGCTGCTGCTGCTGCTGCTGCTGCTGCCGATTTCCGATTGCCGACGTTAATTTGGAGAATCACAACGATACCCCGCGCTGCTGCCGTAGAGTCGAGGCGGGGGTTTCGCGAGCGCAGAGAATTACGTCTGCTATCGACGATGACTGTATTTCGAGCCGCTGATTAAACGATGATTAACGTCGAAATTTGGATTTTAATAATCCGGGGAAATCGGAAAGAAAAGCCTTAGAGAGAGAGAGAGAGAGAGAGAAAATCTGAAAAGTCAGCGTATCGAGTGTCTTGCGAAAAGATTAAAAGTCAAAAGCAGAGAGCGACGACGTCGTCCCTTCTGCATCTCGGCTGCTCCCCCCCCCCACCCCGCCCCCTCCTCCCGGAGCTTCAGCAGCCTCTCGGCATAATAATGAGTTGTACGTGCCGCGGAATGACGGTCAAGTTGAATGGAAAAAGTCGCTTCGTCGACTCCCGGAGACTGACGCTATATAGGACTAGGAGGGACGTTAATTAAAACGAAGGCGAGCGATTGATTCTTCTCTCTCTCTCTCTCTCTCTCTCTCTCTCTCTCTCTCTCTCTCTCTCTCCTTTTCTCAGGCACCCAACTAAGGACGGCGCTGTACCGGAGTAAGGGGGGGGGGGAAGAGAAGAAGGGCCGATAGCGCACTGTATACGGAATCGAAGGGAGCGAGTATCCCTTTCTCTCTCTCTCTCTCTCTCTCTCTTGGCCGTAACTCGCGAGAAATAATTGAAACGTCGAGCCGTTTGATTCATTTCCCCGAGCTTTTCTTCTCATTTTATGCAAAGATCGCGTTGCCGGCATCGACTGCAGTACCAGCAGCAGTAGCGGTACCGGCAGCAACGAGAGATGGAGATCGCCGCGCGACAAGGCATGAGAAACGTCAAAGGCCCCCGCGGCCGCGGCGCTTGCCTATCTGATTGGACGCGGCACCGCGGCTCTATGGGAATACACTTATCCGATTGGCTTCGGCAATTCCGTCGCGTCAGCTCTTTTCCTCCCCCCCCCCCTCGCCCACCCCCCTTTGCTTCTATACTTGCTGCGCAGCAACTTTCATATCAAGATAGGATTTGAATTTCTTTAAAATAGAGGATGCCGGGCCGCGCAACTTGATGGAAGAGAGTATATACATATATATAGACGAGAGGCTACGCCGGAAATAAGAAAGTTTCGCCGGACTCGCTGCGCTTTTGGAATTTAAGCTCTGCAGCGCGTATTATTTTTCTTTTTAGACACTTTGCCGCAGGAGTGGAGTGCGCGCAAACCCCCCCTCCGCGTAGCAGTCGCTTCTTCCTTCCCTCGCCTCCCGCGCGTGCAACAAGAATATCTTTCTCATCGGCGGCTATACGTGTGTGCGCGCAGAAGCTCCGCTCGCGCTTTCTCTCTCTCTCTCTCCTATATCGATTCGATTTGCAAGAAAATTCGAAACTTTTAGATTTATATTGCCGCGATATACACACTGCGCGGCCTTTCTCCCCCCCCTCTCTTATAAGACAATCTTCTTTATGATGTTTACGGAGGAGGTTGCAGCTCGCTATGTGGATTTTTCTCTCTCCTCGCCGCAGGGCAAAAAAACCTATTGTCTGTGTACTCCAACTTCGTAATGCTGAAATTCGATATAAGAGACAGTGCGTGACGATTTGTTGCGGTTTTTCTGGGGAGAGCGCCGTTCAGCGCAATCTTTTCTCCGTCTCTCTCGGCACACAGTGGATGTAAGAGTCGAGCGACATCAATTCTTTTGTACGTAGGTAAAAAAGCAGCTGACAATTCGCTTGGCTCGTATAACTTTCCACGCGAACTATAATAATTTACGATTTATTGCGTTGCGAAATTTTGAAAAGTTACTTTTCAGAAAAATAATCAAGTGTCTCAAATATCTCGAGATCGGAGAGTCCCTTGCCCGGCAGTTCCCAGTGAGTTATACAAGCGCACGCAGTGTACATTTTTCAAAAAACACATTTTCGAACACGTTTATACGACGTCCCGGAAATTTACTGCTATACGCTGCAGTCCGCGGCAGCTCTCTTGCAGGCAGTGTACAGAAGTGCAGGCGCAAAAGATGGGGGGGAAAAAAGCAGTAGCGCACTTCCCCGAATCTCAGACGCCTATATCATCAACTTATTTAATCCTCGAAATTTATAGATTTCACAGGTCTATCCCGTCGGCGCGTGGCTGGCGCGGGAGTATACACATATATATACAATTCGAGCCGTGAAAAAATTTTCACGCGCGCGCTCGAAATTCCGGGGGGGAGGAAGAGCCGTGCGCGCGGGAGAAAAATTCTCGGGTATCGGCGCGAATTAGCATAATAATTTCGACGACTGGGAGGAAGGGTACTCTCGGGCTGCTCGTATCCCAAAAGGGTTCGCCGGCGAATAGGGTTCTCGCGGAGATTCTGAAAAGAGCCGGGAAATAAGGGAATATTAGAGCCGTGTCGAAGAGAGTGAGAGAATACGCCGCCGCCGCCGACGGAAATGGTAATGCGAACGTGAATTCTGGAAAAAGCAAACGACAGGGTGATTGATTTGTTTATTATGACGCGGGCACCACCAGAGGGGTGAGGGGGGCGAGGGGTCGAGTCTGCACAAATTGATGGAAAAAGTTGGCTGAAACGGCGCGCGGTTGGACGTTTTTGCATAATAATAATATAATGGCTTCGGGAGAAGAATAAATAATTGTATGAAATTTTGTAATATCCGTGATATACCCTGTACATCGTTGACGGGTCAAAATACCTTTGAAAATGAAATAAAAAAAAATTTGATGAAATTAATAATTGCAGCATAAATAATCTATAACGAGCTCTTTTTTCTGCCGTTGGTACACGTAATTATCTTTAATTTGAGGAGTCTAAGTTCTCTAGAAACCTTTTTGAATCCTTCGAAGGCCTCCGGAATCTGTTCGAACACTTTTCCTCTGCCGGCAGATTCACAAGGTATATGCATGGAACAAATGAGCTCAAATTTGAACTATGATTATTCTTGACTATATTCCTCACGGCGTGAACGTAAAAAATTAAAATTGAATAGACTGAAAAAATACTAAAATTAATAATTATTCATAAATTTCCATACAGTAGAAAGGGTTGTAAATTATGATTTATTCATTCAACTATTACAACTTCTAATAAAATTTTTTTATTTGATTTTCAAAGCAATTTCACCCACCCCTCAAAGAATATCACGGAAATTCAACGCGTACGAGAATATTCGCCTCTCCTTATACTCTCTCGCCCTATCTCGCAGGATCGGAAATTATTTAAAACACTCATTCAGACGGAAACAGTCGTATCGTCTGCTCGGCGAGAGAGGGAATAATTCATGCGGATGTTGAAATTTTTTAACACAACGTCCCTCCCTCCCCCACCCTTCCGGCTTCCTCTTTTCAATCTTCCTCGTCGGCGCGCGCGCGCGTTTCATCTTTCGACGAATACTGCGCTACCGCCGCCGTCTCTGCTTCCTCTTCCTTTTCATCGCTCCTTTTCGCTCCTATCCTTCGAGAATAAGCAGATCCAGCGACTTATCCCTCATAGAGCCCCCGAAAGAGGAAGAGTAGAAGAAGCCCTTTACGAGCGCTGGAATCCGCATCTTTTTTTCTCTCTCCATCCCTCTCTCCACCCCCTCCCCCTCCCCTCGTCTCTTCACCGGCCGCGAAATTCGCGAAGGAAACGGGAGAATTCCTCCGGTGCTTCTTTGTGCGCGGCGCGGCGCTGTGTGACGCGAGAGAGAGAGAGAGAGAGAGAGAGACAGACGTGTGTGCGCGAATCCTCGCTTCGATTGCGGCGGCCCCCGTTATATCGCCGCAGAAAGAGAATGGCGATTGTTTTCGAGTGACGCCCTATAGTGTGTGTGTGTGTGTGTGTAGAGCCCACACAGGGTCTCAAACCTCCCCCTCCTCCTCCTCCTCCACCTCTCGAACTGATTTCCTCTTTTATCACGACGCTGCTCCTCTCGTTCTCCTCTTTGGAGAATCGCGCGCGCGCATTGTATCGGACTGGCCTACAAAGTGATTCGGAAAACAGCTGACCCGACATTTTTCCTCTCTCTCTCTCTCTCTCTCTCTCTCTCACTCTGTGTCTTGCTCTCCGCGAAAGAGCTTTGCCGCAGAGACGAGCGTATATATACAGCGGTGTTCTAAACTCTATTTTCCAAGCTCTCTTATCGAGCGAGTTTATCGAATCTTTTTCCAATTTGGATTAAAATAAATCGGAGCTCTCGCTCTACGGGGAGAGACCGAATCGATTCTCCCTCGTGTACACACGTGTATATATCTATATATATATATAACAGCGAGCCCAAGCGTGTGCGTTCTCTTGTTCCTTCTCTCGTGGTTCATCGCGGTGTGTGGCATTCTGTAATCTCCGGACAAAAGCCGCTCGCTTTTTCGCCCAATAGCACTTGGAAAACCACAACGTTGCGCTACTGCGTTTGTCAGGGCGGGGAGGCGAGACGAGGTGCTTCTTCCGTCGAATGCAGCACACTGCACACAGGCGCGCGCGACGAGTATCATCAGCCCGTGCGTTGTGTGCGCTACTGCTGGCGTTGCATCCCCGGCGCATTCATTCGCGCTGAATCGTCAAGCGGCCAGGAATAATGTTGCCGCGCGCCGCGAGGCCATTGTTCCGGGGGAAGAGGCAGGGGGAGGGGGGGGGGCGATGCAACGGCCCGCTCGTCGAGCCGAAAACCCGCGTCGCGCTCTCTGCGTTCACCCCCCCCCCCCCCGCGGAGAACAATCAAAAGAGCGACAGAGAGAAAGAGAGAAGGGCTCGATCGATGCGTCGATGTTTTCCAACGAGGCTTTGCCTCCGCTATACTGCTGTGTTCCTCTTTTGGTTTTGTCCCGCTTTCCTCTCTCCCTCCTTACATCCGAGAGAAGTGCAGCTCTCTCTCTCGATCGGTTCGTCGCGCGCCGAAAACTTCTCCGAAAAGTGCACGCACATTCGAGCAAGTCCAATAATTCAGGCAGATAGTACACGAAGAGCCGGAGATAAGCACTCGCCGAAACTCCAAACGCCGCGACAGAGAGCAGCGCGGAGAATTGGAATTTCAAATTCTCGTGAGCGAGAGAGAGAGAGTTGCAGCGCGTACGGAACGTCGGTGCCTAGCCTAATCAGTTGCTAGTGTGCGAATAAGTGGCCAGACTCGCTGGAGCCGCGGATCTCTCTCTCCTCTCTCTGCTCCGCGTATATATACACACACACACACACACACACATATATATATATATATATATATATATATATATATATATACACGCCGTATAACTATACGCGGCGGCGCGGCAAAGCCGTCGGGATTAAAGATGAGCCGTCGCGCGGCACAAAAGATATCGGAAAACTTTTCGAAAGGATTTCGTGCTCTTTCCCGCTGTATAGCGTCGTAGACTGCGCGGCCACACACCCCGATGCGCCGCATCGCGCGCTAAACAAACAGGCGAGAGCGAATAGCGCCGGCGGAGCCCTCGCCGCGGCCATTAAACGCATTCCGAATGCATTATCCGCGCTCGTAAATCGCGGGAACAGTCGTAGATCAATAATTCCGTATCTCGCGTCTCTCTCTCTCTCTCTCTCTCTCGATCTCCGCGTCCTTCATTTATCGGGCTGCGAGCTTCATCCTACGTGTATACTCCGTCTTTCTTTCGTTGCGCATAGCTTTGACGACGCGAGTCACGCGGACGATGAGAACTCGACCGCTGAAATTGTATTCCGTACAGGTTAGCTGATTTAAGATTATCGAGAGACGGAGAGCTGTCCAGTTGGACGTTACAGTACACGCATACAACTGATCCGCCAATTGCCGGCTCCGTGTGCGCAGCTCTGGAGGGAAACTCCGCGTCTGTATCAGCTATACGGGGATGTCTTCGTCAAGGGGGATTTCAAGTCCTGAATTTAAGCCGTGCTGAATTCTGCAATGCGAAATATTTCAGCTCGATCGAGAGAAAGGCGCGAGTAGCCGGTCACTCGCCGCATCAGGGCATAGCGTTGACAATTTCGAATAGCGCGCCGTATAAACAAAGTCGAGCTTACGCACGGGTAGGTGCTGCCATCGGACGGCCGAGCGAAGGAACTGCTCTGCAGGCGCGCCTGCAGCAGTGGCCGACGCGGACGTCTCGCTCGCGCGCGCCGACGTGCTCTTCGCTTACTTTTTTTTTCCTTTCGTCGCAGTGTGTTCCACCGCTACACTGGCTTCCCGGCTCTCTCTTTCTCTCGCAGCTGACGGCTTACTTGCATCGGTCATATCTACCGACGCCGCCCGAGTATATTAAAAGCGGAAGTATCGTTCGTTACCCGCGTATAAATCGCCGCGCCTCCGCGTTTTCCCCCCATAAATTTCCGAGAAAAGCAGAGCTCTCTCTCTCTCTCTCTCTCTCCCTCTCTCATAAATATGAAATAGAGCTGATCTGTCGAAATGAAATATTTTTTTTTGCCCTCCGCAGCCCTCTCTGAAAAACAGCGAAATATTATTTCACGCCGAGAAAATTCCTTTTCAGTCCACGCCGACGATCCATCATCCTTATGTGTGCGCGCGAGTTCTGTTTGCATTTCCGTTAGTCGCGCGCGCGCGGAAGCTACTAAAATTATGCCCCTCTCTCTCTTACGCGCAAAGAGAGGAGAGAAAGAGAGAGAGAGACGAAGTAAGTTTCGCGTTTTTTGTAAGCCAGCCAATTCGAATCTTGGCCATCTCTGATAATTAAAAAAAATGAAGTTATATGTCCTCGTTCTCTTTGCTCTCTTTTCTCCACCCTCTCTCTCTCTCTCCCTCCCCCCGGGTATCTATAGCTATACACGTGCGCGGGCTCGCCCCCACCTCCCCGCGGAGTGATGAATTTTTACGGCGGCATCGAAGCGAGAGCCTTGCCAGGAAAGTGTGGAAACAGGAAGTGTTAGCAGTAACGGCCTCGCTCAGGTCTCTGCCAAATAGCGCGACTTCTGCACTGCCGCCGCCGCCGCCGCGGCCGTGTGCATTTGGGCCGTGTACAACTACGCTGATTAAATGAGCTCGTTTCTGCATATATACAGCGCGCTTCTCGGCTCTCTCTCTTTCTCTCGTGCCGTCATTAATTCGCATAATTAGCCTCGAGTCTACTCGTTCCTCGAATCCATATGCATACAGGATTTTCTCTCAGGCGCCGCGGCGCGGATGGCGCGAAAATAAAGTTCGACGCTGCGCGCGCTCACGCGACGTGGAATTCCGTGCCGCCGGGCGTTATCGGCTCGAATAGGACCCCTATACATACGATATATATATACAACGCGTCGTAATACCCGGTATTTTTCGCCGGACAGCGGTGTACGCCGTGCTTTCTTTTTCCTCGACCACGTAAAGAACGTAATAGGTGGACTACGTGACATCGTATGCATACAATGCAGCTATAAACACGTATAACACAGAGGGGTGGGGGTGTAAGTAGCTAAGACCAGGACGCGTAGGGAGTCTCGCGTACGGCCACGTGTAAGACGGGGGACGGGGTGGGTGAATTTGCAGTTGGAAATTGCAGAGCGTCGAGTGGCTCTGCTCGTTCAGGGGGGGGAGAGCTGCTCTAACCCCTTAGTACGAGCATTACTATCGCCGTGAGTCCGAGAATCTTAGCGATAATCGCGAAGATTTAGTGGGCTACTAGCGTACTATAGCCTCCGCCGAACAGTAGCTGCAGCAGCAGCAGCAGCAGCGGGACGCTCTATACCGGCCGGTTATAAATTTCCCTGCAATCTTCGCGTCGAGGACGATAAAATTTATCTATGGTTTATCCACTTTACTGTGTCACATTAACGGCGCTGAAATTCGTTACCGGACGCTCGCGTTATACACACACACACACACACGCACGACGCGCTGACTAAACTCTTTCTAGCTCGCGATCTCGCCGACAAATCGCGCTTGGAGGCGAATTAAAGCTGTTTACGGCGAATGGAACTAGTTTACAGTCGGGTTTTTCGGGGCCAAGTGGGGAATGGCCGCCGCGCTACGTATATAGCCTGGCTTTTTAAAACTTTCCTCGGCGATGGGGGAAAGCCAGGGGGGGGGGGGGGCAAGATGATCAAGAAAAGTTTTAAGCACCCTCCCAAGCCCTGATGTATAAGCCGTGGTATTCTTTGCTCTCCCGCCTCTCTGGGAAAATTTAAAAATTCAACCGAGATTATACACCGGCTCTTGTTTTCCTTCCTCTAAAACGCTTTCCTGTTTTTCTGTTCCAGGTAAGAGAGCTACGCGCGACTCCCGCTCCGATAGTCATATTAGCCGCGACGAGAGACACTGGATTGTAGTTCCAGCGGCAGTCGAGGCTACGGGACAGTAAGTAAAAGGTGTACGGGGCCGAATTATCCCCTCGGTACAGCCGAACGAAAATTGACGCGTACAGCCGACGGGACGAAAAATTTCTTCGAGCGGCGCAGACGTGTAAGTATAGGGGTGTAGCGGCAGCTTCGAAAGACACCCGGCGAAATTGAAATCGAAAAGCGATAATTGCGCGAGTGAGTGGCGGCGCGAGAGGCTTAATGGGGCCGGACGCGGCCTTTTAAATATGAGACGCGCGCGGAGAGTAGCAGAGCGGGGTACAGTTAGCCGCCGGCGGCTAATGTAAATCGAGCGAGTAGTCCTGACGGTGTTTGACGAGCGCTGGACTGCTGCCGCTCGAGCGGCTGTGTATACCAGTGGCAGTAGTCGTCGTCGTCTTCGTCGGCCGGCGCCGAGGGACGCGACGCACAATGGGGAGGGCTTTGCGGGAAAGGTAGCTTCCGCAGACTGGAGGTGCTCTCTCTCTCGGCCTCTAGAGGGGGCGGCAAATGGATCTCTCCTCGCTCTACTCGTCGACCGGAAATGAACGAAATGGCCACGCGCTCCCGCTCTCTCTCTCTCTCGAAAGGGCTTTTCTTTTCTTTTCTTTGATCGAGGCGGATGATTCGAGTCCGCAGCTCCTCACTCTTTGTGCAGCGTATATAGCTCTTCAGCGGCGCGACGATAATAATTTTTCAGACTATATCCCGCGGCCGTTCTCCACTCGCGAGTCTACAGTCGAGGTGGAATTTCGTCTCCGGCGCAGCGAGGAGGCGCAGCTCTTGGCAGTTGGCTCCTCTCGAGCCGTCGTAGCGCAGCGTCGCTCAGGGCTGATCCATATGTAACGCCGAATGAATATTCAAGTCCTCCGGCATTGCTGCCGTCCCTAACCTCGAGCTTGCGAGTACAGAGCGCGAGTCCTCTCTCCTAAAACCGAGTGCAGCCACTGTGTGTATATCCCGCTTGCGCTTAGCCCCCGAGATCTGCGAGTATACTGGTATAGAGAGAGAGGCTTCCACTCTCGCATTCTCTCTCTCTCTCTCTCTCTTTCTTCCTCTCCTGTACGACTTGAGTGCTGCACTGATAACGCGCCGGGCCAGACGGCTCGACTGTACGCTTTTTGCCGTGACGCTTACCATATCGCAGTCGGAGAGAGAGAGAGAATTGGAGCCAGAGGCTTAGCTGCCCCCGGAAACGCGGGGGCTGCGCTGTTTCCTCGGACTTTTGGCTGTCGTATGCGCTTTTTTCCTCTACTTCTCTCTCGCTCGCTCCACCTGCTCGGCTTTAATGATGTTCCGGATTAGGGAGTGAACGAGCTTTTTCTGCGTACAGGCCTTTGCTTACAGCCGAGCGGGTATCCTGTTCGAGGGAAGGACTGCTCGCCCTCGGATTGGCTGTTTCTTTGAGGAAGTTGCCTCTTCGCGTTTGTGAATTTTGGATTTTGAAAGGCGTACGCGTAATAAAAGTATTAAGTTCGTACATTGTAAATTGTAATTCTGTATAATTTGTGCTATTTGAAATTTTACAAAGTATCTCGATAATTTTCGAGTTGCCTTTACAGCGGCAGAGGATAAGGAATGGTGCAGGAAGCAGTATTTTTCTCGGAAAAACAAACGGAAAAAGTCGAAGAGCGAAAAGAATAGTGCTTTTCGGGTCGAAGTCGGAAAGTAAGGTTAGCACAAAAGAATCCAAACTTAAACTTTGCCGTTATCTCAATGTGATGTAACGGCACTGCCTGCGTGTACGGCTACTTTTGTTTTTAAAAAATTAATGAGCAGTAGGCCATTGTACTGAGAGAGTAATGTGCTCTTTACAAACAGAACTCGAAATAAATGTGTATTTCAAAAAATACACGATTGCACAAATTAATCAATTGGCTTCAGCGTACAACACAATTATTCTCCCTTAAATTTTCGTATACTGCGCAAATATCAATCCTAAAACAAGATTTAAAGTTTTATTTATTGATTTTTTGCCTCGAAATACGCTTATACCCCCGTTTACATTGTCGCGCGCGCGCGCAAAGCTCTCGCTGCCCGAAGTGCTCCACGTAGCCGGCGTTACTAAAGTTGGAAATCACGTCGATGCTGCATAACGAGTAAAATTTCAGTATAAATTATTCACACTCGGAGGAGTGTAATACGATTCGCCGGTGAAATTAACATCGCTTTGGCTCTCTCTCTCGACGAAAGTTACGATTCGATGTCGGCTACTAATAGCTTCTGTACTAATGTGTTTACCAGTTGCTCCTGGCTCGCGCAAATGGAGTTCTGCCCTTCCTCTCCATCCTCCCCCCCCCCCTTCCGCTCCTCCACTCTCCGCAGCGACGATGATCCTCCTTCTTCGCGGGCGTTCGACAGGCGAGAAAATATTCTCGCGAATAATCGGCGTTACGTATATATATACGGCCGAGCCGCGGGTCTCCCGCGCGTATCTAATGATCCGTAAAAATCCGCCGCGGAGTAAGTACTTCCCGGGCGGCCGAAGTTTTCCAATTTTATTTCAACTTGTTGAGAAATCCAAAAAGTTTCGGAAGCCCGATATACAAAATTATTTTGCCCTCTCGCTCTCTCTCTCTCGCTATCCCCGCGTGAATTTGCAGTCGCAGCAGCCGTTGAAATACGTTACTGCACTTGGAGAGCAGTTCGAGCGGAACATGCCATTGCAGAGCGCGGCCCGCGGGGAGGAGAGAGAGAGAGAGAGAAGACTTTCGTATTTAAAACACCAATTTTGCCTAGTGATGGGCGATTTTACGAGCGGCGATACGCATAAAAATCGATGCTTGTTACCGATGAGGATCGAATACCGAATTTTATCTCTTACGGGGCTCGTAAATTTGCGAGGCGCTCATTTTCCGCGATGCACTGGAAGAGTATACGAGCGGATAAAAATTCGTGTAAAATCAGCGTCGTATCTGGCGTGTTAATAAAATCATTGATTCGGAAAGAAGGAAAGCGAGCAGTATAGCCGCCGAAGCTTAGAGCAAAGAACGACTCCGAGACGGATCTTATTTCCGGGGTAGGAAAAAGTTTATCGCGCTGATAGTCGCGCGCACTCAAGTACTCGATGTACGCGTCCATACGCGGCGAGTACAGCGACGACGGGAAGAAGCCGAGAGACAAAGAGAGAGAGAGAGGAAACGAACGGGTGAAAAACGATACAGTAGCAGCAGTGGCAGTGTCTCTCTCTGCGCTGAGCGAAATCGCAGTGCGGCCGTCGGGTTCGTTACGAAAATGCCTTTTGTGGTCGAGTAGTGTGGGGAGACGGGGGGAGAAGATACTGGTCAGCGGTAGAATGTACAGACCAACGCCGAGGCTCGGATTAGGGCTCGGGGCATTCTAGGTATGCAGCTTCTGGTTTCCTTTGTCCAAATTTTTCCGTCCATTTATCCGCGGCCGCTCGCTCTTTCTCTCTGTGTCACACAGCTTTTCATTCCGCGAGTCTGCAGCCCCACGGCCGCCGCCGCCGCCGCCATCTCTCGCTCGGCCTTGGCCAGGAAGTCGGAAAATGCCTTTGTTTTCCCAGTGGCACTGCGCGCGCCGAAGCCCATCTCTATCTCTCTCTCTCTCTCTCTCGGCGAGTGCGATTCGGACAAGCGTTTCTCTTCCTCGGCCTTCGCCCGTATATACCCCAGCCCTCGACGGCTCGTCCGACGATGCCTCATATACGCGCGCGCCCCGGTTAGTTTATGCTAAGCTTTTCAACCTGTATTAATTACAGCGGGCTTACACTCGCTCCCGCGCGGAGGCCGGCCGACGCGAGAGAGCCTTAACTCTTTGCTCCCGCTGAGCTGCGGTGCTCTCGCGTTTACCACTGGAATTACGTAGTAGCCCCCCGAAGTACACGAGGTTTTCCCCCAACCCCTCGGCTTTCAGTGGAAAAATCAGGGTTCGGTCGGACGCCCGTAAAATTTATCGAGCGTTTATATCAAGCTAAGTGACGACGTCGAGGCGCAGGAGGAAGAAGAAGAAGGAGAAGAAGACGAAAGAAAAGGAGGCGAGAGAGCAGCGCACGGCCGCCGGGAGGGGAACAAAAATTTCATATACTCGTATCAAGTTTATGTGCCTTGACGTGATTTTCGCGCGGGAGGCAGTAGCTCGCGCCGCGTCGTGACACGGCGGAATCGGCGACAGCGAAAAATTCGCTCCCATCCCCCCGGGCTCCGTAAATGGAAGGAGATAGTGAAGAAGGGAGAAGGGCAGCGGTAGCACAACAACGTGTACAGCGAGAGCTTCGCCGATTGAATTTCTGGAGTCACCCAAGGCGGTCTCCGCTCGACGACATCGCCGCGTCGAGAAGGGGGAGGTTCTACCCTAATGAAACACTCGAGCCATTAACCCTACTGACACTTTCTCACTTTCGAAATCGCTGCGTCTGTACGTTTTCTCGCAGGCGCATACGCAGGGAGCGCAGTATTATCGCAATTCTCACGTGGTAATTAGAATAATTCGACGCCGGGAGTCCTCGATATATATAGTAATCGTACGCTTTTCCTGGAAAATGAAAGAGCAACAATAATAGCACGCGCGCCCCGGTGAGTATATAGTCGTAGATATCGCGCGCTCAGACACATACACAGAGACCTACAATCGGTTAATATTATTTCGCAGCTATTCCAACAGATCACGAAACTCCCTGTCTCCCTCTCTCGGGCTTGCACGCCCCATCATCCATTCTAGCGCGAAACGCCCGGGAATCAACGCCCAACTAAGAAACGTAATTGAATCCAGATTTGCATTTATATGTATTCCCGGGTGCGATCTCCCTCCCGACGGCGGCGGCGGCGGCGGCGTCGCTACCACCACCGCCACTGTCCTCTCTCTCTCTCTCTCGTTCCGTGTATGTATATAGGCGAGGCGCGCGCGCGCGCGCACCGGCGTCGGCGGACTCTCGATCCTCCGTTATGAATAAATTGGATCGTTCCTCGATATACGATTAATCAAAGCTCGCGCGGCACGAGAACGTGACGTGATATCCCAGGGCTAATCTCGATTCCAGGCCCAGACACGCGCGCGCGCCTAACCGAAAGATGGAGGCAATGCGGTAGCTTTAGCGGGAGAGAGAGAGAGATAGCAAAGACAAACTCGGTTATTGAAATGCAATTAATCAAAGCCGAAGAAGCAGCATAGGAGCGATATATCCTCACCCCCTCGCCTCACCTTCTCTTTCTCTCGCTCTGGCTCGTCGGCGCCTATACACACTGCCGCCGTCGCCGCCGTCAGCGACGAGCTCGAGTATTCTGGACGCTATCGATTGGCCCCTCCCCCCCCCCCTCCCGCGTCTATATGTACCTCTCTCTCTCTCTCTCTCTCTTGCGTGAGCACGCGGTCGGCTGCGTGATCGATTGTTTTAGGTTTACCGCAAACACACGCGGGGACAAGGTCCTTCCTCGATTCCTCCCGAGACTATCGTGCGCTGTCTCCTTTGATACTGCTTCATGAATGTGTAAAGTAGCCTGTGGCTGCCGCCGCCGCCGCTGCTGCTGCAACGCCGCTGGTCATCGACTCTATATACGTACGCCCGAGTGGACCCTTCGAAACAATTATACGCCGGAGAGCGCTGTTTTCCTTCCGATCTCTCTCTCTCTCTCTCTCTGTGTACGCCTCGCTTAGCCAACTTTGCGATGTCTTGGAAGTACTCTTGCTACGGTCCCTTTGCCGATACGGCGACGAGCGGCTCAAAGTCGAGAGCCTCGAAGGCGCCTTGTACGCCGCGCCACGTGGAGGCGTGAGGTTGGCGGACAGTAGCGCACACAAGTCGCTCGCTGGATATTGCTTTTGGAATCGCGGAATATGTATACAGTCGACTGCCGCTGTCTCGCGCCGGGGAGACAGGGAGACCGCTCGATTGCGCTTAATACCGAAGGCTAAGCGAGATATTGCCAAGGCACGACGAGCCTTGCGTTTGTTTATTTGTTTACCGAGGCGAATCGTGCGCATGCGATGTTTGTATACATGAGTATATCTCGGGGAATTTCGGAAACAAACTCGGACGGGAAAGTTGCAAAAAATTTTCTTGAAGGCGCACACCTACCAGACCCGTTTTTTCTCATTCCTTCCCTGCCGGGAAAATTCACCATAAGATCTGTCCTCGAGAATAACTCCTGCCCAGAGTTTTTGAACAGAATGTATTATGATACATGTTGGTGTAACCGGCGCAGATTCTGTTGTCAGCATGATGTCGTCAATGCTCCCATAACCTCCATTCACAAATAAAGTAATAGGAGTTTATACATTCTATATATTATTACAACGTTTATTATTCAAGAAAGTTTTCATTTGCAATGTATCTGGAACCCCTCTAACCAATGGGATAAATGTCCAAAACTAAAAGATACGTGATTTGGGGATTGATTTTGAACCTCGGTGTGGTCAAACTGGCGCATATTATAATTGAACATTTTTTACGAAGACTTTTACGAATTTTTTATTCAGAAACCACCAACTTTTGGAAAAAATTTTCAAGAGTAATAAGTTCTTAGAATCAGCTAAGGAATACGCATGAATTTTATCAGAGCGATTTCAGTAATTTTTTTGTTTTCGCAAATTGACAATTTTTGAAAAATTTAAAAACGTTAAAAAAATTTTTTTTAATTTAAAAAAACCGACGAATACATCGGTATAGGTAATTAGATATATATTATACCGCTTTAATGTACTCCACGCGGTGTATCTCGCACAAAAATAAAAAAAACGAGTGCACTTAAGTGGTTCTGCGGTAACATTTTTACGAGAGACGCAGTTAAGTGATTATGCAATCGGCTGCCATTTAAAATATTTGTGCATTTCGGAAATCCTACTATTGTACAATGGAAAAGGGTACTAAGCTCACCTCGAATTCGACATAAAAAAATTTTTCGCAAAATGTCACTTAAGTGGTTCTTCCTGCAAGCCACAGATATAATTAACGTTATTTAATTATTATTTAACTATTATTTAATTAATACCTTTGCGCGGCGCGATTATGTGTAAAATATATTCCGTGTATAGAGTATATAAGAATATAGATATATATATAATCCTATACACATAGAACTGGCGCAGAAGACACAAAGTAAATGTTTGTTTACTTAAAGAAATGTAATAAATAATTTTTTGTTAAATTGTTAATATTGTTATACTCATTACTATCTAACCTAATTTTTAAATTTATTATTAAAATTATATCATTATTTATCTACTGCTTAATTGGAGGTTATAAACCCTCAAATTAATGGATTCAGCAAAATTTGCGCAAATTTTGTGGCAAAAACCATCGCCTCACACCTGCTATTTCTGCGCAGGATCTGTCACATACTCTGCCCACAGAGCAGAAAGTTTGACAGATCCTCCCTAATACATCCTCAATTTTCCGACAGGGTTAGATCATTCTGAAAGAGAAAAAGCTCGCGTGCACGGAAAATCTTAGATATACTCTTTTCCGGAGCAAAAACAACTCGAAAAAACGAGAAATTTTTTCGTCCTAGTTGTTTCCGAAATTTCCTGGATATACTCATATATATATATATATATAACGCACACGCGCATTGAATACATTTTTCCTGCGACTTTATAATATGCGCGTCGAACACACGGAAACATCTGCCTGCGCAAACTTCCTCCCGCGCGCACCGCAAGCACCGATCGTCAGGCGGACGATTCTCCTTCGTTCCTTCGAGTCGTGAGAAGGAGAGAGAGAGAGAGAGAGAAAAAAGAAAGGCCTGTACATGCTACGTGGAAAACAAAAAGCTTTGACGCCATTAGCACACTCGACAGTTCTCATCAGTCATCTTTATCGGGGAAACGCGGCTCGAACTCAACAGCCGCCCCCCCCCCCCCCCGACGCCGACAGCGCATCTCCTCTCCCGTACACTCGACTATCAGATTGATGAATCCCGAGGAGCAGGAAGTGTGTTATAGCTTCGACGAGGCGTCGTCGCGGAGCTGCTCCCGCCTCGGTCGTCGGGAATCTGCGGTTTATCGCCTCGGTCCCCAAAGTGACTATCATTAGATCGTTCGCTGACCGACTATATACTCTTCCGCCGACGAGACGGAGTGTGGAACTATACGGCTCAGCACGTGGCAACTCTTTGATGCTCCTTGATTGATTGATACGCCGCGTCTCGCAGCTCAGCAGCAGCAGCCACCAGCCCTTGGGAAACGGCCTCGATGGATTTACGATTAATTTTTCACGAACAGAGCCGATCGCCGCTCTTTTTCGCTCGACGGCCGCCGCCGCGCACAACTCCAATTAACGCTTTAACGCTTTCGACTACGCCGCGGTCTATATATATACGGAAATTTCGTTGAAACGCGGCGAGAGAGGCTTTCGAGGCTGAGAAACGGCGAATTTACGCGGCGCAGAGAAAGAGGGATGCACACCGGGAGAAAGGCGTGAAGTAGCAGCAGCTGCAGCTGCAGCAGCAACAACGTAAACGACACGGCGTGTGTTTGCACAATGATTTGCCACGTAGGTCTCGCTCCGAACAATTTCCCCGCGCCGCGGCGGCTCGTTGTAATTTCTACGTCTGTAATTTATTTCATAGTGGCGTGTTTGAGCAAGCTGAAATAACAGCGTTGGTTACCGCGAGAGAGAGAGAGAGAGAGAGAGAGAGAGAGAGAGAGAGAGAGAGAGAGAGAAATTACAGTGTAAAAGACGTGTATAAGGCTGTATTTTTAAAGCGCTTAAACTCCCACTTTGTGCCAACGTGCCCTCTCTCTCTCTCTCTCATGTCCCATTGTGAAGTTTTTTGCCCCTCGCGAGCGCGCCGAGTTCAAGACAGAGAGCGCAAGAGAGAGAGAGAGAGAGAGAGAGATTAGATCAGTAGTGAAAGACTGTGTTTTTAGAGCTTTTACACGCTCGGCCGGGGTTAAAGTGGCCGCGCGCGCGCCGCGGCTGTATCGGCTCGTAATTTTAATTGGCCGAATCGGGATATAAAGAAGAAAAGCAAGGATATGTATAGAAAATTAAGTGCGCGCTCTCTGACAGCTGAACTTAATGCAAACAGCATCATATACGCAGAAGAGAGACTCTCTGTCTCACTTATATGTCGAATGTCAAAAAATAAATGCACTTTTCTTTGGTCTAGAATTCCCAAAAAAAAATTTTTAAGCTAGACCTTTTGGACCAATGGGACTTTCTTCTGTAAGTCAAAAGATGATGAAAAATACCGAGGAACATGGGAAATTTAACATGGGGAGGCTTATGGAGGAAGAAGAAAAAATTAGGTTTCGGATTTTTATTATTATTATATTTTTTAACGGGCATAACTTTTGATCGGCGTATTGAAACTGGGTGTATTTTTTTAAAATTAAATTATAGTGTAATTCGAAATTTTATTGGTGCCTCGAAAACATCCGTAGTTGTTATTATTACAGGTTTTTGAAGCATTAATTTTTTGTAAAAAAAAAGCTTAAAACGGCTCAGAAATATTATATGGTTACTAGCAACTTTTCCCGTGTTCCTCTGCACTTTTCACGATCTTTCGACTCACAGAGGAAAGTCTAATCGGTCGGGAACCTCTAGCTTTAAAAAATATTTTTTGATTTCCAGATCAAAGAAAAGTGCATTTTTTATTGAAATTCAACATTTATATATCGAATTTCACTGAAAAAATGCACTTTTCGTTGATCTAGAAATCGAAAAAATTTTTTTAAAGGTAGAGGTTCCGGATTCATCAGACTTTCTTCTGTGAGCCGAAAGATAGTCAAAAGTACAGAAGAACATGGGAAAAATGACTATTAACCATATTTTTGAGCCATTTTACGTTTTTTTACAGAAAATTAATGCGTCAAAACACTGGAATAATAACCACTACAAATGTTCCCGAGGCACCAATAAAATTTCGAATAACACTATAATAAAATATTACAAAAGAGCTTTAATTTAAAAAAAAAATATGCCAAGTTTTGATGCTCTGATCCAAAGTTATGCCCATTTAAAAAAAAAATAATAAAAATCCGAATAGTCAATTTTTTCGTTTTCCTCGATATGCCTCCCCATCTTAAATTTTCATATTCTATATTTCGCGTGTTCCTCGGCATTTTTCATCATCTTCTGGCTTACAGAAGAAAGTCCCATTGGTCCCAAACCTCTGGCTTCAAAAACATTTTTTCGATTTCCAGACCAAAGAAAAGTGCATTTTTTCAGTGCAAATTCGACGTATACGCGTATACGAGCTGAGCGCTCGTCTACATATCTCTCTTTGCGCGTCTATGGAGCATAGCTGTATAGCTGATGTATTATGCAGTTGGGCTCGCGCGATACGATTTAACGTAAGTGCATCAGCGGAGTGCTTCGCTCGCCATCAATTCGGTGTTCGCCTTTGAAAACGTCCACCGCAGCGCCGCGAACGCGCGCTCCGCAGCCGCGAGAGAGGAGGGCGAGGGCGAGGGTGAGGGAGAGAGAGAGAGAGATAGTTATTCAGAGCTGCGGCAGGTTGGGTAAGCGTGCAAGATGCAATTTCCGGGAGAGAACTCGAACTCGCTTTGTAACGCCCGCCTAGATCTCGTGCGTGCAGCGTATCTTTCACGGCGGCGGCGCTTCTCTCCCCCTCTTTCAAAGGGGTAGATATATACGTGGAGCCACAGCCAGCCGTACCTATGCACAGACAGACAGACACACACACATGCAGAGAGAGAGAGAGGGCGATGGAAGGCACTTGAGAAAGGAGAGCGCGACGCGGCGGGGGATGCAATGCGATGCGATGCGCGCGCGGCCTGAAGAATTTAATATGAATGTGCACTCGCGATAAGAGTAAACCAGGACAAATCGAACGCGCGCGGGGTTCTCTCTCTCTCTCTCTCTCTCGCTTCGGAGCAATTCGTATCGACTATCTGGGCGAAGGAGAGAGAGTGAGAGACGCCGTTGCGGCAGTTCTTTGGTAATCGGGAAAAATTGCTTTAGAGCTTTTTCGCGAGAGACCACTTACCGCCTCGATGGCAAAGGGGCTCATACTTTATTGTTTCCGGCGGGAGGCTTCCGCTTCGGATCAGAGCCGCGCTTCATTTTTTTTCTTTATATTCATAGCAATGGATTTTCGATCGCATTAATTCGCAGTGGCGTATCAGCGTATTACATCGAGTGAAACCGCCTGATTAAATTATCTCTTTTTGCATACCGGTGGTAGACTTTATTTTTTATGAATATTACAATATAATTCTCGTTTACGTGTAACATCAGCATAATCTTCAAGTGAATAGAAACCTTGAAGGGGACTGGTACACCTTTAGAATGTTAAGTAATGAAAAATTGAATGTTTTTTTTTATTAACTTGAGATTGTTTAAATAATGTTTTATATAGTGGTATTAGCTTATATATTATGTTATAAACATAAAACAATTTTTATATATGCCGTATTCCAGGTATCAACATGTCTTCGATGGACAAAATCCATGAATTCCATTTTTTTCATTCACCGCAGACTTTATAGTTGAATCTGGGCATCGGAGAACACTCTGGCAGGTACAGATCTGTTTTAAAAACATGTAGTTTCCCGATAAGTGTAGGGATTTGAAAACAATTATGATTAAAAAAAGTTATAAACAATTTAAGAAGAATATTTATCATTTTTAACATTTTTTAATTAATTTTTGTAACAAATCGTATTTAACTTTTTTGAATCTTAATTATTTGGAAATCCCCACCACACACTCATCTGGAAACTACATGTTTTCCGATGCCCAGATTCAACTAAAGTTTGCGATGAATAAAAAAATGGAATTCATCAATTTAGCCTTCGAAGACACGTTATACCAAGCTAATACCATTATATAAAACATTATTTAAACAATCTCAAGTTAATAAAAAAATAAAATTCAATTTTTCATTTTAAAAGGTGTCCTCTCAATACAAAAAACTAACCTCTGATGAGAAACAATAATTACCAAAAGCCAGTTTTTTTTTACCTTTAACAACCATTAGAAGCCACTTCTCATTCCATAAACAATGACCCGTAACACCTCGCCTTAATACAATAAATTCCCGTGAGTTTATAACGCAAGTTTTTGTCGCGCAAGTTACAACTCGGTCGATTCTGTCTTCTTGGCGAAATTGCGCTCTGCTGCGCCACTACGCTGTAACGTGTAAGCCTCGTATAAGCGAACTTGTTACAATTAATGGGAATTCCCCGGGCGCTCTTTTTGGTTCGCCTACATCCATGTATACGAGAAGAGCGTGCGCACACCTCTTGCACCCCCGCCCCCCCCCCTTCCTCCCCCCAGCCATTCGTTTCGCCGCCGCGCGCAAACAAGCCCCATAGCCTTCAAGTTTACGTCGAATCAATTAATAAGTTTCCAGCGGTTCGTATAAACGAGAAATAGAGAAAGGGAGAGTCGGGCTTTCACTCGGAGAAACGATCTTTTTCAATGGCGGAACTTGTCAAAAGTATTATTCCCCTTTGATTATGTTAAATGGGAAAGCCAACGTTGCCGGGCGCGCGACGACTCGGACATTGTATTACGAGGGTAATTGACTCGAGGGATAATAAATTGAGTTTCCGATAAGATCCCGCCAAGTCGAAGTGGGTTAAAGTATGCACAGTTGGTACTTGATTATCAGTTACACGGTTTCTTCTACTGAAGAAGCTTATTCTGTCTTGCAATTAAATTATTACTTCGGACATTATTTCTTTTGGCTTCGGGAGGACGCGCGTCGACGTGTAAGTAATTTAATTCATTTCAGCGCGAGCAAGTGCATCGGATCGATCGAATATCTCTATACGTATGTTACCAGCGGCTATCTCTTTCTCTCCTTATTACGAGAAAACGTCGTGGAAAAGTGTTTAGTCACCCGTGGTAATACAACCCCACGGGCCAATCGATTATTCCCAAATAACGCTCGAGTCGCTCGTGATGCCGTTGCTACTGCAGCAGCAGCAGCTCTCGCGCTCCTGAAAACTCCGGGCCTCGCGCGTCTTATCGTTTGCGCAAGCAGCTTGAAATATCCTCCTCCTTCGGCTTAAGACGGAAGAAAATTTATTTATTTTCGCGGTGATTGATGAACCTCTCGATAAAGTGTCTCGGCGCGCCCCTGCCTCGGTAATCTGCTTTACGGACGCTTGAGGAAGAAGAAGCAGCGGCAGCGGCGGCGGCGGCAGAAGAAGAAGCGTCACGAAAAAAAGGCGAGCAACGCCAACGACGATATATATATATACATATATAACGCGCGCGCAAGCTCTCTTCCACCACCGGCGATGATACACAATAATGCCCCCCTCCCCCCGGGGGAGGGGGCGGGGAGGGGGTAACGACTTCCGCGTTAGCTGTTTGCCCGAATATCAGATTCGCATCTAATCTTTTTAATCGCTCGCCGTGTACGTGTATGTATACGTGCGGCCGACCCCAAATTCACTAGCATTTTTCTTTATGCCGAGCAATCGTGCGCGTGCAGCGTTTAACCTTGTTTTTCTTCTCTTCGTTAAATCGCGACGGCCGGTCATCGGGTAAACATTGCGCCGATAAACTTTTACGTCGAAGCGTCTCTCGAAGCTTCTCAAGGTTGGCCGTTATCTTTTGCCTCTCTCTCTCTCTCTCTCGTATACACGAGAATTTTATACCTGCGAGCGAATAGCCGCGCATAAACGACTCGACGATTGTTTTTCAGAGCAGTGTGCGCGACGCTGTGAATCCTTGGCGTTCGCCGTACGCATACGTTTTTTTTCTTCTTTTCGTTATACTCGCGAATTTATTGCCGAAGCAGAAGTCTTCGCAAGGAAAAACCTTCCTCCGCTCCGCGCGTCACGGCGTGGCTCGTATTAGGCGTGTGCAGCGTATTGGAGGAGAGATGGAAGGATAGAAAAAAAAATCATAAAAAGCTCGAGATATCAGCTTACACGAGCCGCAGAGAGTATACGATGCATATATCTATACAACACAACGCAATCTCGCACGCACGATTCGAAGCTATATATATATATATATATATATGGGGTGTCGAGCGAGCATGTATAGGAGGGTGTCTGCGCGATCGGGGGCCGTATATACGGCGGGCGAAACTTTATTGAGGCGACTCAGCGGAGAGCTACGTATAGTGCGGTCCGCGATCACTGATGAGGCCACATAGACGCGTTGGCAGCCCATGGGGTCTCGCGCAATCGCTCATCTCGAGCGTATAATATCTCACGCGCGCAAGCGGCCTCTCCGTAAACGCGGCGACCTCGGCTTCCCTCCTTGAATCGGCCCTTGGGGGCCAATACCTTAAAAGCTCACTACTGCTCGCAAACACACACATACAGAGCACGTGTAACGTATATACGTGCGGGAGCAAGCGCTATCAGATTCAAAGCTCTACTCCGACTGTGCGCGAGATAATCCTTCTCTTACATCTCCACGCGCGCGCGTCCCGCACTGTACAAGGCGCGTCTCCGCAGTGTGAATCGACGCTTTTGGATCGAGACTTCATTCAGCGAGCTGATTCCCTCTCTCCCTCTTATATTATACGTATACGTATACGCCGCTACGTCTGTGTGTCTGTATAACCAGCCGTCGAGCAATTTTTCCGATGATGGCGCGATATTGAACTTCCCGAGGATATTGCGCGTGCAGTGTGTGCGCGCGCGCTTTTTTTCTCTTCCTTCGTTCCCCTCTCCGCAGCTATCTCTCGCTCTCATTTTTTCGCGCGCGAAAATTTACGCGAATGGAAGAGGTGGCTGCGACGACGACAGCGGCGGAGAGACTTTATATCGAGAAATATAGAGAGCGAGCCGCGCTTTGAGTCGTCGAATCCATCAGGAGCGTCCGTATATATAACGACGCGCTTTCGCTATACGGTAATTTTCAATCGCGTGCGCGCACGTGTATTACAGAGATGTTTCGAAAAACGCATATATAGTTTTACACGAGATTGCGGGAACTTTTGCTCAATATACGCACTCGCGCGCATTCTCGAATTACAAACGTATGCGCATCGTCGTTGCTCTCGCGCCGCGTATTATTAATGCAATTATCGGGGAGTTCCCTCCTCCCCCCCCCCCCCCGCCTCCCCCGTGTCTGTGGCATGCAACGCCGAGCACGTCGAGAGAGAGTCAAAGTTCACGAGCTCGTGCAGCGCAGTGTGTCGCCCGTAATCTTTGATCTGCGATGCGCGTCCGCGTGACCGGCTCTCGAGAGCAATTTGTGTTTGCGTCTGCGAATGTCTGTGCCGAGAGGTTGAAGTGGGAGGGGTGGGGGGGGGGATCGCTGCTGCTGCTGCTGCTGCTGCTCCTCGGAGGCAAAAATCCGAGAGAACGCGATTGTCCGGGTAACGAGGTGTAGCCGCACGACGACGACGAGGGAGGACCCGGCCGGCGTCTCGTGAGCGCGCTATTTTCAACCGGACGAGAGAGAGAGAGAGAGAGAGAGAGAGAGAGAGAGAGACAAGGGGACCTACCGCTGCGCTGGAATGTCTCTCGAATGTCGGCTACTTTTTCTCTGTACCGACAGTTCTCTCTACCTCTCGCATAAATTTTACGTATATATATACATATAGCCTTTCCTCGTTGTACATCGGCTTGTGTATTATTGTTAATTCCGTGACGGAGGCTAATCGCCTGGAGAGAAATTCCGGGATTATTCCCTGAGAATCTATAACGCGTCGATCCCTGCTGTGGAGGATACAGCTCTGTGCCTCTCTCTCTCTCTCTCTCTCTCTCTGGCAGTAAAGAGAAGGACTACCGTGGGCACAAGGGTAGTCCCGGGCTGCATAGCAACGAGAGACAGAGGATGAGAGAGAGAGGGCTGCCGCTAGCGCTAAGCGTGCTCCAATCTTGGCGGTATTCTAATGAAATTCACGGCATCGTAGATGCGTCAATAAATGACCGAGAGCGCCTATACAAGGGGGCTCTCTCTCTATCTCTCGCTATCCCCCCACCCCCTCCCCCCCCGCGCGCTCGCCCTCTGCGCCGCGCACTGCTGCTGCAGCGCACTGTGTAACACGCCGGGGAATTGCCTAATAAGCACTACTCGTGACAAATTGCCGAGCTCCTGATGCGATGGTATTTTGAGGTCGAGAGAGGGAGCGTATATATATATACAGTATGTACGTATATATATTGGCCTGTATATATAGGATAGAGAGAGAGAGAGAGAGAGAGCGGGGTAACGGATTGTTGCGCTGGCCAGCCGTATAGCAACATACATCACGGAGAGAGCCGCCCGCGTCAGGATCCCGCGCGCGCGCGCGCAACTAGAGAGTGTAATGACAATAATTGATTTTCCCATCCGACCTTACCCGTCACGCTCATCCACCTCCCTCCCCCACCCCCCGTCTACCCCTGACTCTTTGCTTTCTATCGCTCTATCTCGGCCGGTGCTCTCCGCGCTGTTCTATCTTTTGTCACACCGCACGTCAGCCGTTTCCCGTCTCTGTCTTTCTTGCCCGAGCTTTCTAGCTTTTGTCTTTGTCTATTGCGCGTGAGACTCTCTCTCTCTCTCTGTATACGCGCCGGCGCGCGTGTATATCTATATACGGGCCGTATAGCGCGCGCGCGCAGCTCGTTGTCGTTTTTCTTTGCATTTTTCTCTGGCACTTTATTTCATCATCAATTTCATGGCTCGAGAGAGAAAGAGAGAGAGAGAGAGCGGATCGAGGCGATATTTCATTCCGCCGGAAAATAAATAGAAGAGGTTTATCTAAATTAATGGTTTTATCGGGCGGCGAAAATCCGGAAAGAGAGAGAGGCTACTCTCGCGGCAGAGCGCTCTTTTATTCGTAGAGGGAGAGGGGGGGGGGAGCAGAGCGTAATTTTTAATGAACCGATGCTGCGCAACTGGTCTGCCTTGCGCGCCGAGCTCGTTATAGAGGCCGAGAGATAACTCCGGGAATCGAATCCGGTGTAACGGAGTTATATAGCCATCGGTTTTTAGCTTGTCAATCCGAGAGCGCGCTGCGGAGCTTTCCCAAATTCATCGCGATCTTGTCTCTCCCCCCCCCCCCTCCGTATACCAGAGTAGCAACTTTCTTTCGAACGGACTGCGCTTTATGCTGTGGCAGTATCGTAAGGGGGGGGGGGGAAGGAGTGCATGATTTCGATGTAACATCCTCGCGACGAGGGAGAGTTTGAAAATTTTACGCGACAAAAAATATCTCTCTCTCTCATCCCCGTCTCTACATACATGCCGTAAAGTTGGATATGCCGCTTTCCGTTCGCGAGGCAATAAAGTAAAGAACTCTCGTAAATTTCATCCACTCGGACGAAAAAGTATTACACACATTTCACGGAAAATTTTCCTTCGAACTTATCATGCGAATAAGAGCTCTCTAGCGCCGCGTGTGTGTGCTCGTCAATTTTTCGCGGACCGGCTCTCGACTCTCCTCTCTCTGCTCCTCTCCGCTCCGTATTTACGGTAATCCCCCTGGCAAATCAGCGAGTCAGTCCGAACGCACGTCGTTTTTTTTTTTCGTCTTCTCCTCTGGCCTCGGCGCTATAATACAGCCGAATAAAATTCTTCCTGGCCTGTGCGACGACTCGCCTAGCGTTGGTATAATTTTCGAATGACTGTATATATGACCGATTCTCATAGAAAAATGCACTTTTCGGGGGTCCAGATCGAAAATTTGTTTTTTACGCTAGAGGTTTCGAACAGATCAGACTTTCTTCTGTTAGCTGATAAATAGTCAATAATGCAGAGGAACATGGAAAACATGGAACATTAGTATTTAAGATGGGGAGGCATATGGAAAAAAAGAAAATCAGCTATTCGGATTTATTATTTACATTTTTTTTTCAAACGGACATAATTTTTGATCAGAGCATCGAATCTGGACATATTTTTTTTAAGTTAAAGCTCTTTTGTTGTACTTTATTGTGGTGTAATTTGAAATTTTATTTATGCCTCGGAAGCATTCGTAGTTGTCATTATTCCAGTATTTCAGCGCATTAATTTTTTGTAAAAGAAAAAACGTAAAATGGCTCAGAAGTATGATTACTAGTAAGTTTTCCCATGTTCCTCTGCACTTTTAACTATCTTTTGGCTTACAGCAGAAAGTTTCATCAGTCGGAAACCTCTAGCTTTAAAAATAAAATTTCGATTTCTGGACCGAAAAGTGCATTTTTCTATGAGAATTGGTCATGTATATGAGTATGACCAGGAAATTTCGGAAACAACTCGGACGGAAAAGTTGCTAAAAATTTTATTGAAAGCACACTTACCAGACCTGTTTTTTCTCGTTCCTTGGGTCATTCTAAAAGAGAAAAAGCTCGCATCATGGCCGACCGTAGAATACACCTTTTTCCGGTGCAAGAACGACTCGAAAAACGAGAAATAATTAAAAAACAAGAATTCATAGATTTTTTTTCTCGAAAATTGTGAACTTTCAAAAATATTTCATTAAAACAAAAATGTCTTAAAATTCATCAAAGAGTGCTCTGAAATTTTCTCAGATTTTTTAAAGTCGTTTTTCGAAATTTCGATCTTTTGGGTTTTCGAAAGTCAAACATTGTATCGGATCTGAAAAAATTCCAGAGCATTCTTCCATGAACTCAAAGACATTTTTGCTCTAATGAAATTTCTATAAAAGTCCATAGTTTTCAAGAAAAAAATCTATCAATTCTCTTTTTGTTAATTATTTCTCGTTCTTTCGAGTCGTTTTTGCTTCGGAAAAAAGCATACCCTATACGATCGGCCATGTACGCGAGCTTCTTCTTTTTGAGAATGACCCGAGGAACGAGAAAAAACAGTTCTCTGGTAGGTGTGCCCTCGAGAAAATTTTTTGCAACTTTTCCGAGTTGTTTCCGAAATTTCCTGGACATACTCGTGTATATTGCGCTAGAGGCACACAGCACAGAGCACTAGTGCCACGCGTGCGCGCGCGGTTTTTGATGGGCACGCATTAACTTCTCCCGCGGCTATACGGCCCGGCGAATATTCGATAGAGCGACGGACGCTCGTTTGTCAGAGGAAAAGAGCGAGCGGGATTTCTCGACAAAGAGGAATCGACGCTCTCTCTGGCAGCTCTCAGCGGCGCCGCGTCTCTTTCTCTCGACTTTGCTCTCTGCGTGTATATATATATATATATATAGTTCTCTTCGCTGATGGGCTGCCGGCCTGTGCTAAGAGGCAATCACTGCAGCGCGCCGATCGTTTATTTACAGTAGGCATCTCTTTCACTCACTCGCCGATATAAAATATGATAGGACTCGAGTGTGAGAGCCTCGTTAAAATCCACTGTCGTAATCTCGTTCGGCTTTGGGAAAAAAAGCTTCTAGCGTTAATTCACTGCCGGGGATGTGCAAGTGAGGCCGATGTCAAAGCCGCAATTGAGAAAGCGGCCGTTGCGCATAGCGCACGAATCGCGGCTGCAAAAACAGAAAAGTCAACTCCCGTCTCCGCGAGCTGATCAATATAATTACCGCGCGCTTTGGCAGTAGCTCTTTCTCTCGGATGCCCTCGTGATTTATAATAATAATTGCCGGTTTATCTCCGCGGCCGTCGTGCCGATGTCGAAGGCGTTCGGTTTTTTTGTTTCTTTTCAATGCGCCAAGCGGCTGTACGCGGATATAGTACACGCGTACACCTTGTACAGTAAACGGAGAGCTGCCGCGCCTCTCGTATATCATCATCCGCGCGCGCGCCTGCGCTCGGTTTTGCACAAGCTGTTACGAACAACAGTGTGTAATATATATGGCATCGTCGAGAAATACAAAATCTAGTAACGAGACCCAGCCTCGCATTCTCTTTTCTCGGTCGACTCGCAATCACGAGTGCGGATGAACGTAGACGCTCGTCAGTGGCTTTTTACGCGTAGATATATATATACACAGATTAATATCGTGGATCCGCGTCGAGTGAATTTTCTCTCGCGAAGACCGAAATAAGTGACGACTCGATCGCTAGGGCGTTTAGATAGTTTCTTAAAATTGTATATTAAATTTATCGTTGTGGCGAAGTGAAAAGTATCGATATTCAAGCGTTTTAAGCGAATTCAATATAAAATTTACAAAGCAACGTGCAATGACGTACTTTTTCCCCCCAAAATCCTCCCAATCTCCACACTCTGCATAATTTAGCGACGCTATAAAGCGCAAACGACTAGTGTGGATGAATTCGCAAAATCCTTTCGTGAATTTTCAAAAATTTATTAACAAAAAAAAGTAGAAAATAAAAAATAAAAGTCTGCTGTATATCGATTGATAAAAAAAAAGAAGAAGATGAATTAGTTATTTAAGCTTTCGAAAATTCGAAAAAATCATAATTGATGGTATATACGCGAGAGAAACGCGCAACTTTGGCTCAATAATTTTACACCGCAGTATTCATGTTCCACGGCGCGCGCAGAGTTTTTTTCGAAACGCACCGGCTATGCAGCAGCAGCAGCAGCTCTCGCACAATACAACGAAGCCTCGCGCGCACGTCATGAATCGTTCGTACACTGCGCATTGTGCTATATTAATGGTCATTGCGAGCATTAACAAATTACCCGCGCGCAGCGTGCGGCGCGCTGATCTCATTAGAGGGTTTCACGTGTCCGCTCTCTCTCTCATGCAGATTCCTCTGCGATTCAGCCGCTGCGCGCAGGCCTATGGGTTTTGTTCGGTTGCGGTCGCGCGTATTCCGCGGCGCGCACGGCGCTCTGTACACGGAAAAATAATCCTCGAGATTTATCATCCATAGCGCGGGGCTAAATTGGCTTCGCGCTGATATTTCATTTCGAATCGCGTGGAGTGAGCGAGCGAAAGAAGTACTCGCCTTCAAAGTCTCGGGAGATTTATCGATTCATTAGAGCGCGGGAATTCTATCGATCATTCGCTCGTAGTGTATAACGCGTGTGTATAATGCGGTTGGTTTCTCGAAAAATCCCGGGGCTTTGAATCTATCAATTCGACGCCGGCGCTGCGGAGACAAAAACACGCGCTGCAGAGGGGGGAGAGCGAGTGTAGAAAACGATCGAGGGCAAAGAAAAAGTGGGAGAAGGGGGGAGGAGGGAAAAAGATAGAGCCTCTGATTCTCTCCTAATTTGACGCTTTCGATAAGTTTAACAAGCTCGTCACGAAGGAAGAGCCCTGTATGTCCGGGCAGCTTGCCAGACGCTTAGAGGTCTCTCTCTCTCACTCTTTCCTCCGGAGCAGGAGTGTAGCAGTCTCTCTCTCGCTCACTGTCTCTCTTCGCTACGTTGCACACAAAGAGAGGGAGAGAGAGAGCCGACACTATTACGTCCCGTATTCCAGGCGGAACGTTCTCTCGGGACGCGACTACTAGTGGAGGACGAGCCGGGGACACGTTGCCCCGTCGTCAAGTCCACTTGGTAATACGGGCCTTTCACACCCTTCTCTCCCCCCCCCCCCACCCCCGCAGCAGCTCCTCGTCGTCGTTAGGAAGCTTTCTGGACCGTCGCTCCGCGCACTGCCAACTTCCGTGCATTCCTCCGCGCAGTTCTCCTTATATATACGTATATATACGCGTACATACCCTCTCCGGTCTGCATGTGTGTGTATATACGTACACAGGTTGGCGTACACAGAAAGAGAGAAAAATTCCCTTTTAAGGATACGCGCGACTCCGTCTGGCCGTCTGTCCCGGCGTCTGTGCGCAGCTCTCGCGTCTATGCGAGCGGAATGACAAGTCCGCGCGCACCGAAAGCTCGCTGCAGCTCCTCCTTCGAGGATCCGCAAATGTACATATCGCACGCATTCCCGGCAGTGGATTTGTGCTTGGAAAAATTTTATTCGCTGCTACCGCGTCGGTATAAACAGCGCGATAATTTGCGCGCGCTCGTGATTCTTCGCCGAATCCGGTTCGTAAATTTTCCCCGCGAATCATTGCGCTGCGCGGCTCGTAAAAACGCACGGCCGCAGGGTTTTAATCGGCTTCGCCCCCGTAACGCATACTATATACAGCCGCAACGGCGGGGGCACCGGTTAATCAGTCCGTCACACGCGCGCGCGGGCAACTTCAATTCTTTAATAAGTCCGCGAACGCGAGGCCAACCCCCCCAGGAGAAATCGCGATAATTCATGGCGCGTGAAGCAGCGGCAGCGGGGCAGGGGATATACGACTCTCGCATAAATGCAGCAGCCGCTCGTTATACGATCGGTCCAACTGTGCGCGCCTTAACGCCAGCGTAAACTCGCGCTGCTGAGTGGCGTACCGTTGACGGCTCCTCGTTCTGCGTTTGTGTGTGATATGTATAGTCGAGCGCGCGCGAGACGGATGAAAACTATCTTCAACTTATAGATGTACGTACTCTGTGTACGTGTGTATATTATATATATATATATGCGTGTACGTACACGAACAGGGCGTAAAACGCGAGCGGAGAAATTACTCGCGGTGTAACCGGCGTCGCGAGACGGATATTATTTATCGGCTCGACAAATTGCCGCGTGAATTATTCCGAGTATTTTTAAAGGGGCTGGCTCGGGCGCATGGGAATTCTCGCGGCAGTGTGTAAGCGATAATAGGAATGGAATTCTTTTGTTTGCTTTGATTTAATCGAGATTCGCAGCAAGTGTATGATTTTATACTTTCCATGTTATAACGTTACTAATTTTTGATTCAAGTCGTGTGCGCTCATTTCTCGTGTTTTCTTATTTATCGTAATGAATAATAAGTAATCACTTACGCGATACCGCAAGGACTGCGCGTTGCCGATAATAATATGGTCACGCGGCCATGTATAATTTCATGGTTAATTTCATGCAATATAATTAGTATATACGTTACAGTGTAAATAGTATAATGTACACATGTTTGTGTTTATAATATACGATAATACCTGTGTTTTAATGAAAATATCGCGTTACTTACACCGTACTACTTTATTGTTTATTATACCACGTGAATTTAATACTGTTGTATGGAACTATTTTTATACTTTTGAATATACGCTGTATTCCGCGTATATGCGGGTTACGCCATTGCCATTATGCGATATACGCTCTTAAATATCACTTGCGCGCATCGCCCCGCTACTGCTGCTTATTATTATTCTATTCTTATTTTATACGCGAAATTTGCACAGGCCTATTGCGCGGACGATAAAATTTATCTATATCTCTATCCGTCTATCTATGCAATCTGTCTACGTATCTAATTCTCTTATTCTCCGGGGTTTATGGCGTCCGAGAGCTTTTGACGAATGCTTAATGGGGAATGGAAATTAAACGATACTAAACCGATGTTTTAGGTTTCATAAAATTATTGGAAATTCATGCAGCCGCGACGAGAGTAGAGAGAGAGAGAGAGAGAGAGCGAATTACTCCGATGTATATAATACCGTAAAACGGGGAAACGCAAAGCTGGTCGGCTATATAACAACGCACTGCGCAAATGGCTCTGCCTCATTCGAGATTTATAAGCGCATCGGGGGCAGGAATAGCGACCGCGCGCGTGTGTGTGTGAATTTGAAAGAGCTGCGTTAATTCGCCATTAAAATTTGAAGCTCAGCGCGGCAAAATTTCAATTAGTCATATTCCATCATCCTTGACTTACATTACTGCTTAGCGCGTGGGAGAGTCGACCTTCGTAAATTTTATTTCAGCCCACCGCGCGTATAATAGCTTTATCAACTGAGCGAATCCGCGCTGCACTTGCAAACATCCCGCAGTGTTTTCTTTACTGACCCTCGCTTCCATCGGCCACATTTCATTCTTTCCGGCCGAGAGTGTGTAACGCCCAGCGCTTAAATAAATTATCCAAATCTAAAGCCGAATCTAAATCACTATTTTCGTGTGCATTCCACTCGTCCATTTATCTCTCTATAGCTGCATAGCCTGCCTTTCTCTCTTTCTCCCTCTCTCTCTCTCTCTCTCTCGCGTAGCAGCAGCGTCCGGCAGATTAAAGCATCGAAGCCGTTGGTGCGACACTGCCTCTCTCTCTTCCTCTCTTTCCTTCCTTCCTTCTCACACTCACACGTACACACACACACACCTTTCGCTCGTCCCGCGGGAAAGGTTAGGTCGTCGGCAGCACTCGGTCTTTCGAACCAATCAATTTATCTATCCATTCCGCAAGAGAGCAAGCGAGAGAGACAGACGAGGTATTGGTTTAGAGCGAGATAGAGAGAACGGGGTAGGAGGGGGGGGGGGTGGGGGTGGGGGATAGCGATTTCTGGTGTAAGAGAGAAAGCGAAGAGCGAGTTAATCCAGCTGCGCACACGGAAGCCTTTCCAACTTTGCACGCATTCTGTCAGCTGTTGCGTTTCAGATGATATGCGAGAGAGTCGACCTGTCGGCTCGACAGCTCATTTATCGCCAGCGAAGATTGAAAACTTTTCTTCGCCGCGAGTGTACACTCTGCGTTCCGAATAGAAAATAGATCGAGTTCGCCGGTGAACAGATGCAGCTCGATATCGATGACAATTTACGAAAACTAAAAGTGTACAAACCCCCTGGTAGAAAATAGCCTGTTAAGTTATAGGACTGAAAACTATTGCAACTCGGCATATTTTGTCGCGATACAATGTAGCGATGAACTGTCGATAATATCTGTTGAAATTATAAATTTATGCTTTGCACAGCAGTGCAACGAACTTAGGAAAATGCGGACAATGCTGAATTGTCAAATCAGCCTTTTATAACCGAGCGATTGACCGCTGAGAGGAGTTAGTTTGTAATGTGCTTTTGTATCGGGTAGTAGCAGTGCTAAGATGCACTGAGTAAGATATTATAAATAAATGTAATTAATAAATATTAAATCTCTTCTCCTATACTTAATTTTTCACCATATTTTAACAATATCGTTTAGGTCGTGTTCCGTAGAATTGTTCCCGATAAGCTACCGATGATATATATGCTTTATTTACTTTTAGAAAAAACATAATGTTTCTTAATAATAATTAATTATAAATCAGTTTAAATTAAATTATTTTTTGTATTCTAATTTAAAAAAACTGTTAAATCATCGTTATTTTCATAATATTTTAAACTTTACATGTATCGTTGACGATAAGTTCGGCATAGCGTGCCCAGAAAACGTCGCCAGGTGACGGGCTTTCTGGCGATATTTTTCTCGATAATCTATCGACAGGCGATAAAATAAGGCATTCCGTCGGGAATGATTCTTGCTTCGGGGAAGTAATATTAATCGACGCGGCCGAGGATAATAAATTTCAATCCAACGCGCCCCCCTTACAGAAGAGCGAAACAATTTTAAAACGTCGCGCATAGCTGTATTCCAACGCTGTAATACGGCGGGCGCGCGAAAGCGATAGCAGCAGGTAAGATAGAATGTTATACGGCCCTCCTCGGTTTCGCCCAATTGCATAAGCGGAAAATTCCGGATATTTATGGCGCACGAAAGCCATGCAAACGCCCTCTTATAGCCTCCTCCCCACCTCCGGAAGGTCAAGTATGAGGCAGCAAGGCAGTAGCAATTTTCGCTTTGCACACGCTTTGCTCTCTCCGTGTCTTTCTTTCTTCCGCTGCTGCCGCCGCCGTCTCATTTTTTTGCCCCGTCTATTACCTCGGCCTTTTCGCCGCCAAATTTTCCAGGCGGTAAAGTCACTTCTCGTCCGGGCGCAATTGCTCCGAGCCGTATAGTCGCTTGTTCCTATGATTGGCAGGTCGAACCGTTTGACGCAAACATACGTCCCCGTGTATATGTATATAGAAAGAGGCAGGCGAGACGTTGGGACTCGTAGCTTGAAAATTGGATGAGTCCGATGTTTCTTCTTTTTTCACTATAGTTTTCATTCTCTTGTAAGGTACAGCTGTATCTTACGAATACGTGCGGCCGTCGGGAGACTTTTTATTTTCAATTTGAGAAACTGACTGTTCTTATCGCGCGATAATTCACCAGTCTTTACACCAGCAATAGCAAAACTGTACATAATAAGCTAGATTTATGCATACGCGATCCGCAGTATTCTGAAAGTATAGTTTTTTCTTAATTTCGACTCACGATATATGCAACAAAGAATCTATAATAATATTCCCAAACAAAAATCTTCGATAATTTACGTGCATACAAGCTGTTGATAAACTATCAGCGCATCGCTCCGGTGAAATCGCCGAGGCCGATCCAACATCGAATTACACGTATACAGAAAAAAGCTCGCCAATCGATTCCCCTAAAGCAGCCACTGCGCGTCTTATCTCAATATTTCCCAGCCGTGTTCGCTATATCCTCGCGCACTGTAAACGAGGCAGTTGGGGCTACAGGGAATTTTTCCACGGCTGATACCTGCAATTGGCCCAGAGAGCAGTATATATGGATCCCGAGAGCCGCGCGGCGAGCAGAGAGGGGCCTCCCGCGACGAGGCGATATTCGATCGGGCGAATCGATAGCCGGAGCATGCATGCGACGCCGGATCGATCGCGCATAGTCGTCGCTCGCTGCTCCGCGCGACACGACGCGACCAGCCCCCCCGAAGTCCAGGGCTATCGCAGCGATAGAAAGAGAGAGAGAGAGAGAGAGAGGGAGAGAACAGAGCGAGCTGCCTGCGAGCCTTATTAATATGCATTAGACAAGCCCGGGGCTGACTTACTCGCTCATTGTCCGATCCCCCCCCCCCTCCCTCCCTGCTCTCCTCGCTTTCCTGGCCGATTGGCCCCTTCATTGCTTCGATTTGTGCGCCGATGCCTCTGTCCCTCTCTCTCTCTCTCTCTCTGCGCGCCGGGAATGCATCGGGAGAAGCGGCAATTTGCACGAGAGCCCCCCCTTCCCCTCCCCCCTTGGAAAAAGAAGAGAGTTTGATTATGCAGACGGTAGCGGCAGCAGCAGCGCTCGGATGAAAGCTCTTTTCTCTCTCTGTCCCTCTCTCTCTCTTTCTCTCTCGGAAGTGGGCTAGTGTTACGAAAGTATTACGCGCGTTTAACGCCTTTATAGCTCGAGGAGGAGGAGGGGGAGGAGGAAAGGGAGAGAGAGAGAGAGAGAGTAGCAGTGGCGGCGACCATTTTGAATTGATAATTTCGCCATTACGAATTAATCAAGGCCAGCGTATAGCTGCGCTCGGCCGCCTGGAAAAGTAGAGCGGGAGAGAGCCGAGGATTATGTGCTCGAGACCAGGGAGGGAAATTTAATCCGGAGCGGTTTTTTCGGCGCGGTATATAGCCTCTCGCAGCGTAGCCCGGAGAGCAGTGAGAGAGAGAGAAGAAGAAAGAAACGCGCCTCGGCAGTCTAATTCTAAATTACGCTCGCCTCGGCACCGCCTGGCCTATTCTTTTCTCTCTCCGGCATTCGCAAAATAATCGCGCGGACGAAACGAATAGGTAAAAAAAGATCGCCTCTACAGCCGCGCAGCGGGAGAAAGCCTATTAGCCGATGAAGTTAACTTTTAAAGACCTTGTATGGCGTATACCCGGCGCGCGCAAAACCTTTCGGCCGGCGCAAAAACAATGGAAACTTTGTCGAATAGACGCGCGCATAAACGAGCGAATGAAATTAAATAGAAATTCCCGCCAGTGCAGCGGGAGCTGCAGTCGCAGAGAGAGAGAGAGAGAAGCCTCGCGCGCGCGGTACACTATACTTCTGCCGGAAAATTTAGCCTCGGCTGAGGCTCTCGTCTCGTCGTCCGGAGGGGGAGAGGGCGCAAAAAGAAGACGTAGCGTGCAGTGCGCGCAATCCTTTGAGGATATTCATGAGAGGATTTCCATGTGAAACGCCTAGTCAGAGGGAGAGACTCTTCTTCAGACTTCTCTCTCTCTCTCTCGCTCCTCGGCTTGTCACTCTCTGCGTCCTCTTCCCTCTCCGCGCGCCGCTCAACCTGTTCCGCTCGCGCGTCTTTATCGCCTTTTCCTCGCTCGCTCCTCTCCTTCTTTATACTTCTTTTTCCCGAGCGTTCCGCTTATACGACTTCCTCGAGGCAGCTCACCGCTCTCTCTCTTTGTCTTATGCTCCCGCAGCAGCAGCGGCAGCGGCTCTGGGAATTTAACTCGTTCGCGGCCGAGAGAGAAAGGAGACAATTTACAGTCGTCGCTCACTCTTCGACGTCGCCGCGGTCGCTCTTCGTCACTCCTCTCTTTCTCTCTCCCGCCCCCCCCCCCTCCCCCCTTTATTTCGCCGAGCTATAGAAGAAGAGGAGGAGGGAAAAGTAAGAAGAAGCCGCTTCCTTTCTCTCTCTCTCTCTCTCTCTCTGTCGTCCTCTCGCGAAGGATGGACGACGAGAGCGCCGGCGCTATGTGTGCCGCGCGTTTTAACGGCAATATATTTTAGTGGCTGCCGCGGCCGCGTGCACTGCGCGCGTATGTATATACGTACACAAGCTGCTCTGCATGAAGGAGACTATAATTGATGGTAGCTCGCGCTCTCTTTCCTCCTCTCTCGGCTCCTCTCGTTCCCATTTCTTTGCGCGAATTATGTCGTGCGCACCGGCCTTTCCGCGCACCTTTTACGACGATGTTTATGTCCGCGTGTGCGCTCCACTCGCCGGCTCCCGGGACTTTTTTCCACGGCTCTCCGGATTCTTTCTACTTTTTCGCAAGCCTTTCCCGATGGCTCTCGGACACACGCGGTACAGGATAGCGCCACTGCGCGCGGCGCTGTACAATTTTCAAAAATGGAATGTTCATTTTTTGCTCTCTCTCTCTGTCCGTCTGCGTCTTACAAGCCGTTCCTCTCAAGTATACACTGCAACGCGGCGTGGGCGCAAATTCCAGCTGTATACGGAGGAGACAATGCGTGAGCGAGAGCCACAAGTGCGCATCACTCTTACGTCTCGTACCTTTACACGCGGTTCTCTCTCTCCGTGTCCCAGAGGCGATTCTTCGCAAAGCGGCTCCGCGCAAAGCGAGGATCATCCGCGCGCCTGTCTTATATATATACACACGCGCGCTCGGGCCCCGCGGAATAAGACGTATCGCCGGACGCACAATGACGCCTACCTGCGAGATCATTCTATTATCCTCCGCGCTTGTAGCGCACGAGCCAAAGAGAACCAGAGGAAAGAGAGAGAGAGAGAGAGAGCGTTGACAGCTCTACACGCACAATGCCCTTCCCTGACTCGCAAAAAATCAGCGCTCCAGCAGCAGCGGCACCACCAGCAGCAGCGGCAGCCATGGGGGGAATATATAAAAGACTATAACGGAGAGAGAGAGAGGAGAAAGAGGCGCGTGCGTCGCTTTAATTTATGTTCGTGTTCTCGTAACGCGCGCGGGGAATACCGCGGTCGAGCGCGATTTATATACCGGCTCGCGCACATATACACACGCGGAGCGCGGGCTCCTCGGACACGCTTCGTTTCTTTCACTCTACGGTGTACTATATACTGTGCGGAGAGGGCTGCGCGCGGGGGCTTTTTGCTCTCTTTACTTTTCCCGACAGTGTGTTTGTTTATCGAGAGTGGAGGACTGAATTAATACGTCTCGCGCGCGAGCTTTTTTCTCTCCTAAAGCATTTTGTATACATATATATATACGCTCGCAGAGGAGCGAATAGAAAAATATAGAATAAATATAGTGAAATATAAATACTCGTAGCGATGAATAAATGGTTGCCTTCTCGGTGCGCTGGGCGTATAATCGCCGAATTGACGCAGCAGTAATTGTCGAGCGGAAAATCCAATCGGACACGTTTCTAAATTAAACGCTTGGGAGGCACTAGTCATCCACGCGCTTGCGATTAATTATATCTGAACTCGAGCAAACCTGCGCTCAAGGATAGACGCGTGGCGAATGGAAGAAATGGTGACGCACTGTGACGCGAGTTATACAGCGCAGCAGTGGGCCGACCGAAGAATACATTTTCGCGACGGGAGAAAAAACTCGCGCGGAAATTTGAGGCTCCGTCGTGAAACTTTGGAATTGCGTGTAGAGGCTCGTAACTAAGGAAGTGTATTAATATATATACACCGACGAGGTTGAGGCCCAAGTCAGCGTGAATCGCGCGTTAATTCAATTAATTCGGGAGTCTACGTACGAGTATACGCATACAGTCGGAACGTAAAACGCGAGAAAAAATGCCGAGAACTGCATCAGCCGGTGCTTTGTGACAGTTCACCGGTGGCGGCAGCCCCGAGTATATATACATAAGTAAAAGAAAAAAGGGAGATGGTGAAGAAAAAATATTTCGTCGAGGTAGAGAGCGAGAGAGAGAGAGAAACAGCAAAGTGCGGGTGTTTTAGCGCGAGCGCGCGCGCCGTGATGGCGCGGAGTTGGAAAGCGACGAGCAAAGCGTTCTTTCTCATGCTAATCCGCGTGAAGTACTGCGCGCGCGGCAGAGGCTACACATTCATGAATACCTACGGTCAAAGCCCGTAGACTTTTTCCCTCGCTCGCTTCCCAACTGGACTTTCTCTCTTTTGCTGCTGCTGCTGCTGCTGCTTCGCGGGTATGCCTCTCTCTCTCTCTCTCACTTTTTTACCTTCCGTCATTCCCGGCTCGCGAGCTTTAAGCGCTGCTATACTGCAAAACCTATTTTCAAAGCTTTACCTACTGAGAGAGAGAGAGAGAGAGAGAGGGCCAGCTGCTGCAGACGGCAGAAAGAGCGACGAACGAAACTATATATTCTTTTGTTTATTTACGAGGCGGGGAATGAAACGCGTTACATTTCTTCTTCTTTTTTTTTAAAAAAAACCCCTCGCTCGCCGAATGTAACCCGAACTCTCGGAACTTTTGTCGACGCGCGTCTCCAGTGTTCTTTTCGGTTTACAGTGATACGTTGACACAGTGCGCGCGCAAGAGTAGACGCGCCGTCGTATTAAATGAAAGCCGAGAGAGGTACGTAACCTCCGCTGCGAGAGAGCTGGCACTTAATATTTACTACCTCGTGAATTTTCAGGATTCGAAGCGCGCGCTCGCCAGAACTTGTTTGCACGCGCATTTTGCGTTGAATTTCCCCCGCGCGCGTATTCCAAGCGCCTGTACACATGCGCAGAATTGGAGGACGCGTTTGTAAAATTTTGATTTTTCAAATTACACGTCCCGCGCTGTACGACTACCGCCGTACGACCGCTATCTGCCTCGGCGCGAAAAGCTCGTATTACCGAGAGCAACGGCGGCGTTAGGAGCCGTTAGTATAATATCGCCGTACGTATATAGGCGTGCGCTTAACAATTGACGGAAAATTTCTCGACGTCTCTCGCTGCGGAACGCGCGGAGAAGCGGCGCTATAAACGTTATCGTCCCGCTCACTGCCAAAGCCAACGGCCGTCCCCGCCTCGGTCGCTCCTTCGGCTATTCTACATCCGTGGAATTCAAGACAGAATCGCGGCATTGTCACTATACGCCGGGCCGATCCGTATCTCTCTCTCTCTCTCTCGCTCGGCCGTATACGCGCGCTCGGCTTTGTCGTCTGCTTCGAATCACCGAAATCGCCCGCCGTATTCGAGGGCAATTAATGCCAGTCTGTCCCGGCTTTTACGATTACGATTAGCAGAGGGCAGTGCAGGGGGAGGGGAGGTATGGAGCGCGAACGCGCAGCATCGAGTGCATTAAACACACATACGTACGCGCGTAATAGGGAATTAAGAGCAATCTATATAAGCGAGAGCGGCGCTGGCGCAGCGGTGATTGACGTACGGATAAGTAGAACTCGTGTTGCTGTGCTTTATTTGTCGATCGGAGCAGGAGCGAGAGAGGGAGCTAATCGACGCTTTTTATTATTGATTATTGATTGGCGCTCGCGCTGACTTGCGGGCTTATCGAGGCCGCGCTGCACCGCCGGCGCTGTATACAAATGCGTTCGATTACGAGCATCCGCGGGGGATCAAGTGAATTTCCAGCTTGTTTTTTTTTCCCCCCTCCTCTAGCCGACAATTTTTTTTCTTCTTCTTCTTCTACTTTTTTTCCAATCCGCACAGCTCGCGCGAGAGAGAGAGAGTTAACGCCGCGGTGCTCGGCATCAATCACCCGCGCGCGGCGTGTACGGCGTAATAGAGTACACTTTAATTACGGCGCCTCATCCTTGATTTATCGAGCTAAATAATTGCGCTGGGAGAAACAAAAGCCGCGAGAGAGAGAGAGAGAGAGAGAGAGAGAGAGAGAGCGTACACCTGGCAGGTGCGCGTATATACCATAGTATACATGTATATAGACTCTCGATCGGCTCGACCGCGTGCAGGGCATAGCTGTATAAACTCCGGCTGAGTGTATAGCCGATAATCCGGCAACTGATCGGCCGCTGCCTTTGGACACAGCGGCAGCAGGTTGCATCGGTGCACTCGAGAGAGAGAGAGAGAGAGAGAGAGAGACGCACACACGTGCATAACATCGTCCTCGCAATCTCGTCGCAGCGGCCGCGCGCAGGATCGTTATAACCCTTAACTGGCTCTCTGTATAGCTGTATTCTCTCTCTCTCTCTCTCTCTCTCTCTCTCCTCCATAACTCGAGATCTATAGGAAGGCTTGCCGCAGTGGCTGGCGCATAATCGCCGAGAGGCTGCGGGATTACGAAAGACGCTCGAAAGGACATTGGCTATAAGCGTGTAAGGGGGGTGGGGGAGGAAGAAGGGGGGGGGGAGGGAAGTATACTGTGTCGCGCGCGCGCGCGCGCGGATAATCCAAGGCGATTACGTTATGCTTAAATATTTATCGGGCCGCATTAGGCAAACATGAGTCCTCTCTATGCATGGGAGCGTGACCACGTGGGATCTATCCCTTTTACCCCCTTCTTCCGACTCTACGTATGCGCCGCGTCTATACTCCGTATACGGCTGCTGCAATTCCACCCCATCCCCCCTTCCGGAGGTAACCGCACTTTCCGTTTCTCTTATTCTCCACTAGACTGTTTCTATTCTGCATATAAGGGTAGGGGGCGGGGGGGGGGGCGTGAGAACGAGAGGGTGAGACTCGCGCTCATTGCAGCGAGAAGCAGAAACTAAATTTTCGACGGAACGAGGCCGCAGAGCGCGGTCACAATTACCGCGCGCGCTTCCGCGTTACCCCGAAATTGAACGACCGCCGCCGCCACCGCCGCCTAGAGTTTTTCGCGAGTCTGCGGTTAGTCGCAACCCTCTCTCCCTCTTCCCGCTCGTCTCTGTATCTACACCCTCCTCTTATCCAGCGGGGGGTGGGGGCGAAAAAAAGGAATCCCTCGAGTGTACACCCCTTCCGCTGCTCGCGTCGCGGGAGGCTTACGTCGAGGAGTATATACAACAGGCGCCGTGTGTGCGCTGGTCGTCGTCGGGGCGCACTCGACTCAAGTACAAGGACGCACGTGGGAATTCAGGCCACGCGCATTATTGCGTCCGAGTGCAGTGTGTCTTCGCGGCGGCGGTTGCTTTTCACCTTTTTAGCGCGACAGTCGCGTATTGAATGGGGATTCGCGGGGGCAGTACAGCTCCGGATGTACAATGCGAGATTTAAAGGATTCAACTCTGTAACGAGCTGACGTTTATAGCTGCGGGGTTGAGTGAGTTTCTGTTACTCTTTCCGCGGCTCTCTCTCTCGCTCTCGCACTCTGTCTCCCGGTTCTCTTCTGCTTCCCGCGAGTTTTATTATGTGCGTCAACGCCATAATTCACCGGGAATTTCTCATATTAATTTCCATAAAACTAATGTATAACCGAGGCGAGCGAGCACTGCTTCGCTGCAGATATACTGCGCTCGGCAGGCTCTTTCCTATCCGCGGACGTTTTAACAGCGTTTCTATGATAATCCCCGGGCGTTTCTCTCTCTCTCTCTCTCTCTCTCTCGATATCTCGCGTCGGTTATCGCTATCAATCTTCAGAAAGGAGAAAAAGTGTATACTCGACGTGTGAAAAGCGGGGCGGGGGGTCTTAAGCCCGAAAAACAATCAGTAGTAAAAGTCAATTTTCGCGCGGCCCGGAAGCCAGAGCGCGATAAGTAGGTCACGGCCAAGTTTCGACGGATTTCGCGTAACGAATGTGTTTACGATTCTCTCTCTCTCTCTCTCTCTCTGTTCTCCGCTGCAGCGGCTGTATATGAAACGACGCGGAAACCTTGAAGGCGATTAATCGCCTTGGCAAGACTGTGTAACCGAGGAAGGGAGGGGCGGGGAGGAGGAGGTTAGCGAGCGATGCAGCTTGTTTTGTGCGTCCCAGTCTACGTTTATATATATATATATAGATGTGCATTCCCGGGAGAAGACGACAGGCGCGCGACGAGCAATCGAAAAAAGCCGCGAGATCAACGAATTTATCGTTCGATTCTCTGTCCTACTATGTATTACGCTCGTTTTTCAGCTGCCTCCGCGACGACGTCAGCGATGCGCCCGTGTCATCCATCGATGGCGAACAAAGCGAGAGAGAGAAAGATGATGCTGGTATCGCTCCTTCCTATACACGTGTATTTGTTTGCTTCTCTCTCTCTCTCTCTCTCGCTCGCTCGACGCGCGCCCGGGGATGAGAAAATGTGCAGTTATGCAGCGCTGCGTTGCGCGATGCTTTTATGAGCAGCAAAATACGCGCGAGAGAGCGAGAGAGAGGCAATCTGATCGCGGCTAACCACCGGCACTGCGGCGACTACCATTGCAGAAATCGGTTGCCCATACATATGAATACAGAGGGTATGCGCGCGCTTGCGTCGGGGGAATCGCGCGCGGAGGGAAGGGAGGCGAATCGTTCGGGGAAATCCAGTGCGCGTATATATGTATATGTATATGTATATGTATATATACACACACATATATATATATATATATATATATATATATGTGTGTGTGTGTGTGTGTGTGCAAAGCGGTAGAGGAGCTACGACTGCGGCGGTTAGGCAATTTTACGCTCTCCCAGTTACAAAAACCATTTACGCTTAAATGCTTTCGCATTCCCCAAAGTCCCGGGCCCGAGCGAGCGCGAGCTACAATAATTCCGACCTCTTTACTTTGCTCCTCTCCCGCCGCACTATGGCATTCCATACGCGGACTCTGCAGCGCGAGCCTATATGTTTCATTAGTTCGTAATTTATTTCCAAAGCGACACGCGCGCGCACAATCGAGCGCGAAAATTTATATAAAACGCGCGCGGCGGAGCGTTTCGTATCATTTTTCCTTGCGATTATTCCGGAGACCGTATGATGATGCGCTGAGGCTGCAAAGTTTTCCATTCCACACTTGTAAATGCGTTTGTATACGCGTATGCGTAAATCCAGGGAATTTCGGATCGAACTCGGACGGAAAAGTTGCAAAAAATTTTCTTGAAGATACACACCTACCAAGCCTGTTTTTTCTCGTTCCTTAGGTCATTTCTGAAAGAGAAAAGAATCGCGTGCATGGCCGATCGTAGGGTATACTTTTATACAAAAACGACTCGAATAAACGACAGATAATTATATCGAAAGGGGAATTCATGCATTTTTTTCGAAAACTATGGACTTTTATACAAATTTTATTAGAGCAAAAATGTCTTTGAGTTCATGAAAGAATGCTTTGAAATTTTTTTAGATCGATCCGATGCAATTTTTGATTTTTCAAAAATCCAAAATATCGAAATTTCGAAAAACGTCCTTAAAAAATCTGTAAAATTTCAGAGCATTCTTTGATAAACTTTAAGACATTTTTGTTGTGATGAAATATTTTTAAAAATCCATAGTTTCGAGAATAAAAAATCTATGAATTCGTTCTTCTCGTTTTTTCGAGTTGTTTTTGCTCCGGAAAAAAGTATATCCTGCGATCGGCCATGTACGCGAGTTTTTTTCTCTTTAAGAATGACCTAATGAACGAGAAAAAAACAGGTCTGGTATGGTGTGCCTTCAAGAAAATTTTTTGCAACTCTACCTTCCCATCGCTGTTTCCGAAATTCCCTGGATACGCATGTATACAGGGAACGGAAGTGAGCTATATCAAACTATGTTTCCTACACTGCAGCATTAAAATTCTTTTTCCCAGGAGAGCTGCACACGCGAACCTATACGTTTGGATAACGCTCGGCCGGCTCTCAGTGTATAGCTATCGGAGATTATAAATCCAGCTTTGATATTGTATTTTCGAAAGATATGCTCTTCGCATACGTGTACGAGTGCGTTCGCTCTCGCGCGGCGCGAACACCGCCTACCGATGTATCCATATACATACGGTATATATATGTATGTACGAATACGCTTGCGAGCCGTAGAGCAGGTGATAAATGCCTTTGAAATAATTTTTTGGAAAAGGCCGCCTCTCCGCTGTAGCGGCTGCCGGCATGTCGGCCGCCACCGACTGATGCCGCTAATAAATTACGTATACTTGCCGCACGAGCCACCTCTACATACATATATGTATACGTATACACGCGCGTGTCCGTACGAGCTGCTCTCGTAGAGAGGTTGCGGCGCGCGAAATATCGCTCGGAGCTGGTTAAGCTTTTTAATCATCAGCCGGCGCTCGCACCGGCCCGCGATTCTGCGCTGCTGCTGTTTTGCTGTGTGTATCGTAATCAGGTCTGGCTTGATGTAAAGCGTATATTTTATGCGGACGAGCCGCGGCGCGTATAATGTTTTATCGAATAAAAGAAAGGCCAAGAGTTTGTCGGGGGGATGAGGGGGAGGGGGGGGGGCGATTTCGGGGTTAAATGAAATTCTGAATACGAGTCACGTTGAAATTCGTCCGACAGGCCGCGACCTGTGCACAATGTAATTCGATAACGTTCCGTTTCACTCGGAGGGAGGAGGGGGGGGGGAGCCACTCATCCTTCACCCCCGATGCACTTTGTTTACACGCGAAAGGGGATGGGGTTGGGGGGGGGGGGTCGCCAGTCTTTAGTTGCGTGGCGGGAAAAACTGGCCAGTAGCGCGGCATAAACTCGGTGGACTCTTGGGGGGGGGGGGGGGTCAGAGCGGCGGCGCTCGCACTCGCGGAAAGCACGTATTCATCGTGTCGGTTTATTCGGAACCGACGGCGCTGCCGCCGCTGCTGCGAGTGAGCGATTAATTTTAGAGCGTGTACGCGCGCGCGCTCGCGATTTATAATGGAGCACCATCAATCACACACTCGCTTAGGCGTGCGCGCCGCTGCAGCAGCGCGCGTTACCTTTTATATATATCCGCGCGGCTGGACGCCTGGACGCCACCGCTGGACATTTCGCGTTCGCTGCCCACGGTAATTAATTTGGAAAAATTATTAATTGTGACAATTTTCATCTATGCCGGCGGGGCTGACCTCCTCTCTCTCTCTCTCTCTCTCTCTCTCTCTCCCCTCCCCTCTCTCTCACCATGGCTCTACCTCTTGTCGAGCTCGGACGGAGCAAAAATAATCCTGGTAATTTTCCGTTAATCAACGCGCTGCTGCCCCGAGAGCCACGCAAAGAGGCTTAATGAGGATAGACGTTGAAGATAAATCGACTTGTGTGCGAGAGGAGGGGGGGGGGGTGAAGAGAGCGCGCAATTACTGCGTGGATGTGATCCCATTATTTAAAAAATACACAATGTTTTTTGCAGCTATATACCTCTGCTTTTTAACGCCCGATGTGTTGCCCCTTGTCGTAGAGCAGTCGGTGATTTTTCCCGTACTGGCGCGGTAAAAAGCAATTTACCCTTTTCATAAATTACCGAGTAATTTGAATTTTAATTTACACGAGTTTTCGAGACCGCGGCGAGCTCTCGCGAAAAAAACGTTAACGATATACATTGGGTATAACCGTCGCTTGTCTTTCGGGTTGAAAAAATAAAAAACGTCACGCGCTGACATTATTGCGTTGTTAAAGATAAACATACCATCGTAATTGTAGACACTTTTAAAGCGAGGCTTTCAATATTGACAGAACACATATAGTTAACTTCCAGAGGGTTGCATTTTAGTTTTTGCTGAATTCCCCTGAATTACCGGGTGTATATGTATATACGCGACAAAACTTTTACCATATCTCATACTACGTCGCCTCTGCTCATAAACCTAACGATAGCCTCGTCTCTTCTGTTTCAGGTATGTGGTTCAAGTATAAGTCGAATAAGAGCCGCAAATAATTCACTGTGTGATCCACCGTCATCGTTGGTAAAGTAGTTAACATGCATGACTTACATATACCGCTAGTGAAATCCCTCCATTAGTGCCTGACTGTGTCTGTTTCTCCTCATTCGACTGGATATATCACTGACTATGTGTGTGTCTGTGTGTGTATGTGTGTGTGTGTGTGTGAACGTTGACAGAGAGTGTCTAATACAATAAAACGAGCAAAAGCGCATATATCGAATCGGACGTTAGTTTGTGTAATTGTGCGATTCAGGGGGAGGGGGGGGGGCGAAAGAGTAAACGCGGGAGTCATTCGTACATATACGCAAATACGCGCGCGCGCGCACGCACACGTGCACACGAAACAATGGCCATCCAATTACAAGCATGTTAGGCGTCCACCTTGGCCGCATCTCGCCCTGTTAGTTGACAAACGGCGGCGACACGCGCGCACATATAGCCACGGAAACAATATTCGATCGTCAAGGAAATCCTCGTATACAAGCGTATACCTTCACACACACACACACACACACACATACATACAGGTATACACGTAGAGACGCGCGCCCGTATAAGCCCACAATCGCTACTTAGCTTTGCTCAGTGTCTACACCAAGCCAGTTATATCCACGAGCAGTGACGTTCTCTCTCTCTCTCTCTCTGTATGTGTGTACTTGGGCGGATCTTGCTTAACGGTCTGCATCGTCGTAAATTGAATAGTAAATGTCAGATCCGGATTGGCGAATAAGGAGGTCGTATCTGCGCTCTGCTATATATATATACGCACACACACACATCCCACTCTCACCCTATCCAAGTATATACAGAAGAGTTTTCCGGCTTTTCCGATGCTGCGGCGCCTCTTCATTTTATTCATCCCCTTTATAACGACGACGACGACGACGACGACGGCGAGCTCGATCCCGCGCCAGTCGTCGTCGCGGCAATCGCATAAAATTATCGAATGGCCGAGCTTTCGACTTTCGATCGGAGAATACGCACGATATATACATGCATAGTTGTACAGCGCGGGGTCAAATTAGCCGCTAAACGATTGGCAATCGTATCAATCCGGGCTGTGTGTTTCGTGCGCCTACAGCTATATCCGTATGTTTCTCCCTCGCAATCTTTCTCCGTCTGCGTGACTGCGATTCCGATTGGATCGACTGCAGTATACTCCGTCGGCTCGCGTGATCGAACGTTTCGAGTAATTCGCTCGTTCTCGCTCGCGCGCCGAGAAAATCGCGCGAGGGATTAAAAATACGGCCCCCGCGGTCTCGCTGATATTTCGCTTAAACAACTGAAGCCGTGAGCGATCCCGCCGTGTCCAGCCTTTCATAAATCGATGATCTCGGCGTGTAGGGCCACGCATTTCTCTCTCTCTCTCTCCCCGGGCAGTACAGCAATCACGCGGCGAACTGACCCAGCGAACGGCCTCGACGCTCGCACAACAGCCGTATAAATCCCTCGGAAAAGCCTCTCTCGCGCTGCTGCCGCCCCTCCGGCCGATCGCCGGGCTTTTTGAAATAGTAATTATCAAATATTGCCTCGCGTCGAACGTCCACACCGGCATTTATACGCATATCGGCAGATGAATAAATGCGCCATAGTCGCTAAACGCCGACAATCGATACGGAATACGTTCTATATATCCGTCTCTCTCTCTCTCCCTCTCGCTCGCTGTATCTCTCAATTTTGGCGCTGGCGCTCGTCCCTCTCATGAATACCAAATGACCTGCAGTCGACGTCCATACGTATACGTGCGTATATAGGTATATACATATGCGCGCAGCGCACACGAGAGGGACAGAGCGTATGCGGCGGCGGTTCCAGCCAGCAGTACTCGGGAGATTCGTCCCCCGAAAAGCTACCGGCGCACGCACGCAATCTACGAGGAATACGCCGCACGAGGTGCCACGCGCTCTCCCGAGTCCGCATTACCGCGTCAGCGGCATCGTATATATATAGCGTAGATACGGCCAGGATGTGATGCTGCAGCGCGACTCCGGCATATACGACGCGTACACCGAGATATTTGTGCGACGGAAGCTCCCCCATATACCGCGTATGATTTTTCACTAGCGTATATACTATATACACCGTCCTGCTGCAATACGTGTATTTATAGCCGGAATTTTATAAGCGCGCGACGCGCGATGCTCTTGACGTGCTTCGCCTTTTTCAAAAGAGTCGAATTAATTACGGGGCGACGCGAGCTTCATTACGCCGCTGTCGCTCGCTCCGTCTCTCTGCGTGAAAAGAATTTCGTATACACGATTGCGTGAAACCCATTTCCATAGCGTGGGCATTTCTTCCGGCGGACGCTCTTTCGCAGTGGCGTAAAGTAATCTGGAAAAACTTTTGCCGCGCTCTCCGCGCGTTTATGTATACATGTATCCCTTTAAGAAAAAGCCCACATTTCCGAAACTTTTGACTTTGAAGTGAGCGCGCACTGCGAGCGCGAGGGAAAATTCGGGGCCACTAATTTTCCCTCCATCATTGCGGAAGCTCGTATTTCCCGGCTTTTTAAATCACTGAGAAATTCAGGCCGGGGATCTCGCTCTAATCTCGCGCGTTATACCAAACAACGAAAATTTTCCAAGAGCTCGCAGAATTTTTTGCCTGCCATTCGGCGCACCTCTCCTTCGTCGCCGAATCGAGCTTGTGTAGCGCGCGAGCCGCCCGTTAAGTAACGCAGGATCGAATTGAATTTTCGTACGAAATAATCCCCGCAAACACAGAGACAGAGAGCGAGGGAGAGGAAGGAAAATTAGGTCGTCCCGTAGTTTCAAATTAATTCACAGTGCGCCACTCGAGCCAACGTCCTGGCCTCCCCGCTCGCGCGGCAGTCTCGTCTCTAAAGTTTTCATTGCACAATGGCTCCTGGCGCTGTGCGCTGCCGCTGTTGTCGCAACTGTAGCTGCAGCAAGTCGCGACGAGGACGAGGAACAGGACGATAATCTGAGCGTAATTGGTCGAGCAGGAAGTGACCTAGACTCCGGCCGAACCTTTCAGCGGCGGCGGCGCGCTCTGCCCTCGACGGGGGTCGAGACTTTTTCTGATAGAACGTTTAATTACTCGCGGACTGCTGCTCGCCTGCTATCTCCTCTCATCCGAGCGCACATCCCAATAGATCTCGGCCGAGAGAGCGCGACTTTTCCTTTTTCCCTCCCCCCCAGCGTTCTCCTTTATCCCCCCCTCCCCTCCTCTTCTTTTTTCTGCGCCTCCGCACAGCCGGGGAATCAACATTTTAATTACTTCGGAACGCGAACGAGCTTAATCCGCCTCGATTCGTCCGGAGACGTATATATACACTTTGTCGGATTGTGCATGCATATACGTGTAGCATTTTTGTCCTGCTGTCGCGCTTCGAGTTCGAAATTGAGGAAGACGCGGGAGAAAGCATTATCGCCGAGATTCACTTGAGCGCATAGAATACACTCGAGCACTTGCGCACACGTACACACGGAGAGATCCTGTCGAGTCTCTCCGCGTGTGTGTATACTGCACCTTTTCGAGATTGCGCCCGTTGACTCTCGAGCCGAGCCGAGCTATTGTTCTCTCCTCCGAAGAATAAGCAAACAATGCCGCGATCCTTCTTGCGCGCGAGCGCAGCCCTGGACACAGTGTACCGGAGCCATTATCCTTAGATTAGCTTCGAGTGGGAAACAAGTTCTTGCAGCGCGCACAGCTGGGAGTCAGTTTCTCTCTCTCTCTCTCTCTCTCTCGTCGGATTGTAGAGATCGAATCGAATTTACCTTGCGCTAAATTTGGCTCCTTATCTCTTTCGCTCGCTGCGCAGCGTACTGCACACGATAGACGGGAATTCCGTCATAATTTTCATCGATCATCCCCCCCTTCCGTCTTCTCGTGAAGATTAATTCCAGGATCGGAGGAGTAGAGAGAGCGAGTATCCTCTTCGGCGCGAGTAGTGCAAAAAATACGGGTATAACTATTCGGAAGATTCCCGTATTTTTTTTCTCTCTCTCTCTGTCTCTCTCTGTCTTTTTTTCGGTCGATCCGGTGATCTCTTAAAAAGAGCGGTGGGACGAAGCCTGGACGGTAAACACTTTGGTCAGTGTATAGCGGCAGAAGCTGCGAGAAAGCGTGAGATAGAGAGAGAGAGAGAGAGAGAGAGAGAGAGGGAAAGAGAGACGAAAGTGAAGAATAAAAAGTAGATAAATGGCAGCTGGATGGCGAGGGTGGGCCAATCTATCACGCCCGTGGGGTCTGTTATTGACAGAGCAAGAACTGTCTAACCCTCGCAGCTGTCGCTGCGATACTCCTATACCTTCCAACGCTCTATATAGATATATATGCCCTCTCAATCTCCGTATCTCATCCACTTTCTGCTGCTCTTCGTTCTCTCTCTCTCTCTCTTTCGTTTCCCTTTTTCGTCTATTCCTCTCTCATTCTCTCTCGCTCTCTACCCCTGGCTTTTATTCGCTATATGGACTATCTTCCGCCGCCGGACTCTGGCCTCTTCTTTTTTTCTCCGGCAACTCGTACTTTTTTTTCGGCTTCCCGCCGCCTCTCCGCGCGGCTCTCTGTCTTTGCAAAAACAACTTGGCCTCTCCGCAGCTTTAAGCTTCTCGCCGCCTTTTTTCTAATTCCCGAGCGCGAGCAGCGGCGTAGAGGAGGCTTTCAGTTTTAGCTTACTCTCTCCCTCTCTCTCGTTCTCTCTCCGTCTATCTCTGGCGCGCTCTCTTTCTATTACGCGCTTTTTTCGCGGATTCGGATAGAAAACGGGTCGTCGTCGCTGCCGCGAGGATGTTTTTTTCATGAAATGCAAATGGTTTCATCTTTATTTAAATTGCGAGCCGAGGAATTAAACGCGAGTCCTTCTGGGGGCGAGAATTCACTCGTGGAACACCGTAAGAACCACCGCCGAGCTTTATCAGCGCGTACGCACGCGCTCTCGGCGGAAGCGCCGCAGGTGCGCGCATTCGATGCGCCGAGGCGTTTACAAGCGCTTTAAGACGATTTATCTCGTGTAATGCCTTCGGAACTCGGATGCGCCGTTTATCCGTACGTTGCGCTTTCTCTCTCTACTTAGGGGTGGGTGGGGGGGGGGGGAGGTGGAGGAAGCTCTCGGGGCTAATCGAGACGAAATTTCGTACGAGTGCTCGCGCTGAAGCTCGGCGTACTTTGCATGAATTTAAAAAAGCGCTATCCCGAGGTTTGAACGTTAATTTGAATTAATCTCGAGCGAAAGAAAGGAAGCGGCGGAGGAGGAGCTTCCGCGAGCTTCTTCCCCAACGCCGCGAGAGCGCTGGGATTTGACTTGGTAAATCGATGTAAATAAAGCTCTCCAGAATTTCTTAAATGAGGAAGGGGTCCTATTCTCACCCCCCCCTCTCTCTTTCTCTTTCTCTTCCGCGCGCAAACGAAAGCCGGACTAAGAGAGAGAGAGAGAGTCTAAAACGCGTCGGAGCATCGGACTTGCGTAAATCAAAATAAAGTTTAACCGTTCGCTTTGTTCTACGTTCTACAGGAGGGGGGGAGGGGGAGCTTGTAACGAGCGTAGGCGCGCGCGCAGCGCAGCGCAATTTCGGGGACATAAAACGTGAATAATACATCGGCCGCTGTCTGGCTGCATTTCGCGCCAGGATAGCATCCTTCTAATCCGAGCGCGAAGCGGCTTATTTAGAAGCTCTCGCTCTCTCGCGCGTAGTCCTGCGCTCGCGGGAGGAGATTATTTACATGAAGCAGCCAGCCGCACCTACCCCCCCCCCCATCCCCTGTTACTCGTCGTTTTCTCCTCTCTCTCTTTCTCTCTCTCTCTATCGCAGCCTTTGTCCCTCGAATGTGCCCGAGATCCTTTGTATCATTAGGATCGAGCTCTGCGCGCACACACACACACACACACACACACACACACACTGTGTCGACTCTGGATCACAGAGCTTCGACGCGTGTGTGCGGTCGCGGCTATTTGTTTAAAGTCCTCGGCTTTCCCCCTCCTATGACGTATGCAGTGTATGGCGGCCGGCCGCGCGCGAGCCTATGAATCGCCTCGAAAGAATCGTTCCTCAGCGGCGGGGGGTTGGGGGTGGGCGATTAGGGTTAAATTGGCTTTCGCGCATAACGCTTACTTTTGAAAATGCGTAATTACGCTTCCGCGGATCGCGTACCGCTTAAGCGCATAAATCCGCGCGGAGTCGAAATCCCGCGGCAGTTGCCGCGCGGTCCGACCAATCTCGGGCTTTACTACTTGCGGAGCCCGTTATACGGGCGCGCACGTTTTATTCGACCGCCTCTCGTAATTAAAAAGCTCGCGCACGGACGTACGTTTCGAACTCACGGGGCAGCGCGCGCTGCTCGGAGGCTCGCGCCGCAGCGGATCGAGTCTTAGTATAGATCCTACTGCTTCTCTCGGTCGTCGCGGTCGAGCCTCGATGGCCCATCCCCGGTTACGGCTCGTCCTCATCATTTTCAATTAGCCGGTAATGACTGGGCGACACGAGCTCGTCGTTTGGCCCCCCGCCCCCTTAGTCGACTATACTACTACTACTACTACTACTGCGTGTATTGTCGGCTGTGATTCCGAGCCAGGGCTATCGGGGCGGTATAACGCTCGGGTTATTAATTATTAAAGGCTGCGCGCGGCCGTTTCTCCCGGCGCGGGCTCGTATTACCTTAATTAAAAATTCAAATAGGCGAGCCGAACAAAGTAGCTGGCGCGGCCGCGCGATGAATGGTCCTTCATTTCCGTCATCTTTGCTGCTGCCTCGGCTGTAGTCTCTCTCTCTCTCTCTCTCTTCTGCTGGCAAGCGGCACGAAAAGTTGTTTCCTTTTTGTTTCCGCCTCGGCTCCTCTCTCTCTCGCCGGCAACCGACGACGCTTCTCTTTCATTCGGCCACCCCCCCCCCCCCGTAGCTCCCTTCGCTCGCGTCTTTATCTTCTGCTTCTTCTTCTTCTTCTTCTTCTTCTGCTCTTCTACCTTTTTTTCCTCTGCCTTCTTTTATTCGCGACTATGGAAAGACTTGCCTTCCGCGCGGAGTGCAGCGCGCTCGGTACACCAGTTGCTCGCTCGTCGGGGCTTTCCGCGCGCTCGCGCGAGGCGGAGTCGCGCTTTCCTCCCCCGCGTCTGTCTAGCTGCTCGCGTAGGAGAGAAACGGCGAGAGACGTACGGTTGAAACGTTGCCGGGATAGCAGAGAGAGGGAGAGAGAGAAAATGGCCTGAATGCCTAAAGACGGTAAGAGCATGGAGGGGGTGGGGGAGGATGTGTCTTTCTCGCGCTCGGGATGAAGAATCTCCGTTGAATTGCATTTTGTTTGAGGAGACGGAGCCGCTCTCCTGGGCTAGAGAGAGCGAAAGGAATTTTAATCGCTTCGTCGGAGTTATTACGAATCTTGGCGAATTTCGTAGCTCGCTCCCAACCGCAGCGTGTCCTTTTGCTCTCCCGTAATTTTTTTTTTCACCCCCCTGCGCTTAATTGTCATTAGTTTTTGCGCGTCTCTGCAATTAAAACCACGCGACTTTGCGTAATCCGAAATTAGCGAACGAACAGTCGCGTAATCGCGGGAAGCAATAAGACATTAGCCGCTCATATCCATTTGATTGGGCACTTAGCTGCGCTCGGCCGGTCAGCTGCTGCTCTGCGTTGCTGCTTAGTCATGCTCGAAGTTCGCTCCTCCGACTGTACTCTCTCTGTGTCTGCCTCTCCTGTCTCGCGCTGCACGCCCACTTGCGCCTCGCGTCTCGGAATTAATTCGCGAAATTCGATGGCAATCGAAGCGCGGCGCGACAGTAGCACACACACACACCGCCGATTATTCAATGAACGCTTGACGCTGCGCTGCGTCTGGATTAATTAATTGCGGCGCTTGGTTGCCGGGCGAAGAAGGGAAATCCGCGAGATTTAGCGTACAGAAACTGTAAATTTGATTTTTTTTTTTTTTCATTGCGTTAGAGAAATTAATTGCGCTTCGCGAGGGCGAGAGAGGTGATAAAAAGCATAAACGAAAATGAAGTGCGAACGAACGTTGCCGACAGATAAAATAAAGTGCAGTGACAGAGCTTTGATTTAAAAACAGAAATTTGTCCCGATTGAATGCTCCCCGGTAGAAAGTTATGTGCGCGCAGCTTTCAAAACAACGCGCAACTCTCGGTATTTTTGAAAATAATGGATTTTTCGGATTTTTTTTTTTCCAAATCTGCGCGACTCGATGCCTCGCTCGACCCGTGTTGCGAATCCGTTGCGACGATTTATTTTTAAACCGAAGTTATCTTTGTTAACTGTCGTTGTTGCTTGTAGTAGTTTATACTCTGTAATGCAGTAAGTTACACGAAACTAACACTATATCGCTAACAAAGCAATGTACACACAGAAATACACAAGGAGCACCAATTTAAAATTCGTTCAAGTCGAAAGTTACGAGCTCCTGCGGACAAGTGGATAAAGCTGGCTATCCTGATACTAAAAAGCTTGATTTCAACGAAATTTTTTCCTGCGCGTCGTCATATAATACACGCATTCGCGTACATCCGAGCGAAACGAGATCATCCTTTCTTGCTTCGGAGAGAGGTCTCGCAACAAGTAGCGCTGACTCGAGGATTAGTCGAACAAAGCAAAATTAGCATATCCAAAGTAGCGCACCAGGGGGGGGGGGGAGGGCTTTGATCAGAGACTATACGCGCTCGGCCAGTGCCACTATACACCGCTCGCTATTGCTATGCTCCACTGACCCTCGTCGTATGCATGGCTGCTACGTCCACTCTGCAATTAGCATAATATAGCGATCTCCCATGTAGTGTTGGGCCAAGCTGTCGCACGCTCTTGCCAGACGCGTAACGCGAGAGTATCCTCCCAGCGATTTCCACGAGATCTATAGCTTCCGAGAGGCGGTGTACGCAAAAAGCTTGCAAGCGCGCGAAAGCCGGGGAGGAAAAAGAAAGCGACGCGCACGAATCGAAAATCCGACTGCAGCGGCTCGTTCAGGCTGCGCAGAACGGAAGAAAGAGCTGATACAAGGTATTCGCGAAGTTATATTAGACAGCGGTCTGTATAAGCAACGGAAAACGGCTGCAACCGCTCTATTGCCCTCGCGGCGGCGGCGGCGGCGGCCCCGTATATCGATCGGATGCGCTTCTCGCTCGCGCATTTACTTGATGAGTTATCCATGCGTTATGAACTTCCAGCCGCGCTGCGCTCGATATATACGTATACACAGAGCGAGAGAGAGAGAGCTGAAACGAGGGATGAGGTCGAGGTTCAATACGTCGAGAGCAGTAGCAGCGGCGGCGGCAGCAGCAGCCGGTGATTACGATGCATCGCAATACCGCGCGCCGCGCGTTTTTTTCCGAAAAAAAAAAAACGAGAAGAAAATCTAGTTCCCAGTCCCTCGAGGCAAATATAATCGAAAACGCACTTTTCCATCCCTTTTTACCTCCACACCCTCACCCCCACCCCCCCCTTCATCCTTGGCAGATGCCGCCGCGCCGCAAATTTATCCCCGGACTCCGAACGGGATTTTAAATTAAAAGCGAAATCGTATAGCTGGCTGCACGTATACGCGCGCGCACGGACGCGGCTATATATACACAGCGACGCATCTTGCGCGCGCCGAAGCTTTTAAAATTCACGGGGTTATCGATGCGCTCGCCGAATGCAGCTCACGAAAAGTAATTAATTAGCCGACGTCGCGCGCAGTGCGTTTTATTTCCCCTCCCCCTCTCCCCACCCGACTTCCCTTCGTTTTAATCGCACTGGAACGCGCGCGCGCGCGCGCGGAATATGTTAAAAGGTTCGAAAGCCGAATTATAAGTCGATAAAGGCGAATCGCGCGAGGAGCCATTTCGCGTTCTCGCGCGGCCCCGCTGTGACAGCGCATACTTCATCGCGGCTGGCCGAGCAGACGCGCGGAGCCGCGTGGAACGCGCAGGCAAGTGGCTTATTATATTGTGTGGGTTTGTGTGCACTGCCTCCGATGCACGGAAATTGCTTATGTAATAAGCAAATACTAGAGGCATTAAATTCCGCGGTAAAACGCCGGAGAGGGGGAGGGGAGCTTCGACTAAACTCTTCGAGGGTAATATACCAACCCCACGACTGTGGAAACGGCGCTTATGCGCTATATGCGTGTTTTCCACCTGAAAGTTTTGGCTGCGCGAGCTTTGAGCGCCTTTTCTTCTTTTTCCTCCCTCCCTCCCTCCTCTTTTTTTTCTGACTAAACTGATGCTTTCGCATAGTTTGAGCGGTAAATCGCTCGAATGACGCTTATTCAGAGTTGACTAGAGTTTTTCAAACTTTCTTCATCTCGAGTTCTTCGCCGTGACTCTTTCTCTCTCTCTCTCTTTTTCGCTGGTTCAATGAATAATCTGCGATTCGGCGCTGCGCGCGCCCCATGAAAATGGCCTTTCGGCAACGAAAGATTTGTTTTCCCGCCCGTGCCCCGCGTAAAGTCGTAGTTGCAAAAAACAAAATGCAAATTGCAGAGGTATACGCAGAGGCGATGATCGGCAATGATTTTAGCGCAGCAGTCGTTCGGACGCGAAATTCCAGTCGAGATTGTAGAAACAGGTTGCATGTGAGTGTGAACCGCAACAAGTTGATATACCTTCGCAAATTTTGGCACCGGAATGCACTTTTGGAAGTGTCAAAAATATGTATATCTAACTTTCGAAAGTGCGCCCCATTAAGCGGATGTTCCCCGAGCTGAGTTACGCAGCGTTAACCAGCCAATTCCATTCGCAAACGATTTATATATACTGCTCACCGACAGCGACGTCGACTTCGAGACGATTTTCAATGTTAAGGAGGTTCTACCCGTAACAGAACTAAAATTGAGATTTGATTGAAATTTTGTATACATTTAGGTGTAAATCTCAGAAACAGTCGTGTAAATTTTCAGAAGGTTACTGAGCATAGAAGCGGAGATGTGAATGTTTTTATTTTGCGCAGATTATCATGGGCTCTTGTAGTGAATCGCACTAATTTATATACTGTAAAGTATTAAAAATTGAGATTTTGTCCAAATTTATTGTGAATGAAAATGAATTCGTAATGAACATTATCTATTTTTCAAAAATATTAGCTCAGACGTATGACTAAACCTCATTGAATACCAAAATCATACATTTAACCTGAAAATATGAGTCAAATCAGCAAAGGCACGAAACTTTTTATAAATAATCAAGATAAATAATATTAATGGAATAAAATTATATTAATGGAATTTATAATCATTATTTGGCTTAAGTTGATTTATGAAAGCCACTGAGAGCAGTATATTTTAGGAATATTCCATGAATAAGAAAAGATTACATTTTGACTAGTGCTGTAGGGGTAAAACGTACTTAAACGGAGTGTCATTATTAATACTGATTCGCACTGGTTCAATGCAAAGTAAAATGCTATATAATAATGATAAAAGTCGCCGGGAGAAGGCCGTGAAAACGCGAGCGCGGCGGGGAATAAAAAAATCTCGATAAAACATCGGCACAAAATGGTACAAATTAAATAAGGCAGCGATAAAATCCTTATCGGCCTGACACGATCGCGGGCACGACTCTCTCCCTCCGGAGTCTAAAAATCGCGGAGGACGTTAATTAAGCCAAGGCAGCGAGAGCTCAAAGCGAAGATAATCTCTGTCCCTCTCTCTCTCTCTCTCTCTCTTTCTGTCTGTTTCTGGGTGGCGGCTCATAAAAGCCAGTGTATAGGTCTCCAACCCTAGAGCAATATTCCCCCTCGCGAGCATTAACGCCTCGCCTATACGTATATACATACACGCGTATATAGATAATTCGAAATCAGGCTGATGCTTCTCGGTGTGTACACACATACATATACGTAAGGATGCGTGGCGCGGAGCTTTCCAGTCCCTAATGCTCCGTCGGTATGGTAAATAGGCGGGAATTTAAGTAGGCAACTCCCCCCCCCCCTCCGCCCCCCGTTTGGCCTAGAGTTCCTGAATTCGAGTCCCTCGGCTCGCTGCTTATACTACTAGCACTCGGTCACGCACGCCTCGGCGCGTTAATCATCCTGAGTTATGTGTGCCAGGAGCCAGGAGCGCGAGAAAGAAAGTGAGCGGCGAGAGAGAGAGAGAGAGAGAGATGGTGATAAACGCTCGATGCACGCGCGGGCCTGAGGAATTAATATTTGTAACTGTAAACTCCGCTAAATGCGAGGCTTCCATAGCCTACTACAGGCTACGTACAGAGTAGTCGAGGCGAGAAAGAAGAGCGAGAAAGAGGGGGGGGGGGGTGAGGTGGAGAGAGCGGAAAGGAAAATTGCAGGAAGAAAAGTGGCACGGCCCACTGGCGCGCGCTATACGACGTGATTTAGGGGTTGTAAATCTTGCATATGGGCTCTCGCGCGCATGCGCCGCTGCAATCAGCCGCGAAGCGAAAGAGAGAGAGAGAGAGAAAGAGACTTCTTGCCAATGTTAGGATAATTGGAGGATAGACCATAGTAATTTGCGGGCTTTTTCGTTGAGGCCGCGCGCGCGCGGCTTATAATACGCGAGATGTAACCGCGCATACGTGTCGATGAATTCGTCCGGCTTCGAGGAAGGCGCTGCCCGCTTTTTCCTCGCGCTATAAATCCATGGATAATTTACTGGAACTCTGTATATAAACGTGTGTGTACGTGTACGCGCGCTGCTCTCGCCGGCAAAAAGTATTCCACGTAGAAAATGCGCACCTACTCCGCGTATATGATACGTATTATCTGCGCCGCGGTATTGTGCGTTATATAGACGAGAGAGGAGCGTTTAGCCGTCGTAATTTCCCCCCACCACACGCATTTTCTCGCCCCCGCGGAGAGACAATATTAGTTTGCCGTGAAATATTCCGCTGCCGGTCGGTCGCGCTTCCCCCGCTGCCGAGGGGGAGCATTAAATTTTTGCGGCGAATTTCACCCATAGCAGTGCATTCCCCGCAATTACGTACAGCGAGAGAGCGAGAGAGAGTTTCTCTCGAATGAAAAACGCGGAGAACCGCGCGATCCGGAAGAAAAAGAGGTATACACGTGCGTACACACACCGAGAGAGCGTCGATTTAATCTGCGACCCTCCTACTCCTCGTCGTCGTGTACCGCAGCGTGTAACCTCGACACACCGAGAGAGAGAGAGAGAGAGAGAGAGAGTAAAGAGTGAAAAAAGGAACACGGTAAATCCTCTCTCTCTCTCTCACCCTCATCGCGTCTAACGACATATTCGTGAGCCATTATTTTTAATAGTCAGCCGTTCGCGCGCGTCTCAGCGTTTTCTGATTACGCGAGAAGCCGAAAAGAGGAAGTGAGCGCGAGAAATATATATATATATACACGTGTAGGCGGCTCTGCATATACATATATACGTAAAGGAGACGAGGAGCTATGCGGCGAGCGGCGGAGGACAAAAAAAAAAAAAAAATACAGCGGACGCTGAAACACAAGAGAGCCGCCGAAGCGGAATATGATTAGAAGCAGCAGGCCTTCTCGGCGCGGGATCGATAAAGAAAGCCGAGCTCCGGAGTCTCTGCTGCTGCTGCTGCTGCTGCTGTTATAACGCGATATGATTCGCATGGACGCGCCGCGCTCTTCCCGGCAGGCATAGCAGCAGGTGCGCCGCCGCTCGAAATTGGTGGGATTCGTGATGTGTAATAAAATCGATCGTCGTATAGAAAGAGAGAGAGAGAGAGAGAGAGAGTTGGCGGCCGCTATACTGCCTCGCCGCTTAACTATCTCGCGTGCGTATAGCCGCCGCGGCGGCGCTAAAAATCCCGGCGGACTTTAACGCACGTTCGGCCAACAATATAACGCCGTTGCTGCTGCTGCTGCTGCACTTTTTCGCAGGTCTCTCGCTCTCTCTCTCTCTCTATTGCTGCGTATGCGCAAGAGAGCGAACGACGAGCGCTTTTTTGTTCCTCGATTGGAGGGGGGAGTTTACATATATATATATATATATATATATATAGTTTAAAATTACTATTAATTTATTCATTCGGCTTTCAAGCTCACGCGCCCAGATCGACCAAATATATTGTACACAAAAATGGGGGTATTCTTTTCGCGTGTCTCTCCCCCTTTCCAAGTATGGCTTATATATGTCCAGAGACTTTTATCGAAAATTCGTCGATTCGAACTTTTCGCGCAGCGCCCAGCTGCACTCATTTCCGTGCAATTATCGTAAAAATCGGGGATACTCGACGATCTTTAAAATTTATATTCTCGTACGCTTTCTGCTCGCCTGTGTGTGTGTGTGTGTGTCTTCGGTGCGCTCCGGAGACTCGTATAAGGGGGTGTGTGTGTGTGAGGGGGGGGGGGGGGTGTAGTAGTTCGGCGACGGGTGCAACGTCGGCAAAATAAACGGAGTGGCGGGTGACGTGTTATTTACCGCCTTGCCGGCAATCTCGGCTCCGCCGTCGCCGCCGCCGCCGTCGTCGTCCGCAACTTTCCAGCGCGTCTCTCTCTCTCTCTCTCTTCCCTTCGATCTATCCTCTCGCTCCTTCCTCTCTTTCTTCTTCGGCGGAGAGCTTCATCCGTTGCCGCTGCTGCTGCTGCTGCAGACGTGGTTCAAAAGTCGACGAGTAATCTGCCCTATACGCGCGAGAGCTTCCTTCGTTTTTTCCTCGAGTCTTGTGTTTTTTCTCTCCGGCTTTTCAGCTCTTATCTTCGGGGGGGGGGGGGGGGAGGGCCGAGAGCGCGAACGCTCGGCTTTCCTTTCACGCCCGGCACTACCGTGTGTGTCCCTGTGTGCCTGCTTTCTTAACTTTCGATCGTCTCCTGCTCTCTCTCTTTCTCGGTTGTCGCGCCGTATCAATTACGACGCGAATAGTCGCATTCGAAACGACTGCGGAAGCGACGCGAGCGTGAAAAAGCTGTAGTGTAAGAGTATTACTTTTTTTAAGTGTATTTAGATAAGTGTGTATACACTATCTGAATTGCTTCTATCTCCCGGTAATTGGTTCAATTGTATTATTGATTTGTGTCGATCGATCTCTCCGAGGCAGTGGTTTTGAGAAAGGGTTAAATTTAAATTAAAAAAGATCGACTGAGACAAATCAATAATACAATTACTTTTTAATATCGAAATCTCCGCGCGGCTGCAGCCTCGACTTTGCGTAACTCAAGTGTACAGCTGATTCCGAGGGGTATCGCGCGCGCGCGCGCAAAAAAAAAGCATTAGTCGAAGTGAGTCCGTCCGAGCGAGGAGAAGAATGTATCCCACTTAACGAGAGCTAGTCTCTCGCTCGACAAAGAGATGCCAGTGATGCTCGCTGAGTGGCAGCCCGAGCTGACCATGACCGACACTTTTCTCCCTTAATGAATACTTCCACGTACGCTCCTCTCTCTCTCTCTCTTTCTCTCGCTCTGTGCATTGTGCGCTTTCCAGCGATACACGCCAACGCGAAACCGTAAACCTCACCCCCCTCCCCTCCCCCCCCCCTCTCGACCCGTACGCGCATTTACACGATCCTCTCGCTCTCTCTCTCACTCTTTCCAGCGTGAAATAAATTTTTTATCGCAAGACTCGAGAGCGCGTTTTCACGCGTCGTTTAAATCGCAGCGGCCCGCGAAACAACGCGAACAAATCTCTCTCTCTCTCTCGCAGACGCGCAAGCGCGCGCGTACACACACATACACTCCACATGAAATACAGAGAGAGAGAGAGAGAGAGAGTGACGTGCGCGTTTTCGCTCGTTAGACGATGATGGATTGGTCCAGCGCAGCCGCCGACGTATATATATATGTATACGGCGTTTTTCGCAATTACACGCCGTGATTCGTCGGGGCCTGTGTATATATATATATATATATATACAGCGCGGCGGCGGCTCGTCTTATCTATGGAGTTCCATCAATAATCTCGAGAGCGGCGCGCGATTAGTCGCTCGTAAAAGCTTCGCGGAGAGGCTCGTTTGTCCTCCCTGCACAGCCGTGTGTGCGCGGCTTTTCTCTCTCTCTCTCTCTCCTTTCTCTTCGCTCGCGGAAAAGGTACAAACTCATACGCGCGAGCGCGAAAGAAGCGCAGCAGTAGCGCAGGAGAGAGAGAGAGAGAGAAAGAAAGAGAGAACGGGAGAGGGACTCGAGGCTGCGGAGGCGGCTTCCGAGTGCTTTTAGAGGATATTACATACCTTCCTGAAGGATATTAAATTCCAAGATTTATCTCTCGACTATCTTTCGCGACTCTTACGCGAACTCTCGCCGATTATACGCGGAGCTCTCTCTCTCTCTCTCTCTTGCCCTTCTTTGTCCAAAGGCGAGAGGAGGCGTTTGCTTGATATTATTTCGAAATTGCTTTTATGATACGACCGCTATTGCTGCCGCTGCCGCTGCTGCTGCTGCTGCTGCTGCTGCTGCTGCTTCTGCCGTCGCTGCTGCTGTTGCTTTGTTTAAGCCGGGCGTTCTCGAGCGAGTGCCGTAATTAAAAACGTTACACTCCCGCTGTATAACAGTTAAAAGTCGAGTCATTAGTTCCGGCCGTACACTCGAGATTCGTCCGTGTGCATACACTTGCCGCGCGGGATAAAATGATTTTTCAGCCGCACAGTGCCGCGCATCCATCGATAGACAGAGAGAGAGTTTACGCGCAGGAGCGTTTATCTTTTCAATTTTAGATACACATCCCGGGCTGTGTGTATGTGTGTGTGTGTGTACATAGATTATTCCTCGCGCTCGCGGCATTATTCATCGACGAGAGCTGCGCCGCGCGCGTTCGCGTCAATGGAGCATTCACTGCGCGCGGCAATCTCATATCATTGGCGCGTATATCGCGGCAATAAATCCATAAATCCGTCCGAAAAAAAAAATCGCTCTCGCGCGCGCGCGCATGACGCGCACGCGCCATTGTCGAATGTTTATCAGCTGCGTTCGCGTAAAAAACAGAGAGTGAGAGGGGGGAAGGGGGAGGGGAGGAAGATCGAGCGAGTTTACATTTTTCATCAACGCGCAAGTGCGGAGCCGCTTCGAATGCCTTCTGGGAGAGAGAGAGAGAGAGAGAGAGCGACGAGTACGTTATGCATGAGCTGCGTATGCAAATGTAGCCGGGCGGCGGTAGCGATGCCGCGGCTGCCTCCAATCTACCTAAAAATCAAGCAGGCAATAAACAGCGAGGCGTCGTTTGGTTTAGCGCCGCATCTCCCTCTCTCTTTACGCAGTGTATACGTGGGCGAGTGCGCGTGTACGTATACACCGGAGCGTTGCGCGCCGCGTCCTTTTTCACCGCGATGATTAACGAGATTCGATGAATTTGAAAATCCAACTAGCGCGCAGCTCCCTGCGCCAACGCTCCGCGATACGCGCGCGTGTATTGCATCGACTATTTATTGGCCATTTGATTCCGCGAGAGCGTCACGATCGCGATCCTCTCTCTCTCTCTCTCTCTCTGCCTGTCGGTTTGATTTCGCTGCCCTATGCGCTCGTGTGTCCGCGTCTATCTGTGTATGTACGTATATAGGCGGGTTATACGGTGTGTATCGTGTGCAGCCCGGCCGTATCGCTCTCCCCGTATCAGTTCGAATAATAGAGAATTACCTGCATGGAAGCAATTCTCGAGAACGAGCGCACGCGCTCGCGTTGCATTGTGCATTTCCCTTCCACTATTTGTTTTTTTTTTTTTTTTTTACCTTTTACACACACGCAAACACACGTACACTCGGGGGGTAGAGCTCGTGCTCTCGTCCGCTTTTTGATTGATCGCCGTAATTCGCTTACTCACTCGATCGGCCCTATAAATAGAGCGATGCATAAGTAAGTCGATTCGACTCGTTCGCCCCGTAAGGGAGACAGACGGATGGATAGTCAAGGTTGCGCGTCGATAAATAATCGAGAGTCGTCGTCGTCGTCGCTCGCTCGCTCGCTAGATAGATATTTTCCCATGAAGTCAGTCAGTCGACTCGGACATTCGTACAATATGCTCTATAAGGAAAAAGCTCTCGCGACGAAATTGCCAGAAGTTGGAGAACTGCTCAGCTGCTGCTTGGAAGTCTTCCCTCGGCCTTCTCTCTGCACTATACGTATATACAGCTCGCCGGGAGCTTCCCGAGCGAGCGAGCGCCGGAAAGTTTTGCAGCGCGCAGCAGTGCCTTTAAAGGGACTTTTCGATTATCGCTTTTCCTGCTCTCCCCCCTCCTCCCCCTCTCGCTCTCTCTCTCTCTCTCTCTCTCTTTCTCCAAACGCCAGAGCAAAGGAAGACGGATCGGTCTCGTTTTACGAGCTTAGCCCATTTACGAATCTCGCGTTTACGGCCTTCCAGAGCCGCGGACTATAATTACATCCATTTCTCGGCGTCTATACACACGACGCTGAGAGTTAAATTTCGCTCTCTCTCTCTCTCTCTCGGTCTATCTCTCGCTGCAAAGAAATCGATTGCGTTCGTTTCGACGATTAGGCGCGCAATGTCGGCCACGCGGCTACCTGTATACATATATATACATACAGGCTATATACAGGCAGTAGGCGCTTTTCCGCGCTTCCTCAAAATTATCCATTCAAACGGCGAGGGCTGTATACCGACGAGGAGTTTCAATGAATCCGCGCGACCGTATAAACTTGGGCTTAATGGAGTCTCTCTCGTTCGTCGGCTCGATAATGTAGCCGCGCGAATTAACGACCGCTGAAAAAGCCGCGCCGCAGCGCTGCCGCCGCCGCCGATGCGCCGCTGGGGGGAAGAGGAGCTCCGGCGCGGCGCAAATAACGCGGCTAATCCCGGTGCAGAGAACTTGTCATGCGTCATCGTCGATGAGCCGCGCGCGCGGTGCGACGAGTCGTCGCGCTGGGGCTATTAGCCGATGTTGCTGCTGCTGCTGCTGCAGCGGCTGCAGAGTAGAGAGAGGGGGGGGGGGTGGGGGTGTCGCGACGCAAACTTTCCGGGGGAGTTATTTGTCGCTCGCGGGAGTCACCGCGCGCCGCGCCAAACTAATTACCAAGTACAAAGGCTCTGCTGCTGCTGCTGCTGCTGCTGCTGCTGCTGCTGCGGTGCCGTACGTGCCTATAGTAGTCGCGGGCGTCATTCTGATTGTCACCCCAGCCGGAAGTGTTGTCAACCGCTAAAGAGAGCGTTACTGCCGCTGCCGCTGTGAAATATAAGGGCGTGTGCAGAAGCTGCGCGACGAGCATTGTCGGGCTCGCTGAAACGCCTGGCGCTGCAGTTCTCGCGTACTTATATTGCGTTTCGCTCTCTCGTACGTGATTACGCGCGATATCCTCGCTGCACGCGCCGCAAGCGTCATGTTTCCCGATGGCTGTAAATTGTCGCGCGACTGCACTGCGCTCCGGGCGAATCAACATGTTATGCGCGTAATCCGTCCTATTTCGGAAACGACTCGCGCGAGCAAGTCGCAAAGTTTTTTCTTGAAGCCGCGCCTATGCCAGACCGTTTTTCTCGTTCCTGACTCTCTGAATCTAAAACGGCGAGAAATTGACTTTTTCTTATAGTTGAATATTAACCTCCTTAATAGGGAAATTTTTCACTATTTACACGTAGTACAAATAGTATAATTTTACAAATTAGTGAATATTCACTAATTAATGTGGTGTTTATGAAATGAGTTATCATTTTGCTCATTTCATTGCGATTACTGTGGAATTAGTAAATATTTACTGATTCAAACAGTATAAAGTAATGTATTTAGAACATTGTAGGTAGTGTATTTTCACTATTTCAATCAATGTATATTGCTACCCAAATATTATTTTTATTAAAAATTCGCAATGTTCATATTTACTATTTTAGGTAGTCCTTCTACACTTTTTCAATTGGCTCATTTTTTTAACCCGTTTAAACTGGGATTATTCACTTATTCACAATTGCATCATTATAACTTTTTCAAATTGTTAATATGGACTAAAAAACAGTGGATTTCGGCTGTTTTAGATTTAGATAGTAGGTCATTCGGAAAGAGAAAAACCTCGCGTACATGGCCGATCGAATACTTTTTTCCGGAGCAAAAACGATTCGAAAAAACGAGAAATAATTAACAAAAAAAGAATTTACAGATTTTTTTCTCGAAACCCATGAACTTTTATAAAAATTTCGTTACAACGAATATGTCTTAAAATTCATCAAAGAATGCTCTCAAATTTCGAAAATCGTGATATAAAAATCTGAAAAAATTTCAGAGTATTCTTTGATGAATTTTAAGCGATTTTCGTTCTAATGAAATATTTTTAAAAGTCCACAGTTTTCGAGAAAAAAATCTATAAATTCTTGTTTTTCACTTATTTCTGATCGTTTCTCGAGACGTTTTCGCCCCGAAAAAAAATTTACCCTTCGATCGGCCTTATACGCGTGGTTTTTCTCCTTCAGAACGAGCTGGAAAAAACGAGAAAAATCAGGCTTGTTAGGTGTGCCTTCAATAAAACCTTTTCCGACTTGCTCGTGTGAATTGTTTCGAAATAGGTTAGATATGCACATATATACAAGCAAGTTGGTATAGAAGAGGGAGAAGAGAGAGAGAGAGAGAGAGATTTTCCCGGGCGCCTTATAATTTCTCGCGAGCACTTTACATCACGAGTCTTATTTGCCGGCTGACTGGGCGGCTTCGACGCCGCGCCGTCGTTCTAACGCAATACGTAACGCGTCTCCACTTCCGCCGCCGCCGTCGCCGTCGCCGTCGCGTTAACTTATATTGCCTCGAGGATTACCGCGCGCCCGTCGCTCTTATCTTCCGCTCGCCCTATAGCTCTCTCACCGGGGAAAGCTCCGCGCACACGTAAACGGGCGCAGCGAGCGAGTTTCCGCGCGGCGGCGCAGCGGTGGCTCTCTTCTTCTATTTTCTCCCTGCGGTGTCCGCGCCACGAGGAAACGCATATTTCAATTTATTACGCGGGCGCTGCAGTAGCGTCACCTGCAGTAATAATGCGGCAAAATCTCGAGGGTTGATATGCAGTTAGCCGCTGATGGCCTGTGTACCGGGTTGTCGTCGAGACTTTTTAAACAAATGAATTTCAGAAGAGTCAAGCGGTTGGCCAAGATTTTTGCAAAAATGTTAATGATATATTTTGCGGGTGCCGTTACACGTGTCGCAATTACTCGCAAGCGTATGATTGGCAACTTGCGGTGAGGATAAAGCGCCGGCGATACACCAAAGTTTCACGAGCACGGTTATTATAAATAAACATATAATTAAAAAAATATATAAACACGTACAACGTTCAACGTTCGATAATTGAGAAAATACAATTTTCCCCGTTCTGCACGCAGTGTTCTAAAAAAACATCCCGAAGACGCGAGCAGAGAGCACAAATTCTTATATTCAAAATTTTTCAGCGTCCCGAAACGCCATAATTTCGAAATCGAAATTCTCTCCCGTATATCCATTCACGCCTCACCTATACCGTATACCGAGAGTAGCCCCTATGCATACTTGTACGTCCGCGTGAATTACAGATGATTTTTTTGCTTCTCTCTCTCTCTCTCTCTCTCTCTTTCTCCCTGGTTTTTGTCGACGAAGCCCGCTCGGGTCAGGATGCAAGAGCAGCAGCAGCTTCCTCTCTTCCGCGTGTTTCTCGCTTTTCGCCTCTTTTTGCCTTTAAAACTGCGCTCTGCTTGCCGCCGCCGCCGCCGCGCGGAACGAGCAGATGCGAGAGAGCGCGAGAAAGATAAATTTTTTATGTACTCGAAACGCGTCCGAAAATGCACGGCCTTATTTTCAGCGTCGGATGTGTGCGCACGCAGTGTGCGCAGCGCTGCAGCCGTAGTGTAGCAGCGGCCGAAAGCTTTTTCATTTAACGTTTTTATTCCGGCTGAAAATGAATGATGCAGCGCGGCGGGGGAGGCTGCGGTGTGCGTTCGATGTGCCTCTCGTCGCGGTGGAAAAAAATTACGCGCCGCCTATGTCTCTGTATGCAGCGTCGCCGTAGCGAGGGCGACGCGTATAAATACTTTTTAGGGCCGAAACTTTCAATTTGTTTATTGGCCGCTCGATTCGCGATCGAGGCTTTTGGTGTACAACGCGCGCTTTTTACGGACGTTAAATTCGTTGTTGTACTTTTCGAGGGGATGTGTACGTATATGAGCAATTCTTGTAGAAAAATTCACTTTTTGGGGGTCCGAAAATCGAAATTTTTTTTTTTAATGGTAGAGCTTTCGGACCGATGAGACTTTCTTCTGTAAGCCAAAAGATAGTTAAAAGTGCAGAGGAACAAGGGAAAAGTTTTAGTAACCATATTTCTGAGCCATTTTACGTTTTTTTTACAAAAAATTAATGCCGTCGAAATACTAGAATAATGACTAATTACGAATGTTTCCGAGGCACAAATAAAATTTCAAATCACACCACAATAAAGTACAACAAAAAAGCGTTAATGTAAAAGAAAGAATGCCCAGATTCGATGCTCTGATCAAAATTTATGTTCGTTTGACAAAAAAAAAGTAAATAACAATCCGAATAACCCATTTTCTTTTTTTTCCATGTACCTCCTCATCTTAAATTTTAATGCTCCACGTTTCCCATGTTCCTCTGCATTGTTGACTATCTGTCAGCTAACAGAAGAAAGTCTGATCGGTCCGAAAAAATGTTCAATTTCTGGACCCCCCGAAAAGTGCATTTTCTAGGAAAACTGGTCATGCACGCGACGAGAGCGCTGTTCGCCGATTACAATGCGGAATCGATCGCTCGAGCGTTTCCTGCAATCCCGCGATTTTCATTTCCCACACACCGCGCTCTGTATATACGTATACGAAAATTTGCCATTCCGCAACGTCGGGTGGGGGGTCTGGAATATATTTCTTGTTTATCGCTGGGAATGGCCCGCGTTATGGCAAGCATCATCCTCTTAAAGACATCTCGCGGAAGCGCGGCAGTTCGATCGTCATTCCCTTCTCCGATTCGCGCAGCGAACGAGAGAGCGAGAATATCGAAGGGTATTTCTGCCGCTGGTAACGAGAATGATTGGTAAGTACTGGGGAGCTCGAAAGAGCGAGCGAGAGAGAGAGAGAGAGGAAGGTCGTAACTGCTTTACTTCGAGGGTAATAATAACCAATTTCTAGGCGATTTCCACTCAGACCGACCAATCAGAAGACGCGCCCTCATTTCCGCTCTCTCTCTCTCTCTCACTCTCGTGGCAGTGCAGGAGGTCGCTCTCCTATGCGGCCCTGAGAGCACACCACACCCATGCGAGCGGAGTAATCGAATTTTTGAACAGCTCGTTTTCAAATCTCGAAAGTCGTTGCGCGCGCGCGAGCGCCACGATTCTCCGGCACTTCTCTACGCCCGCTCCCTCTCACTCTCTTTCCAATTTCTCGCTCTGCAGGAGCTCGCTCTCTCCCTCTCTCTCTCTCTGGCGGGGCTCATGCATGAATAGCGACAATGGCCTATTTTGCCGTGAAAAATGAAACGATTTCAGCTTGAGCTCTACTCCTTTATTTAAACTAGCTTCTTCGCTTCATTTCCGTCTTGTTTATCTGGCGCGCGAGCCGGCACCGCGGCGGCTCGCCGAGCGAGAATTACATTTTCATCCGGTAAAGTACTAATCCCGCCGCGGCGGGAGAGAGAGAAACGGGGCTACGCTAGCTACCTCTCTCGCGCTTATTTTCCAAAGAAAAAGCCAAATTGACGTCGGAGAGGAGAAGAATTATCGCGCTATGTGGGAAACGCCCCTATTCCTACCCCCACCCCACCCCCTTCTCCGCAATTTTTTTGCTTTTTCTATCCCCGCGATAAGATTGAGCAAGTGGCTATTAAGTCGCGGACGTTGGCTGCTCGTGAAAGAGAGCGAGAGAGAGAGAGAGAGAGCTCGGCTGTTCATAAAGTCTCTCGTTGTCGTCTTCGCTCGCGTCGCGGAGGGTAGGCGTGTCTTGGCCGCGAGACAAAGGAGAAGCGAGCGAGCTCCCAGCCTCGCGTCGCGCCAGATGTCTCCGACGGGGCAGTTGGCGTTTCGCGGAGAGAGAGAGCGAGAGACTGTTTTCTCGATTATCCCCGATGCCAGTGTGTGTGTGTGTGTGTGTGTGTCTGTGCCGTGCTACACACTGGACCTGTTTCTTCTCCTTCTTCTCGAGAGAGAGTGAGCTGTTGCTGCTGACCGCCACCGTCGCTGATGATAGCTCTGATGTATTGCCCGGGCTTTTCCGCTCGGCTCTCATCTCTCTCTCTCGCTCCCAAATGGAATTTATGAAACTTTTTCGCCGCAGCTTGTAATTATTGCGAGAAAGAATTTTAATTGAAAAGTCGCTCTCTCTCTCTCGGCCAGTAGTAGGAGCTGGGATTTGGTCAGACGCGCGCTGTGGGGCTCTCCCGGGAAAGTTCGTAATGGTAAATAAACTTCTGCAAAAAGTGTACCTGCGAACTTATTCCCCTTCAAGATTATGCCGGCCCGATAAAACGAGCGCGCGACTATTCCCAAGAAAAATACAAATTGCTAAGCAGCGACCTACTTTGCCTGCGAATTTCTCTCTCTCTCTCTCTCTCTCTCCCCCAAGTTTCAACGGAAACTTAGAAGGGCATTAATTATTTATCCTCGTTTAGCGCTCGCGCGTACACATCAGTCCCCGATTAAAGATCGGATCTAACGAGTCGCGAATCAAAGCCATCTGGCGGAATTTTTCACGTCCTTCGCGTCCCTATAATACATATCGCACGCGCACCCCGAGTTTTCAATCCGACCGCCGATAGCGAGAACGATAGCGCGGCGTGTAATTGGCCACGCGCAAATCCGGCGAGTCTCGTTAGGTGACCGGCGTTTTCTCTCCCGAGAAATTCCGCGAGCAGCGAGGATTTATACTCTCCTTTTACGCAGCTCCCTCTCGAACGAAAACCAAGTCCGCGCTACCGCCGCGGGTATAAAGCTCGGAGGAGATTCGAGATGAGGGAGAGAAAGAGAGAGCGCTGAGTTGGACTCTGAGCTTCTTTCCTCGACAAGTCGCCGACTAAGTTGCTCGCGCGGTGTGTAAGCTTCGCCGCCGCTCTCCGCGCTCTCGACTTTCTTTTACCTCATTTCCGGACTCTTAATTACTTTGTAAATTCTCGTCCAGCTCTCTCCCCCAGCCTGAAATAACAATTCCCTCGTGGCACTGCTCATTCCCCGGGTTAGCTCTCTTTGAAGAGAGCTTTTTTCTCGCGCGAGCTCTCGCTTTTTTTTTCGCTCCGCCGCCGAGTTGTTAAGCGTTGCTCGCATCGAGGCGCTGCGGTGTACTATCGGATAATTACGAACGAAGGTAAACAGTGCTCTGTGACGCAGTATCGGGTGACGGCACTTTGCGAGTCGTTCAATTTTTTTCAGGTTTTTTTTTGTGTTTTTTTCTTTATTTTTAAATACCTCGGTACGCGCAGTACGCGCATGAATGTTTGACAATGAAATCCGCCGGTACGACCTTCGAGCTTAGCTCTTCAAAAAAATTCGAACGAAAAATTGTCTATATTGCGTATATATCCCTTTACGATTTTACCGTTCTCCAGCTGTCCCGAAAAAAAAGAAGAAAAAAAATACAAATAAAAATATCCAATTCGATCATCCCCTCGCGCGCGCACGCGGGCTTAACCTTACAGTAAAAATTTAACGATATATCGAAGAGAACTTTGACATTCGATGAGTCGTGCGCGAGCGTGAGCTTTTTTGCAGTTAGACTTTTTCTTTTCCACTGCAGTGCGCATCGGAGCTGCTGCAGCGCGCGGCGATAGCCATCGATGTGGGTATATGGGAAAATCCGCCAAAATAATTCAGATAATTGCAGCGGAAATCGACCAAAAAAAAACCTCGTGAGACTCGTCTGGGGCAGCGTTTTTCTTGTTCTACAGGACCCCCAGAACACGAAAAAAATAGTGTTCCCGCGAAATCGAAAAAGTGTTTTTGGGTATTTGGATGTTTACACAAAAATTTACAAAAAAAATTCGTTTTTTAAAGTGTTTTTTTTTCAATCCGTATTTAGAGGGAGAAGGAATTTTATTTTTACTGTCGCAAATATGCACAAAAGTTCACAAATTATCTGAGCTTTTCAAATTAGTCAAGCTTTTTTGTCTATGATTTTTTTTAACAAAATGACGGCGGTTTTTGTGAAACAGCGTAATGTTAAACTTTGTTGTGAAAGTGATGTTAAACATGATTTTTTTTCTCGAGAAATATCACCTTAACAAAAAAATGTTGTAGAATAAAAAATGCTTGAAATTACTCAAAGAATACGTATGAATTTTTTCAAAAAATTTTGAGTAAATTTTGAATTTTTCCAAATTGCACAATTTTAGAAAAAATAAAAAATGGTTCAAATTTCTTTGAAAAAATTCATACGTATTCTTTGAGTAATTTTAAGCATTTTTTATTCTACAACATTTTTTTGTTAAGGTGATATTTCTCGAGAAAAAAAATCATGTTTAACATCACTTTCACAACAAAGTTTAACATTACGCTGTTTCACAAAAACCGCCGTCATTTTGTTAAAAAAAATCATAGACAAAAAAGCTTGACTAATTTGAAAAGCTCAGAAAATTTGTGAACTTTTGTGCATATTTGCGACAGTAAAAATAAAATTCCTTCTCCCTCTAAATACGGATTGAAAAAAAAACACTTTAAAAAACGAATTTTTTTTGTAAATTTTTGTGTAAACATCCAAATACCCAAAAACACTTTTTCGATTTCGCGGGAACACTATTTTTTTCGTGTTCTGGGGGTCCTGTAGAACAAGAAAAACGCTGCCCCAGACGAGTCTCACGAGGTTTTTTTTCGGTCGATTTCCGCTGCAATTATCTGAATTATTTTGGCGGATTTTCCCATATACAGTTTCCGCTTTTTCTGATAAAAATTTCAATCGCGATTCTTTTTCGACTCTGCGCGCGCGTGTATATATGTACAAATCTGCTGCTCAACAACGGTATATAAGAGAATTCGAGAAACCGAGAAAGAGAGAGAGAGAGAGAGAGAATTGAAAAACTAGGGGATCCGATGATTGCATATAATATCGGGAGATATCGCTTTTTCCAAAAATAAATTATCATCGCTGCCAAGACAATCGTCGTACACCGTACACACGTATATAGCTATATATATGCGTGACACACTCTTGTGTTCGCAGCGCATACAGACACAGAAACACACACACACACGCACACATTTTTCCAGCTCTTTGCGTAAATAACCGCGGCCATAAAACTTGATATATGGAAGGGGCGCGGATTTATATATTGTTTCTGCGATAGTCGCGCGAGAGCGGCCCGCAGACTGCACACACACACACACACACACAGTGCGCTGGTTCTGCTGCTGCTGCTGCTGCTGCACGACGACGACCTTCTCTCGAATTTATTGACTTTCCGTGGCGGCGGTAGAGAGAACTATTGCGTTGCGCGCGCGAACCTCGTACAAAGTTGAAGGGTGGGCGAGGGGGTTGGGGGTTGGGGGGCGGCAGGGAGCTCGAAAGAGAAAGAGAGAAGTCGCGGAACATTTTCTTGACGTTGTTTACAATTCCGCGCGCTCGGGACTTTCTTTTCCTCGCTGTTGCTGCCGCCGCTACTTCGCGCGCTATTTTTCAGTTGAGCTATTCCATTCGCGCTAGCGTAAATATAGCCCTCCGGGCGCATCGAGGAACTTTATAATGGACGAGCGGGAGGCCGCGCCGTGAATCGGATATAAGAAAAACCGAGTAAGAGAGAGAGAGAGAGAGAGAGAGAGAGAGAGAGAGAGAGAGAAAGACGCTTATACTCGTCGATATAAACAGTTGGAGAGATTCGGTCCTCGGGACGCGACAAGCTGTGTATACGCGCGTGCGGAGAGAGAGAGAGAGAGACGTAGCGCTTAATCGTGGAAACGGTCATCCGGAAAGTTGTTTCCTCTCTCCCGCGCGCGCTGCCGAGCGTATATACATGTATATAGCGCGCAGTGGTGCAGCAGCGGTAGTGGAAGCGAGAGCGAATGCAATAATTTCGCATTAAGCCCTACCATTTCTCGCTGTCGGTGCTTGCTTGCGGTTGAGAGGTAGGTGGTTTCTGAGGGGGGGTAGGAGGAGGGGGGTTCAAGCAATCGCCGCTGCAGTATAGCGCCGCCACCGCCGCCGCTGCTGCTGCAGCTCGTTCATTAGCGCGGTTCGAGCTGCAGCTGCACTCTTACCACCACCACAACAACAGCAGCAGCAGCAGCAGCAGCAGCAGCAGCAGTAGCAGTAGCGTCGCCGGTGTTATGCGTCGCATCGCGCGAGAATTCGAATTCCCGAGCAGTAGCGGCGGAGTACACAGGGGGAGGGGGGTGGAAAGGGGTTGAGGAGGGTGAGAATTCTGTCGGATAGAAAATGCGAGGCAAAGACGAGCGAGATTCCGTGGGCCACACGGGCGAGAGTCCGCGGAAACACAGTAGCTACGCGCGCTGAATGCCGGGCATTGTCCAATCAATGCACATTGAGCCAAGCTTCGCTTCTCCCCCTCCCCCCTTATCCTCCTTTCGCGTTCCTGGGTATAGGGAGCGAGCGAGAGAGAGAGAGAGAGAGAGATGGTACATAACGAGGGGGTCGCAGATCGCGGTACCCGCAGGCGATGCGCATTGCTGCCGCTGCTGCTCCCGGAGCTTTGCCGTGATTTAGGCGACTCGCTAATTACCGGCAATGACCGAGCCTGCAGCGGATTCACTTAGCTATGGGATGGCGTTCGAGGGTTCCTAAGTCCCCGACGCTCCGGTGCTTGAGAGACTGACGAGCGGCACTGCCACCGGATCGAACGGATCGATTGCCGGGGCTCTAACTCCGCGGCCCGCCTTAATCGCGCACACCGGCATGACAGCTCTGGCTCTCCTCTGATCACCGGGCTATTGCCACGCTACATTGTCCACTTGTAATTGCACGGCTATTACCTGTATGGCCTACGTACGACGACTGGCGTGCAGCTGCTGCATAGACGTCGAGCGCGGTTTTTTTTTCCGGCGGAGCAAAGACGTCTTCCGAAGCGAAAGTCGTCGTCATCCGAAGCCTATATGCAAACACTGTGTACGCGGTGTAAACATGTTTTTTCAGGCCGCCCGTGGCGCACCTACTGTATATGGGTGATTTGCAGAAAAATGGCATATTTCACCGTTTCAACCGTTTCACCGTTTAGTTTTTTATCGTTCGAGGTATCACAGAACATAGTTTATTCGGAAACAGCTGCAACTATTATTAAAATGTTTTCGAAATAAAATTAACATACGGAAATTTCTAGATTGGCTTCGGAAGTGACAGCTTCGGTTGTGACATTTTCACACTAATAGTTATGGTGTGAAGAGCCATTACAAGATTATCAAATATCCTGTTAGGTACAACATTATATGACTATATTTAAGCAGCGAATACGTCTACTCACCACGGCAATAACAAGGGCTTCATGACTGACGTTTTTTTCACCACATCACGTACATGCAAAAAAAAACCGTTTGAACATAATGCAAAATTCAAACCGCATGTAAAAATTCGAATTCGGGCTTTAATATAGTATATTACGTGCCTAGGGAGGAAAAAACTTGGAGAGTCCATATCTCGTGTATATTGACACCCGAGCCGAAGGCGAGGGTGACAAACACGAGATATGGGCTGTCCGAATTTACTCCCGTGGTGCGTATACTATTTTTCTTCACACTAGCGCCGAAATTACCAATCTCGCTCCTGGCGCCCGGGAGCGAAAATGGTACTTTCGGCGCAGTGTGGAGAAAAAATCGTTGACTCCAGTATTGTCTAAAGCGATCAGACTGACATACTAGCCGAAAATAGGCGGGAAATTCAAAATGCGAAAATTAAATTTTGTAGTATAATGGGACTCCGACAAGGGAAAAAATCGTATATATATATAAGATATTTCTAAAGAGAATTGTAAATTATATCCTACTTTAACAAATTGCTATATTTTGCGAAAGTCTAGTTGCATATCTAAAACCCTGCAGTATTTTGATTAGCAAAGTTCTGTTTGGCGACATGTTTCGCAAGTGTCATTTTGGCTACATTTGCTGCAACCATTCATGCACACTTAATAAAGTGACCTAAATACATAACCTCATTTTTTCAGTAAATTTAGTACAAGATTTTGGTGGGATTGCGAATTCGATAAAGTTTAAATACAGCAGTGTAGAGGGTGGCGACATGCCATATGCCACCTTTCAGCAAATCACCCGTACATACATACACACATATATATATATATATACACACACACATACACATTTGTTTTTCCTCGTCGAAGCTGCGCCGAGATTTATGCGATTCCCGATTGAAATTGATACACACAGACGCGACGAGTTGCCGCTGCAGCCGCGGCGAATTAAAAATTCAGCGACGACGACGACGGCGTCAGCGGGCCGTCAACGCGGAGCCGATCGTAAGCAGCAGCGGCCTTGCGGAGGCGCAGCCAGCTATAATATATTCGCGCGTCAGGCGCGGGACATCGAGAGCCGATAACTTTCCAATTAGGCGCCTGTCTTCTGTTAATTATTCCCGCGTGATTAATGGCGTTAGACAACGCGCTCGTAATATAGCCTCTCTCTCTTCTTCGAGCCTCCTCCGGCGGTCAGCTGCTGCCGTTCCCTCTCTCCCTCTCGCTGTTCCTATATATATATGTGTATATCGTCTACGTATACATACACCTACACGTATATACAGAGAGCGTCCCTAATCAACGCGCCATTATATACACCGCTCGACTTGACAAATGAAGGAGAGAAGGTGCGAGAGTTGCGGGGCCGGGGCGGGGGGGAAGGCGCGGAGAAGAGGAGCTCGGCTTTTTCGAAATTAAATTCTATGGCGCCTGTAATTAACGCGCTCGCGCCGTGTATATATGAGCTATCGCACACCCGATGCGAAAAAATAGGCGGAACGATCATTCTTCGTCAGCGCGCCGTATATACATATACATATATAGCACGCACGAATCTAAAGGGGGGGGGGGGCTGAATATATACACTGAAAAAAAATATATAAAGCTGTGTAGCGCACACCTGACAAATAAAGCTCGCTCGGCGCATCGTTCTCCATTCGTCGTCGCGCCGAGCGTTTCCCATATACTCTCTCTCTCGCGCGCGCGAACTCCTAAACTTGCGCAATTTGCGGCTCTCCAACTATTACGACTCCCCGGGCCGGGAGGGAGGGAGGGAGGGACGGTGCTCGCGCACTCGAAAACTCGCTCACAATATCAAGTTGTGGCTTTTACTGAAACGCCCTGATAATAACCTGGCCGCTCAGAGACACACACAGAGAGCATTCCGAGCATATATCCATTTCTCGAGGCGCGCATTTCTCTCTCTCTCTCTCTCTCTCTACCTTCTCCTGACGTATATATATATACGTACACATCGCGCCCATTGCTGCCTCGTTTTCCCCGAGTTTCGCCCCATCCCCGCCGGCACTCAAGTGCGTATAGCTCAGTTCCCTCTCTCTTTCTCTCTCTACCTCTGTCTAAACTGCCCCCTGCGCACTTGATCCTCTCTACCTTGCGCTCGCTCGTCTTGACCGTTTTACGAGTAAAACGCGCGAAATATACTCTCCTGCGGTTTATACGGACACTCGTCGAGATACTCGGCGAGCGAAGACAAAGGTGCGCGCGGAGGCCCCTTACCTACACGGGGACAGTCTCGAGCGCGCGGAGAGAAAGCGTATATCGGACGTCGTTTAGGCCGCGACGTGCGAGGGAAACGACTCCTGCACATTATGCACTAACGACGGCGGCCAACTCGAATCTAGAGAGAGAGAGCTCGTAAGCGGCCCGTTATTTCCTCGGGAGAGATGCGGCCTGTGCAATGCATCCTGCTCGCTGCTCCTGTACATCGCGAAATTGGATATTTTGGTCGAGAGGCCAAACGGCTTTGACGGCCTCCATACGTCGGACCATTAATCTTACCGGAGAGATGCTGCCGTTGCCGCTGCTGCTGCTGCTTCCCACTGGGATCCGGGGGGAGGGGGTGGCGTCAGATGCAGAATGGACGCGCGCTTATTTCGCGAATCTGATGCGGGGGCGGTTCGCGCGCGGCAGGAAAAAACTGCGCTTCGAGAGTAGCTTTTACTCGTGCTCGGAGAGTAAAAGGTGAATTTGAAAGAGTATACGCGTGCTCGGGCCCTTGCAACAAATCCGTCTTCCGCAGCTGCGGTCGATGTAACGTTTTTTGTAATTAAGCGCTGTAAATATACAACGTTGACAACCTCCCTTAACCTCTTTCCGAGAGCATATAAGAGCTGTAAAATCTAATCTCAATCTCGCCGACTCTGTGCTCTCAGCCCTTCGCTCCTCAGAGTGGCGATCATCCCTTCTATCTCCTCCCCCCCCCCCTTCTTCTTTAATTCGCAATGCCAGAAGCAGCAGTTTCTCTTTCGATCTCTCTGTATTCAGCGCGCATCGCGATTCGCGCTAACGAAATTAGCCGCGGCGGTGACTAAAAGCCGAGCAGCGAAGCCGCGGCGGCGCCGCTTACAGTTCCGGCACGTAACGCTCGAAGAAGCGAGTGAAAAGACCGATGAATAAGTTTTTGGGATATGCAGCTGCGGCCGCGGTTACGTGTGGCGGTGCGTATAGCTCTACTGCTGAGCGAACGCAGAAATGGAAACTTGTATCTCATCGGGGCTCGTCCGCCTCGGGATTTGCGGAACGGTTTTAAAGAGATTATTTCGCGCTGCGCTCTCGTTTTATAAATATAGACGCGTAGCGCGTCTCAGTCGTCCGGGAAATTCGTTTCGTCGAGGCGCGTAAATTTCATTCGAGACAAACTTGTGCCGGATTGTATAGCCCAATAGGTCACGCCGGAAGAATTAGGCAAATTGTTCGGTCTTTTCCATTCAATTACAACGAAACGTCAATCCCCGAAGCCAAGGTAACCTTTGCGGTGTGTATCGATGCGCATATCGCTTGCGCCAGTTACTCCCCACCCCCGTATCGGCGGCAAAGTGCCTTTCGCGCAGTTGCAAATATTTTCTTACTCCGCCGAGCTGGAAAATTCATGCCGAGCGCCACGTCGGATGATATTAAAGGAATTGGAAAAGTTTGCGCGGTCGGAATTTCGAATCGGGCGGGCGTATAACAAAAGCGCAGCGTGTGTACACCAGCGTTTTTTTTTCGATCTCTCCTTGAATATGCTAAAGACTATTTTGCGTACGCGACCGCGAGAGAGAAAAAAGAGCGCGCGCACACTTGGACTTTTCCCGGGACACACAATCGGCAATTTTCCCTCTCCCTCTCCTCGCGGAAGATAACAAAAGTTTACATTCCGTTGCCATTACTCGTTCCTTCCGCTATAGAGCGGGAGAAAATTTTCGAGCCCTCTCTCTCGCATTTTCTATACAATTTATCATTTGGATAAAGAAAGCAAGAAGTTGGGGTTGGGATAGTGTGTGTGGGTCGATGCGCGCAGAGCCGGGGCTTTAGAATTCCTCTCTGACAAATGGTCAAGTCGTCTGTCTCATACACGGCGCATCCCGGAAAATTCGCTTTCCACTCGGTTGGACTCAAAGGGTTATCGCAGCGCCGAGAGAGAGAGAGAGAGAGAGAAAAGCGACGGGGCACATCCTTTCGTCCCATTCTTTTTTTCCCTTCTCTCCCCTCTCCCTCAGCGATATTAGCGCCCGAAGGCGATTCTCTTCCAGGACGTTCTTCCAGGCCGTTGGCTGCGTCTGCAGCAGCGGCGTGTATAGCGCCGGCAATTCGATCGATGCCGAGAGTCGAGAGAGCCCCCCCGGAATATCGTGTGTCCGACCTGCGCCGCTGCAGTCGTCCGAGCAGGCGCGAAAGTACCTTCGAGGGCTAACGAGGCCGGTCCGCTCGCGCGATGCGATAACGCGGCCATTTACATTCCTGCCGAGGGCAATTCCCTCTCTCTCCCTGGGTGTAGAGCTCCGACTCTTGTATAACAGGGCGAAGGCTCGGCGAGAGCGCCGTAGCGCTCCTGGATTCGCCGCTGCGGAATAGGCCGACAAAATGGAGCGAACGGACTTAACAAGTTCCTACTAATCTTGATTTGAATTTTCCGCCAATTTCCTGCCTCTCTCGCGCGTGAAAACTCGGCTTTCTCCCCGGCGCGCTGACGCTTCTCGAGCTCTTCCTCCGTACGTCTCGCACGCACACGCGCTTTTCCAACGAGCGTTTCATTTTTTCGTTTTTTTTTTCGAAAAATAAAAGGAGAAGAGCGCGCGACGCCACTCGCCGAGGTGAAAGCGTAGTCTAAAGCGCCGCGGAGAGATGCAAATCCGGGCGTGCAGTTCACCGCAGCGTCGGACACTCTTCGGCCGGCCGAAGCATCAGCGCGGAGCACAGCACGCTCGGGAAAATGCAGCGACGGCAGAGCCCATTGTCCACCCCCCATCCCCCTTCCGACGACTTTCAGCACTCGGCGACGTGCGTAAGTGCCGCGAGAGTGCAAGCTCTGCAAGCTCGCGAGGAGCGGAGAGGGGGGTAAGTTCCTCTCGCGCTGCAATCACCGCGCACGCGGATCTCAATTCAGCGCGAGAAGCATCGAGTGTAGTGTGCAGCCGCGGTCAGTCGGGCCGCGAGAGTATTATCGTTGAACTTTTCTCTCCCTCGTCGCGCTGCGTATATAAGCTCCGACGTTCGCAGTCTATTTAGTCGAGGGGGGGAGGGGCTATTGCGGGGCTATAAGCTTATCCGCGACGTATATATATATAATACGTCGGGCCTCTCCGCGCAACAATATCGTCGCGAGAGCCGCGGGTATAAGCGCAGTAAAAGCTCTCGCATTCGCGGGCGAGTTTACGATCCGGACTAGCTACTTGCGCTCTCGCTCGCTCACTCCAAACATCAATCTCATTTTCCTCGGTAAAGCGCGCGCGCAGATCCGCGGTTACTAAAAAATAAGCTTAGCATTTAATAGTCCTCTCGTAGGTGAATGCGAAATCTCAGTGAGGAAGTGGACGATGTCGCCGAGTCCCGTAGACACAGAGAGAGAGAGAGAGAGAGAGAGAGAGAGAGAGAGAGAGAGAGAGAGACGCAGCGGCTGCGGCGCGGCAGGCGGGCCCATAAACTTATATTAAACAATAAAATGCAAATAGCGCGGCTTCATAGCCTCCGGCGCGGCCTCTCTCTCTCTCTCTCTCTCTCTCTCTCTCTCTCTCTCTCACTGCGCTATATACGAAAACCTGACTCTCTCTCTCTCTCTCGCGACCTTTCCTCTCTCTCTCTCTCTCTCCCTCGCTCTTTCTTCTCCCGCTTCTTCCCTCTTCGTTCTGGCAACTCTCTCTCTCTCTCTCTCTCTCTCTCTCTCTCTCTCTCTCTCTCTCTCTCTCTCTCTCGCTCTTTCTCTTCGGCCGAATGGGGCGAGTCGAGCGTACAATTGAGTTTGCGCCGCTGGCGGGCGGGCGTAATTAAAAAACAACTCTGAGAGTGGCCGATAACGGCGAGAGACCGACGAGCCAATCTCCGTTATTGCGCGCGGAAGCGAGAGTCCGAACGACCCACGCGTATATAGCAGCAGCAGCAGCAGCAGCAGCGAGAGAGAGAGAAGGCCGACACTTTCTCGGAGAAGCGGCGGAGAGAAAGGGCGAACTCTTGGCTGTTGATGCAGCTCGGATGATCGAACGCCGAGTAGCGCTACTTACCCCCGGCGCAATTCGATCGAATTAGAAGAATAGTATATACGGGCGAGTCTCTGCGCGCGTGCGTTAAGAGCGAAAGTTCGCGCGAACTAAGTTGGACTGTGTGCGCGATGTATCGCGGCATCGGGAGGCGCGCGTAACGATTCCGGCTGATCGCCGCAATTTCCAGGTTGAAAATTCCGAAAGGGGGGAGGGAGAGGGAGGGGTGCGGAACGAACGAGCACAAAGGGAGGTAAGGGAGAGAGAGAAAAAAAGTAAAGGAACGGACGAGAGAACGAAGGAAGTCGCAGCGATGGAGGGATTACGGAAAATACGGACGAAGCACGCTCGTTATAAATGCGTTTCGCGCACGCGATCTCGTCAAATGGTCTTAAGGCACAAAGGCATCGCCGCCGCCGCCGCGGCCGCTATGGCCATATGCTATTGGCTGTATACGTACACCTCGTGTGTGTGTGTGTGTATGTGTACGTGTGTGTGTGTGTGTGTGTGTGGAGCCCGTACGGACGGGGCTGCAGTCGCGTCACGTTATCGTCACGTGTCACCCCCCCCCCTACCCCCGACATCGAGCGGCTGCCGCCCTGCAACCCTGAAAAGACTCTCCTAGATTCTCTTTTTATTTTTCATTTCTTCCCTGGCACTGCTGCTGCTGTTGTTGCTGCTGCTGCTGCTGCTACTTTCGAGGCAGCTCGTGATTCGATAGGTCATGGGGTGCTTTGAGAAAAGTCTCTGTGCGAGAAGACTTATGATTGCGCGAGAACCGAGAGCGTATACATGTTTCCGGAAAAAGGAGGATTACAGCTCTGCTTGCTTATTTTTTTTTCTCTCTTTCCCCTTTTACTCGCTCGGCCATGAGAGCTGTAATTTTCTCGTTAACCGCTACTCGCTCTTCCTTTCTTTTTCAACCAAACTTCCAAACAAACAGTACGCGCTAAAATTTCAATTCGAATTCCGCCAGACGCGGGAAAATCGCTGCGCTTGCATTTTGAAAAATCAGGGGGGTGGGGGGGCAGCCGGTAAGGACGAAGAGCATATAGCTCGAGTCCAGGATATCTCGGCCAATATCTCTCGCGTAAAGTTACGGTAGACCGGGGCCCGGGCGGGCGAGCCGCGTCGTAATTTTCCTCACATGAAACGAGAGAAATTTAAATGGCCATAGCGGTGTACATCAGACTCAAGAATGCCGTAGCGCGCCGCTCGCGTATGCACTAATGCAGCTCGTAGCTCTCCCAAGTTTGCAGTTTAGTCGGACGGGAGGGAGGAAGCCGCCGGGCGACGAAGGAGGTGGGTAAGCTGACACAGAGAATGCGTCCTCATTCGAATCTATGCGGGCGCTTATACGCATATGTATATATATGCCCACACACAGCCTTTAGATAGTGCGAGTCACGTTTTCAGAATTTGAAAATTGCATTCCGCCTTCAATGTGAGGAGTAAGTCGCCGTTGCTGCTGCTACTATTGGCTACACTCTTCACCGTTGTATATGAGCAATTTCACGGGATACTGGAAACTTCTGGGGGCCTGGAAGTTGGAAAAATTTTCGCGAGGGCACACTTACCAGACATATTTTTTTCTGGTTTCTGGGACCCCTCTGAATAAGAAACCTTGCGAGTTAGTTGATTATCAACCAAAAAGTAGAGGGAAAGAGCTTTAATTTGAGCTATTAAACGTTAAAGTCGAAGCACTGGATCGACAGCAAGAAGGATTTGAATCAAGGGAAAAATGTCTGGTTTTTGGAAAAATCGGGCTATTTCGTGGAAGTCAAACCAAACCACTTTTTTCAAATTGTCATAAATTTTGATTGAGTGATTCGATTTTGACGTTTAATAGCTTAAATTGAAGCTGTTTTCTAGAGAAAGAATACTCTTCAATTTTTTCAGATTTTTTCCGACGTTTTCCGAAAATTCGATTTTTTTGGAGTTTCGAAAAATCAAACTTGTACCGGATCAATCTGAACAATTTTCAGAGCATTCTTTCCTGAATTTTAAGACATTTTCGTTCCAATGAAATTTTGATAAAAGTCCATAATAGTTTTCGAGAAATGGGAAAAGTTACTACTAACCATCTTGCTGAGCAATTTTGCGTTTTTCTTTACAAAAAATTAATGCATCGAAATATTAGAATAATGACAACTACGAATATATCCGAGGCAGAAATAAAATTTCAAATTACACCACAATAAAGTACAACAAAAGAGCTTTAATTTAAAAAATAATACGCCCAGATTCGATGCCCTGATCAAAAGTTATGTCCGTTTGACAAAAAAAAAGTAAACATGTTAAATTCTAATGTTCCATGTTTCCCATATGTTCCTCTGCATTTTTGACTATCTATCAGCTAACAGAAGAAAGTCTGATCAGTCCGATACCTCTACCGCAAAAAAAAATTTTCTATTTCTAGACCCGCCCCGACAAGTGCTTTTTCCTATGAGAATTGGTCATACACGTGTACACGTGAACTTAATTAATTATTAAATTCCACCGGTTGGCTTCCGCGCGCACACCTCAGCTCTCGCTTCCATCTCGTCCTTTCTACGTATCTCCCGTCGGCGGCTCTCCACGAGTACGTCGGCGCTAACAAGCATTTTGTATCGTCATCGCGAGCAGTCGGGCTTCGCTTTCAATCACACGCGCGTAGACGCGTCCATTAGCTGTTGCCGCCGCCCGCGCGCGGCAGCAAAAAGGAGGAAATCGCGCACACCTACGCCGAGCTGGAGAGTGACTGATGGGGCGCTTTACTTCGCGTATACGCATTATATTCGTAATTACAGGCGAGTGTAAATTTCGTCGAAATTTTACATACGCGTCGTATAAAAATGAGCTTGTCATTTAAAATGCAAACTCGAAAATAAATTTAATGCAGATGCGCGGGGAATTTCAAACTCGCGCGCGTGGCCACTTTACACAATCAAGTGTCTCTCGGCAACAGTTTTTGCTCACTCGCGTTCTCTCTCTCTCTCTCATTGAGTCGGGCGGTGTGTTCTCTGATGCTGCCGCGCCACACGTATACTCACACACGTATATACACGTACATATATATGCAACGTTATATACGCCAGGCGGCGCGAAACGCGAGGAAGATTCGCGACGTGCCTTTTAATTTTACAATTGAGTGACATTTAGTGTATACGCGCGCGCGCCCGGCGCAAATTATACGCGGCGTAAAATTGAAACGAAAACTCGACGCGTCGGGGCTTCCACGTAAAATTTCGCATTAAATACACACGCGCGCGCGCGCGCGCGTAAGAGCACTGGAGTTACTACGCGAGAGTGTAGAGTCGACGCCGACGGAAATTCCCCGGTATCTTTCTGATGTTTGCGGGTGTGCGCGTACGTTTCCGAAAGCACTGTATACAATATCATTATATATAATATATAGAGAAGAGAGAGAGAGAGAGAGAGAGAGAGAGAGAGAGAGAGAAGGGAGAAGAGCTCGGCAGAAAATGAAAAGTTTCGCGAAAATTACCGAGCTCGAATCCTCGCGCGCGTTGTAAAAAAAGCGGCGGCGGCGGCGGCAGCTCCGACGTGACGTCTACGCCCCGGCGCAGGTTGCAGCGCGGCGTTAAGAAAAGCAAAAGCAGCGACTTGACGGATGGACGAGAAGCGCGCGCGAGAGAGAAGCTTGCAAAATGGCATATCCCGCAGAGCAAGCACGCCGCTGGATTATTGTACGTACAAGAGATTTGCCGCCTCTGGCCCTCGGCTGCCGCGCTCGCGATATGTCGCTATGGCAACAGCGGCGCGCTCGTGCACCCTCGACGTCGCTGGCGCTGTATATATAGTCGAGAGCGCGCGGGCGCCGCAGTCTGCGTCAAGTGATTCCCTCGTCTCTCGCTCTGAGCTCTTTCTCTCCCTCTCGCTTCTCCCGCGTCTCTCTCTGTCCTCCTTCCCCGGGAGCGTCACTCACTCTCTGCGATCCACAGGTTTGCTGCGTTGACTTTGGCTTGTGTCTCTCTCTCTCTCTCTCTGTCTCTCCCAGGTTTTATCTGGCGACGAGACCGAGGCTCTTCGTCTCCTCTCGTCTAGGGCTCTTGTGCGCGAGCGCCGCCGCTGAAGTTGAGACGCCGTCTTCGCGGCCGCCGCATTATCAATTCCTTTTACAGCGTTTTAGTTTTCGAGAGAGAGAGAGCGAGAGCTTTGAGCATGGGCACACGACGCGCTCTCCTGTACATTTTCAAAGTCTGAAAGGCGACCTTCTCTCGTCGCAGTAACTGCGGAGAGTGTCATTGTTGCTTAAAGCGGCCATTCGGAGAGATTAACTGGATTCGAAGCTGGGAGAGCCGCGTATGCGCGATAAATTATCTTATATCGCGCGCGCGCGCTCTCTCTCACTTTTCCCAGCCAAATCACCTTCATTTTTCACGTAATAAATACCCGGACTGGTAATGCATCAACAGGTGGCGAATTTAACTTTATACATCGTATTTATTTTACATATATTATGACGCGTACCGCTCGTCCCTCGTAATATTTTCAGATTATTTTAAAAGCCAGAAATAACTCTCCGGGCGAAGGCAGGCGGGAATTTTCCATTTACTCGGTATCACAGCGCCCTCGAATATAATAATGTAGCTGTACGCCAGAGCCGAAGAATCGAAAGCACTTGTGCGCAATAACTAAAGACCGAAGACGCTGCAGCATCGGACTCGGATCCTGACGTCATCCGGCTTTAACAGTCCTCTTCGATAACAGGACGCGACGTCGTCGTCGTCGTCGTCGTCGTCGTGTCCCCGAGAGATATTTCGAAGCCGCGTTCGACGAGCGAGCGAGAGCGAGGGCCCCCGTTCAATTTTAACGGGCGACTCTGTACTGCGGCGCATATTTATAGGGCGCGCGTTCCGCGCATTAAAGTTGATTAAGTCTTTCAGCGCGTATATATAAGCGAGAACCTCGGAACTAAAATAAAATACCTTTCGCTCGGCCCAATTAATATTGGAGCAGCAGCAGCAGCCGTCGTAGCAACGGCGGATCGCGCGAGGGGCTATCTTTAATTTACGCGGCTCGCGGAAAGGCGGAGAGCGCAGAGAGCCTTTCTCTAAAGCGATTAAGGCGCCCGAAACCATCTGACGAAACAAAGCTCTCTCTCTCTCTCCTCCGGCGAATGTAAAAGCAGCGGCGGCGGCGGCGGCAGCAGCCGAGAGCGCAAAGCGCGCGGCCTCTCGGAAAAAGGAGAAAAGCGCCGAGTAAGGATCTTAGATAAGCTCGGCGATGGCAAAGGCTCATGAATATTAAAGGCCGAGAGAGAGAGAGAGAGAGAGAGTTGGCCGAACGCGCGCGGGACACACGACGACCGCAGGAAAGGAATCGGCGGGATACCGATGCGTGGCCGAAATTAATTTCGACTCCCGGGACGCTGTCTGCAGCTGATGGGCTTTGCTGCGGCCTGCGCTATATACCGCTGCACTGCGAGCTTACACACGGCGCTGCTGCGCTGCTTAGTCGGATCGATGGCGGGAGAGCCGAGGCAGCCCAGTATAGTCATCAAGGAGTTCCCCCGTATAGCATATATATATCTATGTATACGCGTATCCTCTCTCGCTTGGCTGCCGCTTGTGTGCGCATATACGCGCGCGCGCCGGCCGATATCGATATCCATATCGATATTATTAGCGGCCAGTCATTGTGCGCCGGGGCGGCTCTCTCTCTCTCAGAGGAGGAGGAGGAGGAGGAGGAGGAACGAGCATTTACGATAATGGGTTTTGATTTTTCACCCGAGTATAATGATAATGGAAATCGCGTAATCCGCAGAGTCGACTGTATACGCTTCGACCGACTGTAGCGTATACGCGTGCGCGCGTTCGAGTTTAGAGATTTGAGAGCGCGCGTTCTCGGCGAAAAACAATTATTCTCCCGCTCACTCCCGAATGAATACGGAAGTTTCATGCAAATGAGCGTATATAGCCGGCGGCGCATCAGTGTCAAAAGTTGTTGAAGCCATACTGTGCGCAACGCTCGCTTGAATCCGGCTTCAACAACCCTTTGCCCCGACGCGCCCCGTCTTTCACTCCGCCGCGGTGTCGGGGAGAGGAGGTAAAAAGCAAGAATGCCAATAAGACAAAGAGCCTCGGCATTGTGCGCCAAGACGGGAGAGATAGAGAGAAAAAGAGAACGAGGTGGAGTGAGAGATGAAGGACGCATAAACAAGGGGGAAATCGGGTGTCGGTGAGAATGGGAAAGGGCTGATCGCCAGGAGAGAGAGAAAGAGAGAGAGAGAGATGGATCGAGTTGCTTTTCATTTTAATGGAATCGCTCGGAGTGCGGACGTCCGATAAAGTTCGATGATTATTCCTTCGACGCGTTCGAGCAATTACTCAATTATTCAACGATATCCCCTGCGTACGGGTAGTTAAACACTACGAGAGCGATACCCATGGATAAAATTCTATTTTCGGCTAATCAGACACGCGAAGTAGCAAAAAAAGGAAAGCCCGACAATCAGGCGTTGCGCGCGAGAAATAACAAGAGGCAGGGGGGAGGGTGACGTTCCCGGAGAAAATTCTTAAACGCAATTTCGTATTTTCAATAGCGCTTAAAACGACACAGAGAGCGAGAGCGAGAGAGCAAAAAGTTATACCCCAAGAAGAGATCCGCACACTCTCTCTCTCTCTCTCTGGGAAAGCGAGACGACGTCGTCGTCGTCGTCGGCGGCGGCGGCGGCGGCGGCGACTCGGCAAGATTGCGATTTGCATAATACAATTCAGACTCTCTCTCTCTCTCGCACCGGCGCAGTTCGCCATATCCAAGCGCATCGCGCGCCAGGAGGTGGGAATCAAGACGAACAAGGCAATTACAATGAAAGTCTATGGAGCGTGGCTCGCGCGTTCTCTCTTTCTCTCTCTCTCGCTCGCGCTCGGCTGCGTGTAAGGTGCGGCCGCTCGGCGAAAATGCCAGGAGGAGAGAGAGAGAGAGACACCCCGAACGAAGCGCTTTATAAATATTCAGCCGAGTCATTAGGTTGGCGGCGGGGACGCGCCGGCGAAGCGCAAAAGTCAAGATGGGGACAGCTGCTCCACATCGAGCTTCTGCTGCTGCTGCTTTGAGCGGGGAACTGTTTTTCTGGGGTGAAACTGTTTCACCTAAATTTATCAGCGGTAGTCCGAGCGCTGGACGGTGTAACTGTCGCAGCGAATGTGTGCTCATTGACACGGAGCCTCTGGGTATACATAGTCTCTATCGCTTGTAATTTTACTATTGAGCAGCAGTTTCCTGCGCGAAGATTCGTTCCGCAGCTGCTTTCGCGTCCTCCATAAACTTCGAGTGGGCTTACGTGCGCTTTCCGCAAAAAAGCGTCACTGCACGAGGAGGGAAGGTCAGCGTTGTTCCAAGCTACACAGCGGAGGAAGAGATGGCCACTTGGCAACGTGCGCGTATGTGTGCAGCCTCCTCAACTTTCCCTCTCTCTCTCTCCCCCCCCTTCGTATATACATATACGGAGGGTCGCTATCGTTAGGTCGCTTTCACGGTAATGGCGCCCATTGGCCGCTTCATTTCGATGCGAATAATTATCGAGCGGAGCGCCCTGCTGTCTGTGTGTGTGCGAGACCGAGATAGGAGACGCTCGGGGAAAGAGCGGTTGGATTTTTCGAAAAAATCCGAGGGCAGCGCGCGCGCAGCGCTTTTCCATTAGCTCGCTCTGCTTTTTTTTTGGCTCTCCACTGCAGGGGGTTACATTTTTCTCGTTTTTTTCCGCTGCTGCTGCTGCTGCTGCTGCTTCCTCCCCCGCGACAATCACCGCGAGTGCTTATGCACAGCCTCGTCCACGCCGCTCTCTCGCAACCCCCATCCCCCCCCCCTCCCCCCCCCCCTGTCGTAGTCCTGCAACTCTCGTCTAATCTGGCTTTCAGACTTTTCGAAGGCTGCCGCTGCCGTTTTTTTTTTTTGCCGCGCGCATAATAGCGCGTATCGATCCTCGCCGTTGAATCCGCGGCGGAGGGGGAGTATATAGTGTGCGCACGAATTAAAGTCGGAGCAAACAAGTCGACTCGCGCGTGCGTATCGCGGAGGAGTATACGGAGAAAAAGTGAATGATCGCGAATGGAAGGAGCTCTCCTGCGCTATAAAGCTTATGTATATATATATATGTACTCCTCTCTGAAGCTGCTCGTGAGGGCGCGCGGCAGTAGCAGCAGCAGCGATTGAAGTCTTGAGACGCGCCATCAACGCACCGCGTTGCGGCGCAAAACGATCGTTTAGCGTGTTTACGGGCGCACACGCGTGAGTACCCGGTGCCGAGCGTTTCCGCGAGATTACCGGTAAGAGGCAACTCGAAATAAACGATTCTGAAGAGACGACGACGACGACGACGACGTTGACGAGCGAGCGACAGAGAGAGAGAGAGAGAGAGAGAGAGACAGAGTTGAGGAGGAAACCGAGCGGAAGGAGAGCCTCTCGCTCTAACCGCGCGAGTGAGCGAGAGAGAGAGAGAGAGAGAGAGAGAGAGAGAGAGAGAGAGAGAGAAAGAAAAGGAGGACGAAGGCCAACGCGTGAGCCAAGCGAGCCGGTATACGGAAGATCAAACTATACGCGCTGAAGAGAATAAAGGACAGATAAACTCGCGGCGTATATATACAGCGGGACTTTGCGCTTCGCCCATACACGCGGGGATGTAGTGTATATAGCGTTAGATATACGCAGACACACACACACGTATACCTATATATGTGTACGAGCTGCGGCGACTCTCGAACGAACGTCGCTCGAGAGCTTATATACTGCGCGGAGTATTTTCTCCCGCTCTGGCGCGAGACTACCGCAATACCGGAAACTGTCGAGTTAAGTAACTACCGGCACTTACGGTAAGTTTCGCGCACTCGCTGTGCAGAGCGTGAGAGAGGGCGGGGGGGGGGGGGAGCACAATGAGACTACACCCAGCGCTACCGCTGCCTCTGCCTCTGCAGCCTAACATAAATACGGCCGATACGGCGCGACGCTATGCGTATACTCTCGCTCGCGCGCCACTTTCTCGGGCGTATCTATATATACGTATATACATATATAGCGGGCTCCGTTGGCGCGGAGACAAAAGGCTTAAGCAAGCGGAGTGGATATAATAAGGAAGAGAGAGAGAGAGAGCTCGAGGAGTAAAGGAGAGCTAGAAGTGCGCGCGGAGCCGTCGTAAAGCGCGCGAAATTAGAAAGCTCCCCCCCCCCCCCCACCGTTTCGACCGAGACCTATACTGCGAGTGCGCGTACACAGACTCTCCCGAGTGTACAAGCACTCTGTGCTTTCTGGCCGCTGTTTTTCTGGGCTTCGTTTTTTTTTGTTTGTCAGAGGCGAGAAAAGGAAAGAAAAATCGATCGGAAGTGAGGAACGACGGGTATATATATATACATATACACAAAGAAGGAAAAAGGGAGGCGGGCTATATAGGTGCAGGCGAGATTTCGAGGTTCGCGCGTGCGGTAAATTCTCGGCCGCAGCGAGAGAGAGAGAGAGAGAGAGCTCGGGGCCGATACTATACGGCTTCGCCCGCCACCGATGCTTTTTCCAGCATCTCGACTCTCTGCGGGGATCCGCTTTTTAGGAGAGGAGAGGTTCGCCGAGAGAGAGAGAGAAGAGACGCGGCTGCAGCGGAGGGAAGTCGGCGGAAAACGAGGGAAGCGTGCTCGCGGCCCCTAATGAGGATTTGCTATTCATTACGCTCGTTAGAACTTATCGGTTATGATGATGGAATTTATTAACGACTCTCGCTCTCTCGTTTTCTCTCGTCGCTCTCTCTCTCTCTCCCTCTCTTGTTTGGCTTCCACCCGCCGCTCACGGGAATCGCCTCCCGATGCGGCCATTCCCCGCGAACTTATTGAAGATTAAGGGTATTTTTATCGGTTTCTCCGCTGCTGTTACAGCTGCTTCTTTGTCCCCTTTGTTTCTTCCCCCCCCCCACACCCCATCTTTTTTTTGCTGCGCTCGAGAATTTTGTAAACACCGCGTGAAGAATCGAGCGCGAGATCGTTACGCTCTCTCGAGATGGCTGAAAGTTTTTCGTCGGCGCGGACGAAATCGCGCAACGCGATTCCTCGTTGAGCCAAGTGCACTGTCGTAATTTAACGTCTACCCGAGCAATTTAATCCTCTCGGATTCACCTTTGCTCGTCTTCTTTTCAGACGAAATTCCACTGCTATCAAGTGGCTTGTTCCTCGCTTCTTCTTTCGCTGTACCTTTTTTCTCCTTCTCTCTCGAGCGCATTCTATTCTCAAACGCCGGGTTTATGAGAGAGCTTGTAATAATTCGGCCTGGCATTGTAACGTAATACTAATTAGCAGAGGTTTCAAGGATATTGCCTTTAACAGCCCAGGCGCGCGCGCAGCTCTAGACGAGTTCCTTTCCAAAGGTATACTGTTGTCAGAAAGAGTATAAGCGAGAGAGACCCGTAACACCGATATTAATTCGCGACTGCGATACGATGCAGAAATATTCATCGAAATTTTCCCTGCAAGAATCGTTCCCGATATACTACCGACAGAATTACTTATTTTATTGTCCGTCCATAGATTATCGGGAAAAATATCGCCAGAAACCCCGTTATACCTGGCGACGGTTTCTGGGCACGCTATGCCGAACTTATCGTCAACGATATGTGTAATGAAAATAACGATGATTCAACAAGTTTTTTTTATTAGAATACAAAAACTAATTTAATTTAAACTAATTTATGATTAATTATTATTAAGAAACATTATATTTTTTCTAAAAGTAAATGAAGCATAGATATTATCGGTAGCTTATCGGGAACAATTCTACTAGGGATACGACCTAAACGATATTATCGACAGTTCATCGCTACATTGAATAGCGACAAAATACGCCGAGTTGCTAGTATTCAATTCCATAACTACTAAAGACAGCTGCGTCTCGCATGTAAATTTCACTATCCATCGATTCCCGCGTCATCGAAACTGCGAATCTCGCGCAACCATCCCGATCGAAGGCGAGTCTAATTGCAAGTACGCTTTTCCCTCCGATTCTCCCCTCTGCTCCACATATACATTCTCTAAAAAGTCACATTCACAGCCGCCTCTATACGCGATCGCCCTTGAAATTGCTTCGACATTGAAGAGCGAGGCTCTCGCGCAATCAATGAAGGGGGGGGGGGATCAACCTCATCTTCTCGCTGATATAGAGATTCTCGGGGCCGCGACCCTTTGCAGAAGCGAGTTCGAAGCCGTCGAAGCAACCGACACGTATTACACGCAGACGTTCGCGCGCAACCCCGTCTAAGCCGGATGTAGCCTCTCTCGCGAGAGGCAGGAAGGAAGCCAGCGCTGCCGCTGCACGAAGGCGTGACAAACAAATACACGCATCATGCCGGCCTGACACTCGGCCCCGTTCTCTCTCTCTCTCTGGCTTTTCTCCTCTCGCCGGTGTACAGGAGAGAGAAAGAGCGAGGCTGCAGACGCGCGCGCGCTGCGCTCGTTGAAGACAAGGGGGGGGGGGGGCGAGAGTAGGAGACAGAAGAATGAAAAGTAGAGGATCGTAGGAGCCGCCGCCGTCGTCGTCGTGCTCAAGTAGACAAGGGACGACGAGTCAGCAGCATTGCCGCCGCCGCCGCCCCTACTCAGCCTTTTATAGATTATTCACGTACAATGCCCGGGTGACAAGTGGCGCGGCTTACACGCGTGTATACCTATGTACACGTACGTGTGTGTCTGTGCGGACGTGTGCGCGTGTATGCACACGACGACATGCAGGGGGGGGGGGGGAAGGGTGTGCGCGAGGAGTAAAAAGAAAGCGGACGCGCAAAGGAGAAGAAGCTGCGAAGACTGCAGCGTGCGCCGTTGCAGCCGTGTGTACTGCGGGCGTATCGAGCGAGTTTTCTGCACGCGGTTTTCTGTTTTTTTTTTTTTTTTTTTAATTAGGCGTGTGTTCGCCTTAATTTTTTTTTTCTTTTTGTCCTCAAAGTTGACGAGCCCAATTGTCTTTTGTCGACGCGAGCCGCACGTTCCACTTACTCCACTGTGTATATATGTGTACCGGTGTATATATATGTGTGCATTCGATGCCAACAACCTTCTCCAGTTTTCTAATTTAGCCGAGCAGTGTTATTTCGGTCAACAGGCAACTTTGTGATTTCAGGGAGAAAAAGAGTATCGTGCGATTTTCCTCGACTCTCTCTCTCGCTCTGGGCGGGAGATTGAATTTCCAAATAGCACGGGGGATTAAAGCCGATCAAATTAATGTTAATCCCAGCGAGGTAAAACGCAACATACGCAGAAAATACGTAGATTATGAATATAATGTATGTGTATACGAATATGAGATAATACGGGAGACGAGGAGCACAAAATATATATATAGAGAGAGAGAGAGGAGATCAGGGAGATATGCGTGGAACTCGATATGAATGTGCATAATATATATTTATACATATGTCTACATCCACACAGATATTCGTAGTTTAATGTGATGCTGGTGTTGTTTGGTGTCGTGTACAATTTTTTGTTTGATGTTTTTTAATGTTGATTGGACGACTGCCGATCCAGCGGGACGCTGCGCGCGACGTTCTTTACATACGCATACATATATATATGTACATACGTTTGTTCGGGACTTCGCCCGAACTTCCCTGCCTCTTTCTCCGAATCTTTTTTTTTTCCACCGCGCGAAAAAAAAAATACGCGATAACGCAGAATTACACCGGTCATGAATTTCGCGTCTTTCTCGCTGCGCGGCGTCGTCTCTCGCGCGCGTTCGTTCGCTCTTTTAACGGGATTCATGTAAATTTTCGCGCGCTGCCTTTGTCAAATTCCGCGAAATTGATGCAATTTCCCGAGAACGCGGACCGTACAGAGAAAAAAAAAGAGCGCGGCTGCTATTTTCTTTTTTCCCCTTTTTTTCGAATTCGAGCGTTCGCGCGAGGAGGGAGGCGGAAAAAAAGGAGCGAAAATACCGCGCGGAACGCGCGCGCACTGCCAAGCTCGGCCGTTGTCCAAGAGATATGAAAAATAAAAAAAAAATTACCGCCCTTACCCTGTTACACCACAATTAGATGATGCGTGTGTATAATTGTGAATGTGCTCTGTAGCGTCGAGTTGCGGCGATGGGCCGGACGTTATCATTCCATGGAGCGTTTTTACAACGGAATTAATTGTCGTGTACGCATATGTACATATACGTTCGACGCATTATGGGAAAATGCAATTGCGCGCGAGTGCGGCCGGCCGATGGAACAGTCGATGCATAAAAAAAAAATTTAATTACAGTCTCGATTGACTTTAATCGCGGCGTTCTCATATTTGCGCGACGCTATGTACACTCTATGCAAAGCGAAAAAACACGCGGGGTCGAGAGACAGAAGAGGAGTACGCGCGGAGACAGTCGAGCGCAATAGCGTAAATATCGGCTGCTGCGGACGGAACGCGCAGTTGTACCGGGCGAAAAATAGAAAAGGAAGAAACGCGTCGTTAATTTGGGATTTCCAAAGGCCTTTTACGCCCGGCAAATTGAGCGCTCGAATCAAAAAACTTTATCTTGCCGACGCGGCGCAAAAGCTTTATTAAAAAGTTCTCGCTTGTGCAGCGGCAGCGGCGTCGGCGGCCGGACGCGAATTCCACAATGCAGCGGCGGCGGCGGCAACGGCACCCAGCGAAATTGTAATGCTCTATGGAACGAGAATCGACTGGCCATTCGCCAAATGTATTAGCCTGCGTGTGCCTGTATGAAAGTTTGCGCACACGTGCATAGTAGTGAGAGAGAAAGAGCGAATGGAGAGAAAGAGAGAAATATATATATATATAGATAGATTAGATGAGATGGAAGACAGGTGGTGCAGGGGGTGGTGCGCATTCACATAGCGATAAAGTGTAAAAGTGAACATAGCCTTCTGTGTGTTAATTTCAGCAGCGGTGAGCCCGCCTCATCGTATGTGGTGGACAGTACTGGCTGCATGTTCACGCCAAGGTATGTTCTTAATGCCCTTTAACAAACAATACAGTAAAAAACAAAAAAAAAAAAATCGTGTCCTCTATTATACTACCTCGTCATATATTGTAAAGCTGTCTGCCTCTGTGTGTATTATTATACATTCCGTGATGTTTAACCTTCTGTGCCTAATTTCCGTATATCTGTGTACGTTTACGTATAATCAACATGTGTGACAGTTTGACGATAATGAATTTTTCCTGCAATTATTTCCAAAGCCATAGGCGCGCGCGTACACGCCCACTTTGCATAATATTCGCTTCCGAAATTGCGCGGGCAGAGCAATCCGCTCTGCCGTATGTATATTCGGGCTGTTTGTCGGCGCGTCGAAAAGACGCGTGTTTTGTTTATGTTCGTTTATGCACATACGCGCGGCTGTAATTAAATACTTTGCAGTGTATACGGTTGCGCGCTTGTCAAAATTTCTAAATGTCGGCCTCCTCGGCAAAGTTGTGTCTATGAATTTCGAACAAAGAAAAAAAATCGCGCCAAATTCCGAGATCATTTTTTTTCACTGTGCGCCGAATGGCCCGCGCGGATGGGAAATTCGAAGGCAAATATTTAATTTTTATTAACGGCGCGCGGTCCTTATAATTCATTCGCACGGTCATTATGATGCAAACACGAGCGTTGAATGTATCTGTCTCTTTTCATCGTAAAAATTCAATATTTTCCTTTCTGGACTCATCTCTCTTTTGTTGTTGCCGTCAACGTACGTACAATGTGCAATATATATATATATACATAAATATATGTGTGGCATTGAGCTATTTTTACGTTTTTCGCAGATAAAGCCTTATGTACAGCAAAGCTCGCACATTTAGCGTTCACTGGATATTACGAATATTGGTTTTTGTCGTTCAATGGTAAAATTGCGTATATGGATATATACTATGTTCGTTAGTCGTATTAAAGTTCCGTGCACATTATGCGCATGTATTGCGACTTTGACATAAACAAATTCATCGTAATGATTATGTATATATATGTGTGTGGGTTTGCCACTGATTGATATTCACGGATAGACTTTCAAAAGCAATGTACATTATTAATGTCGAGTTAAATTATTATCGTATCGAAATCGCAGTTGCCGGGCTCAATTTTGATCTGTATACATTGTCAAGTGCATATTTTGTCAATTTTTAAAATCCAAATCTGATATTACTTGTTCGTTTCATCGGGCGCATTGTATAATTTGACAAAAGCTGCCAGCGCGATGTTTTATTCATGCACGAGCCCATTATGCATAGTTTGTTTGTGTCGCTATACCATATACATACATGTGCTGCCAATTTCCATAAAGAGAAAACTATAACTAAAATTCATGAAAAGCTTTCGCAATCACTAGTCTATAGCTGTGTAAAATTAGATTGATTTTAAGGCTCTGTAGTGGTAATCTGTGTCTGTGTAGCTTTATACATCGAGTGAAATGATAAAGTGAATTCTCGAGCTTTCGACACTTAGGCAGACTGCCGTAGACGACTCTTAGTAGTTGTAGTAACTTTTATTTTCATTCTATGAATAAGTGTGCTTTGTTATTTTAATTGTTATCGTCTTAGACATTTCTCTTGCTTCACTATCTAGATGTTTGCGCAAGTTAAAACGGAATCGTAATAAACGCCGCAATATCTCCCACTTGGACACCAGAATTCCAAATTTCCTCGCTCAGACGAAAAATTCGCGCTTGCAATTCTGAACAGTAGAGCTCAATCCGCGGATCCCTATATTTTGAAAATTTAAAAAAAAATTCAATCGTTCGGAGCAATCCACGATTTTCATCGACCCCTCGTGCAATCGTATACACAAGCGAAGGTTAGTCGGATGTTTAATTCACGCGCGCAGTACAAAAATACCGATTCTCACCGGTGCTATATTCCGCTGCGAATGGCCCGGCGCAATAAAATCTCATGCTCCCAAGCCACCCGAGCTTCATTTATTTTTTCGAGAAAACCAAATTTATGCCTGTTCCACGCGCTTCTCCCCCCCCCCCCCTTCCGCGAGTTCAAGGTTTTTCAACACCATAGCCAGGATAGCCGACGTGCATATTTACGGCCGAATACTCGCGCATTCGCGTATCTTAGAGAGCGGCGCGCGCCTCGTGAAAAAATAAAACCGATGGAGGAGGGAAACGGAAAAATGTAAAGCGAGCAAAGCTGAATATTGTTCCGCTGTGTGTGTCTGTGAGTGTAGCAAAGGTGGGGTGTGCGGAGGGCAAGCGCCAGAGAAAACATAGCTTTATGCGAGAAGGAGGTGGGGGGGGGGGAGGGAAGGGGTGGCTTCGAGGAGGCCAATAGGATGGGAATGAAGATAAGGATTCAGAATCGAAAGCGCGGAAAAAGAGTTGGCCGGGGGGGGGGGGGCTGGTTGCGCGCCTGCGAGGCGGAGAAGTGAGCGAAACTTGGCTCCCGCGAGCACGTACGCAGATGTAGATTAGTCGCATTTTCGCGGAGCGCTGCGCGCGCGCGGTGTATTTATTGATCGGAACGCGGCGCGCTCTCCCGCGATAATATTTCCCATGCACGTTTGACAGCTTATTCGAGAAAAGAAGCAATTTCGCGCGGGTCTCGCGAAAGGATAGTCGCGAGTCCTTCGGAAATCGCGCGACGAGATCTGTATCGTATATATACATATATATATATACAGCGGTACAATTAAGTTGCGAGAGTCGCGCGAGCTTCGATTTTCAACTTCATATTCATGGGCAGATCTCCGATGTATCGTAAGGATCGTAAGAGACGGGGCGACACGTGTGCTCGCGGCACAAAGGAAACACACGGAGAGCAGCAAAAGCCGATTGAGGCTCTGTGCGGGGGGGGGGGGGGGTTGTGTGTGTCCATATAGCAAAGGGTCGGCCGGCACACTCGAGCAAAGGGTTATACGCTCGCACGCTGTTGGATATTGCCCGGGTGGCTTTTGCTTCTTGGAGCATGTGTGGCCCATAAATAACATGTAAATATTTTCAATAACTGCCCGAGCGAGCGAGCGAGCGGAGGAGGGGGAGTATAGGGAGAAAGAGCGAGATAGCTGCGCGCGGCCCCGGCATGAAAAATGCAAACCGCTTTGCGTCCGGCCCGAGGAGGTTTCACGCGCGAGTACCGGGGCTTCCGGCCAAGACTGTCTTTTAATATATCTGTATACGGGAAGCCACTGTATATCGTCCGTATACCGAGGGATGCTGCGCGGCAGAGAGCGAGAGAGGGTTCCCCTGCGCGGATTTATAGCGCGCGACCGCGTGGCCTCACTCTCTCTCTCTCTCTCTCTCGGTGCAGATATATATTTGTTTTACACGCGTGTAAAAAAGTTTCTCGATCGTCGCGCTGGAGGAGGAGGGGGGCGACTATTATTTTTTTCTATTTAGATCGTTCCGGGGGGGGGGAGGAGGAATCGATAACGCGTGCGCGCGAGGTAGAAAGGGGGGGGGGGTGGTGGTAGCGGCATAAACGTATAACGCGTAACGATGACGCTCGTAACAATTAGTTTTTACAAGGGGAGAGGGAGGGGGTGGTGGCCTCGCCTATTTCGTATAAAAGTAATCTCGACGGTATTTACGTCGGCGCGTTCGAGGGTACAAGGTAGCTCTCGAAACTCGAGTGAGACATAAAGATTTTAGCGACGACGATGACGACGACGACGACGCCGGCGACGTTTACGTAGACGATGCCCTTAAACTAGTCAGATTAGCTCTCTCACTCTATATCTCGCGAAGAAGCTAGTACAGCGCTCCCCACCCCACCCCAGCCCAGGCCTTCTCTCCGGACTTGGCACCGAAATTCAGAGAGTGCGCTAGGCGTCTCGTTTCAGTATATACACGCGGCTGCAACTCGCAAACTAGCTCCTTCGCTCCGGCGGGACGGCGATGATTTTTCGTTTGCAGAACTCGTAGAGCCAGTTAACGCTGGCTCGTCGCTCGCTCGCGAATGCACTCTTGTTTCTTTGATTCGCTTGTTTGTCACGCACGTTTTGATTGCCCAGAGCCGACTACAGCGGCAGAGTCGTTAGGGGTATATACACATAGCAAAGACAAATGGGCGTCGACTGCGCTGTACATATAGTTTCTCTCTCTTTCTCGTAGAAGCGCTGTTTAACATTTCTCTAGTGTACTTGCAAGCTTTCTTCGTTTAGACTATTTGTCCTAGCGTCTACTCTCTCTAGCCAGACACATATATATATATACTAAATAGTTCTTAACGGTAGATCGTATACACGATACATGTGTGCCTTGAATTAATTGAATGTAGTTTTCCGACTTAGTAGACGACGAGTATTCGAGCGAAAGAATCGATCGCAACGAGTTGAGAGAACAAGTAAACCAAATAATACAGAGCTATTGTGAACTTTGAACAGAATAAATTTCTACTATTCTCAATGTGCCGTTTTATATATTCATACGATCTCGTAGTCGATGCTCGATGCCAGCGTTATTAAGCCCGAATTTTTTTCTCCGACTGTTCCAGGGGATTCGGATTCATCACATTTGCAGACCCGGCGAGCGTCGACAAAGTCCTCGCCCAGGGCACCCACGAACTCGACGGCAAAAAAGTAAGTCCCACACATTTTTTATTGCTTATAATACACGCATACATATATGTGCCTAGATACACCAATTTAAAAGAAAAAATTTTGCAATTTTTGGGGAGAATCGTTTCCGAAAATTGGTGGATATGCACGTATATGACCAATTCTCATAGAAAAATGCACTTTTCGGGGATCCAGAAATCGAAAATTTTTTTTGCGCTATACGTTTCGGACCGATCGGACTTTATTTTGTTAGCTGATAGATAGTCAAAAATGCAGAAGAACATGGAAAATATGGAACATTAGAATTTAAGATGGGGAGGCATATGGAAAAAAAAGAAAATCAGCTATTCGGATGTATTATTTACTTTTTTTTGTCAAACGGACATAATTTTTGATCAGAGCATCGAATCTGGGCATATTTCTTTTAAATTAAAGCTCTTTCGTTGTACTTTACTGTGGTGTAATTTGAAATTTTATTTGTGCCTCGGAAACATTCGTAGTTATCGTCATTCCAATATTTCGACGCATTAATTTTTTGTCAAAAAAAAATGTAAAATGGCTCAGAAATATGGTTACTAGAAACTTACAGAAGGAAGTTTCATCGGCCCGAAACCACTAGCTTCAAAAATAAAATTTCGATTTCTCGACCCCCGAAAACTACATTTCTCTGTGAGAATTGTTCATATATGTGTTTCTTTCCGCCAAACCATTATTACATTAAAATTCTAAGGAAGCCAAGGGCTCGGCTCCCAGAAAATACATCCGATCGCTGCGCAGAAATAATACAGGTGGCACAATGTGCGCACTATCTCTCTTTTGAGCGTCCAAGGAAAGCTCTCGCGGGCAAGAGCGCCCCGAGATCAGTCTCGAAGAGATAATGCAACACGCGAATGGACACGAGCATTAACTATCCAGGATACCTGCCATAAGTGTACGCGGTAATACACGCGGGGACGAAATATCGCGGACACGCGCGGGACCAGCCCGGCCGACATAAATTCCAGCCCGCGTAATTCGCCCGGCTAATGTAAATTGCTCTCTCTCTCTTTCTGCGAGTAGATTGTGCCCCGCGCAGTTTATATCGCGTACGCGTCTTTTGTCTCTCGCGCTAATGTTCGTTTCGAGTTTTATTCTCTTTTCTTCTTTTCGCAAACAATCCGGAGAGAAAACTTGCCGGCGTCATTTTTTCGGCTGTACACACCCTCGAGGAGGACTCGAGAGGAAACAGCCGGCGATCGAGTGTCAGCTGCCGTCGTCATCGCCGCGCTGTTGGTGGGGGAGAAGAAAAAAGCGATTTCATGCGTCAGCACGCGCGCTACTCTCCTGACCCATTATACCGTATAGCCGGTCTAATTTTACGTCGCCGCGCCGAAAACGAGGCGACGAAAGAAAAGAAGCGCACCGCGCCGCACGTCAGGGCTATATACTCGCGAAATAATCGATATGCGCGCGGCGACGGCGGATATATCGGCGTAGCAGCGGTAGTCGCTTTCTTCGCAATCAGAACGACGCGAAGTGGCCTGGAGAGCAGTGGTATATAGCGCTGCGTCGCCATCGCCTTGCGAATAAAGAGGAATGAGGGCCGTATTTTCGTCAAAGGACGTCGATTCTTTATCGATGATGGGGCAAAGGAGAGAGATCGTCTTGAGATGATTGCTCGAATCTTCGGCCGAGGTAAAAGGATATGGGGGGGCCGAGTTTGACTTGCCCGTCGTATAGTGGCGCGTTTCCTTCTTCTTTCTTTCTCGGTTATGTGTGCCTCTGATTTGATAAATAGCCGCGTAATTTTCGAGTATATATCTCGGGAAGGTATAAGAGCGTGAAGAATGTGTACCGCACGAAAAGGAGCGTAAAGAGTAAACAAACGCCGAGTTTGGCCTTATCCCTTTAGGGCAGTAGTAGCGAAGTGTCACGTGTAACTTCAAGCAGACGTAGAGGCGTATCCGGAGAAAAATGAAATCCCGCGAAAACGCTATATATACCGTTTATATACGTACATCCCGAGCGTCGTCGTCGTCGTCGTCTCCGAAAAAGTAAGTCGGCCGACTTTCCGATGATGACGAGACTAAGCAGCTCTCTTCCCTCGCTCGTCCGTGGAATAATTTATTTGGCCAAGAGATAGGAAGAGAGAGAGAGAGAGAGAGAGATAGTGGAAGGCTACTGAGTGCCACGGAAATTGTCTTCAATCCCTTACAAAACGTAGCCCTACTCATTCCCTCTTCTCTAGCGCTCGTCGGATAGAGAGACAGAGAGAGGGGGGAGGGGGAGGGGAAAGCGCAAGCCGAGGTAAAAAGAGAGCGAGCGAGAGAGAGAGAGATAGACTGAGTCAACAATAACGGAGAAGCGTCCATTGTCGAATGCTTTTAAATTTGAAATACAAACCGTCTGCCTCATTCCGCGCTTTTCCATTTCTCTCTATCTCTCGCAAGCTCGCTAACCCAGCAGCAGCAGCAGTAGCGCCCACTGCTACTCCGCCCCCCACGTGTACTTTCTTCGTTACTACTTCCTCTCGGCTCGCTGTCTCTTTCCCTTCGGCCCGACGAGTCCGCGTTCTCTCTTCGTTTGTTTTCCTTCTCTCTCTCTCTCTCTCTATCTCTCTCGCTCGTCGCAAACCAGCGCTTCACTCGGACTGCACTCGTCGTCGTCGTCGTCGTCGTCTGCTCCGACCTTTTTTCCGCACTTTTGAGTCCGAGCGCGTTCGCCCGTTTAAAAAGAAGTCGGGATTTCATTTTTTTCACGCGGCAGAGCTGCAGCAGCATCAGCGCAGTCGGCAGAATCTCGCGCTTTACGGCTACTGCGGGGGCTTGTTGAAGCTTTTAGATGCGTGCTGCGCGCCGCGCTGCAGAGAAAGGGCGTCGTCGTCGTCGTCGTCAGGCCGAGCCCCGAAGAAATACCGGATCGTAAAAGGCGCGAAAACCAAACGATAAAAAAGTAAGCCGGGAATTTAATTCCTGTCCTCTCTCTCTCGATTTTTCTTCGTTTTCGTCGAGTCTATATATATATGTGTGTACCCGGGTCCTCCACACACACGCACACCCTTCTCCGAGGCGAATCGCCGATACTTTATCCCGAGCCCATTGTAAATTTGCGCTACGCACGATCATCGCCGGGCCAATTTATCTTTTCACTCACGGCCGAAAACGACCCTGCCCACGCTGTACCGCCACGCGCGACGAGAGAGAAAGGAAAAAAAGGCTGAGCAGAGAGAGGGGGGGGGGGGGAAGAACGTGCGTAGGCAAAAAAGAGCTGAGTCAAATTTTCGTCATTCCCGTATATGTGTGTTACAAGGCGTGTCGCCGCTGCCGCTGTCCTATATACATATATATACCGTGGCCGCAATCACATCAGAGCCACACGTGGGGACGATGATAGTTCTTTCGGCGGCGTTATAATCGGGTTGCCGCCGCCGCTGCTGATGCTACTGCCGAGGCTAGAGACGAAGAGAGAAGAGAGAGAGAGAGAGAGAGAGAGAGAGAGAACTGCCGGCGCGTTCACGCGCACGCACAAAAGCACACACCCTTTCAGCCGAGTGGCTTCTAATGCCTCGTGTCTGCTTCTGATTTCCGGCTTTCGCCCGAGCCCGGGAGAGAAGGGAGACATACGATCCTCTTAATGGCGCATAAAATCAACGCTACCGGCCGAGTCGCGCGCGTCTATTTGCCTCGTCTTATTCGCCTTTCGTCTTTCCTCTCTCGTATCTCGTATGTGTGTGTGTTTCTCTATACACATGCTCGAAAATGCCTGCGGGAGGCCAGAAAAGAAGACGAGCCTTTGCCTCGTAAAACCCGAGCGTCGCTCCCCCTCCTGCTAATGTACATCGTGTGTGGGCTTTCTTTTAGCGCACAGTGTACAGCGGAGTCGGAGGGGGAAAGATCTCGAGGAATTCGTTTAATGGGCGGCGCGAGTCTACTTTTTCTCCTGGTTTCATAAGAGTAGCGCATACGAAATATTATCCTCGTGTTTCAGCCGAGTGTATTATAGCGTCGTCCTCGTCGTCGTCGTCGTCCTGTATTATCAATTTAAAATGAAATTTCATTTAATTTCCGCAAAATCTGCAGAGTCATGCATAATACAAAAAAAGCACTCGTGTAAGACCTCAGTGGCGCTGCTACTGCCGCTGCCGCTGCTGCTGCTGCTGCAGTCCCGCGAAATCCTAAAAGCCCTTACGTCAGCTCCGCTTGCGCTGGTACAATTACAAAGGACGAGGAATAACTTGCCCCCTGGCAGCAGCATCGTACACACACGCGCGCGCGCAGAAGCGGCTGCGCCACTACATCTCGCTTATGTGCGCGCCGCGCTTATAATCCAGCGGCAGCCCTCTCTTGCATCTTGAAGCCACTAATGAGGCGGACGCGTTGAAGAAGTCGTCTCTCTCTCTCTCTCTCTCTCTCTCTCGCCCTCTCTCGGCAACAGACTCGCTGTCGCTGGTCTATGCACAAAGCCGAGGGAGAAAGCTCTCTGAAAGGGCCCTGTGTGCATGTGTGTGTGTCTCGCGTACACGATGTTTCACGTGTTCTCTCGTGGAACGAGGTGACCGCGCAGCTGATTACGCGAGGTGTTAAAACTCTGTGCCGGCGTATAGAGGAGGGCGAAGCACGCGCGTGTCGGGAAATATAAATAATTAGCTTGATGCATGTGTTGGGAGGAAGGTGAGCTGGAAAGAGGGATAGACCGGAGAGCAGGGAGCTTCCAAGCGAATATATATCGACGCGAGAGAGAGAGAGAGAGAGAGAGAGAGCTTTAGCGCACAGGCCACCGTCGCAGTGTACAGTATCGCTGTGTTATTGGAAGCGAGACTGCGCTGTACACTGGACGACGTTTTACCCGCTAAATTAGTTCTCGCTCGCGCCACTATACAGTCTGCCGCTGCGATTTATCGCCCTCTGTACACTCGAGCAACATTACCGGCCAAATAGATAATTTCACGCCTGGTTGAGGTAGGGCTCTGCGGTAATACCTCGCTCACCGGGAGAGCGAGCGAGAGAGCCTATCGCTGTTTTTCGATTGCGAGACAGAGAGAGAGAGAGAGACAGTGCGGTCGATACGCCGGCTCTGGAAATTCTTTTCCGCAATTCACCGCGTGCCTGGTAATTCGCCGCTTCGTTTCCCCGAGAGCTTGCTGCGTAAAACAAAAAAAAAGAAAAGAATTAAAACAGAGCGCGCTCGTCTGACCAAACGCGGGACTACACTACTCGTCGATCCCGATAATCTTCCCAGCTAGAAATGCTCGCGAGTTACGCGCAGGGGGTATATATTAAAAAATACTCTCGCGGCGCGATACCCGAAGGCGGAAAACCTCCGGCCGCGCGTCTGTGTGTGTGTGTGTGTGTGTGTGTGCGGTTGCGGTATCGCCGCGACTGGGATTACGTATCCCGCACTTTTTACGCGAAGCTCCGCGCGGCCGGACTGTACTGCGGCAGAGAATACAAGCGAGAGAGGAGAGAAACGGCTCTCGACTCGCTGAATTACGCATGATGCTTTACCGCGACGGGATATCCCGCGTCTCTAATGGCGCCGCGACTGTGTCTCTTTTAAACGGGTCGCGCGCGCGCGCGCGGTCGTGTAAACGAAAAGCTTTTATCGCGAATGATAATGTCGCCCTGCGACGACCGATAATTATCAATAAAGCAGTCGCCCTTGTTTATATTCGCTGGCTCGCGAAAAAGTTCGAGAGCTCGTAAGAGAGAGAGAGAGAGAGAGAGAAGAGAGATTCAATTTCGCAATTAAAAGTTTTTGCGTAAAAAAAAGTTTTAATAAATGATCCGGTGCGCGGTTTACGCGGGAGCGAGATTTTTAAAAAGGCGAGGTCTTCGCATTTTTTTTCTCTCCTCGTTTTTTTATTTATTTTTTTTTTTTTTTTGTTATAAAAAATTCCGCAAGAAGTTGAAGCACTCTTGAAAAGATTTTCGCGGAAGTTGCACTTTCGGTATTTGTGCGCCGCAAAGCCGCGTCATTAAATACAAAGTGAATTTTAATAAAAAGCGCAGAGAGAGAGAGAGAAAACTAAAAAGTCGTGGGTTTTAGCGAGGAAAAAAGGGAAAAAATTATAAAATAAAAACAATTTCCCCGGAACCCGGAAGATACAATCTTTCGGAAGAGCAACCTGCAAATAACGGCAACGGTCCCGCGTGGAATTCATTTGGTTTATTGAAAGAGGCACAGCGGCGCAGGGGGGTGTACCTCGTCGCTGTCTGCAGAAGGCAACTGTGAGCGCGCGCGCACGGGAATCCCTTTCAATGTTATTAAAGAAAGGTGAAAACGATGTATCCCTCATCGAGCAGAGAGTCCATCGCGAGAGCGGGGCCTCGAAACTCGGAGTGCGTACGCGCGCACTGCATATAGCATTCGCGAAATTGATTTGAACTTTTTTTGCGTACGTTTACCGCCCACCCCCTCTCCTCGCTCGGCAGAGTTGATCCATTAATTAATGGAATTGCGTTACTTAAAAAAAGTAATTGTGAAAAAGCTCGTTAATACGCGTCTCTTTCCTCGCCGCGCACCAACGGTATATATGTATTGGGCCGTTGCGGCTTTCGAGGATTTTTCAGAAATCACTGCTCGCTTTCTACTCTAATAATTTTCAATTTATATGCTCATATTTTCCGTGGGCAAGTTGTGTACACAACATCCGGTCTATATACATATACATAGAGTGGGAGAGAGAGCGAGAAAGGAACCAAAAAAAGAGAGGTAGAGAGCTGCCACCGTTGCTGGCCGATTTCCACCCTGCGAGATAAACCCGACAGTCCATTTCTCGCTCTCTCTCTCTCTCGCGGGCTTTTTTCCCTCTTTCATCTCGCTCGATCTTTCCGTCCCTCGCGCCGCACTTCTCTACATGGATCTCCCAGCGGTGGAGGCATGAGCGGTGGCGTATTCTTGGACGATCCATTTCCAGATTAAACATACGCATAAAACTGCACTCTCGGCTGATGCGGCAAGAAGCTCTCGCTTCTGCGTCCTCCAGCTACGCGTCTCCTCAAAACCGACGACTCGCAACGGCAAGTACGCCCTTTCCGCGCGTCTTGGCGCTGCACAGTGCGTATACTATACCGAGAGAGCGACGACTATGTAACTTCGCGCGCGTCGCCGTACCTTCGGCGAAACTTATTAAGGGAGGGGCAGGTCGGGGGTGGTTTTCATCAAGATGTAACTCTCGCCGCGAGCGGAGAGCCAATGAAACGCTCGTGTAATCTGTCACGCGCCGAGGGAGAGAGCCAACATTGTCGAATGCAAAAACGGTGGCTTGGCCGGGGGGAGGGGAGGGGGGTGGACATGATTGAGAAACTCGAGGATTATTTTACGAGCCGCAGCTCTCGGCGCTGCACGCGCTCCACTTTTTTTACAACCCTTTGTGCAGTGCTGCCGCGCGGATGGAGATATGAAGTAGCGGAGAGGGGAACTTGTTGCTTTTATCGAAATGTAACGCAAATTTTATGAGCTCCGCGCTATTTCAGATTCTGTTCTATGAACTTTTAATAATTGGAGCTCGTTAGCGCGCGGGCACGCGCGGCTGCACGCGCTTTTCATGAAAAAAAAAAAAAAGGAATAGAAATAACGATATAATAACGCGCGCGCCGAGAGAAAGAGAGGAAGCATTTTTTTTTCCCCCGCGAAATAAAATTTTAATCATCCGAGTGTAAAAACAAAAGTACTCGCGTGCACGTACGCAAGAGAGCAGCGTTTTTTTTTCACGAGGCTGCCGCAGCGCGTACAGCGGGATATTCGCGTTAATCAAACATTTTCCACTGATGCGCTAAATGGATTGTTCAATTTACGCGCCAATATAATCGACGCGGGAATAATCTTTCGTTGCGCGTCTCGTTTATTCAACCGCTGCGTCGTTTAATTTATTTCTACCCGAAAATTCGAAAAATCCTGCGGAGTCGTCGACGAAGAAGTCGTTGCGGTACAATTGCTTGCGCGATAAGCGAATTTGCAAAAAAAAGGGGGGGATACAGAGAACCGTTAAAAACTTTAGCTCGTCTTATATTCAGCGTCGGCTCGGCATTGTCTCAACGCGACGAGGGGCGGACCGCGCGGGTTAGTTGCGCCGCTACAAAGGAGAGCGAAGCGGCTAAAAAGCCTCGCGCTGCCATTCTCCTTAAGCCGTAGCGGAGAGACGCTGTCTCGGCGCTGGCATCTTTGACGGAGAAAGTGAGAATTGTATTTTCGCGGGGAGTCGAGAGCCGGGAGTGGGCCTACGAACCGATATACCACGGCGAGCCAGAGAGAACGAACTTTTCTCGCTTTATACATTGGACAGGATTTCTGTAGCGACAGTCGGAGTCCAGAGCGAAGGGGGGGGGGGGAGGAAGAGAAGATGGAGAGATATTATCGTAAACTTGGAACTTAGGTTTTGATCCTTGAGAGCTCGAGCCGTCCGCTTTCTCCCTCTCTCTCTCTCTCTCTTTCTCTCCGCACGAGGGGGGGAGGGGGAGTGGTGCAGGCCAACGCGCGGAATCTCGCGGATGGTAAGTAGCGAGGATTAAGGCGAAACTTTCCATGAACTCGACATTCCAATGGCGCGTGCACATCTCTCTCTCGCTCGCTCGCGCTATTCTTCTCTCGCTGTGCTTCTCTCTCTCTTACTCGCTGGCTGTCTCACGGCTACGGCCTCGCGGATCGTATGTATGGAAAGCAGGAACGAGAGGACTTTCGAATGCGATATTTTAACTCCGCTGGAAACTAAATGTTTTATTCAGCCTCTTATCCTCGGCTCGCAGCCTTGTCGTCCAGAGCAGCTCTCCCCCCCCCCCCCCCGGCTCATTGTGTCCCTTCTTCTTCGCCTCGCTCTCTCTCTCTTCCCAAAGTTTCGCGCCCCCCCCCCCGCAAGACAGAGGGTGAGCAGAGAGCCGGGAGCAAGTTTTCCTGTTCAACATCTGTGTAAGAATCATATCCGTAATCTTTTCTTCCTGACGCGCCTCCGCCCCGCATTATGCAATCGAGAGAGCCACGCCGCTTGCGGCTTTCGCTGCTTCGACGCCTATAAGCTGCGCGGGTCTACCGCGGGAAACAGCTATATGCCTTGTCGTTGCATCTCCGCGCCAAATTGCATGATTCGCTCAACTCGCTCGTCGTGTCCGTTTCTGCCGGGAAAACGCGGAAAAGCATTTATGTCGTCGTCCGACTCACGACGTGTAAAAATACGCTTTTCCATCTCGATGTCATTGTCGAAAAGTAGATGGCGCACTTGGGGCAAAAGAAAAATGCAAATTTTTTCAATCGGATTCCCGATACCCCTCGCCCCTATCTTCCGAGTTTATACCCTTCGCTCTCACCCCCCTCCCCCCTTGGCGATTTTCCTCCGCCGTAAATTAGAAAAGTTTCTCGAATTATATCGACGAGGAAGATCGAGGATTGCGCTGGTCCTCGATTCGTGGCGAGGTCAAGGTCTCCTCTGCCGTATAGGACACGCTCGCGCTCACCGCGGGATCGCATTAGCGCAGAGAAGACTGAAGTGCCGGTATTGTTCGCTTCGGTTATCCTTACAACCGAGTACACAACCATTGCCGCTGTGTACGTTCTCAAAGTTTCGCCGGAAAATAGAAATTTTCTCGATCGCAGGGGGCGACGTGGATTCCGGGAGCAGCAGCGCGAGGTCAGGGTCGCGCAGCTTCGGAATGTCGCTTACGTAAGCTTCCCGCGCGCGGCTCCCGAGCGCCAAACGGAATTACGCGAGCCCCGGGTAAAATAATAGAATAGATTTATGCCGAAAGGTGGGCGGCGAGGCGGTCCGGAAGAGTTTTACGGCGCGGGAGAAACAATCCGGCGCGTTGGGGCGGAAGGAGAATGGAAATTTTTATATTTTTCGAGAATTCCAAGGGAACAAAGGAAATAAGCCTCTCACCCTATATATGCGCATTGCACCGGGAATACCGGTGTGTGTATGCGTCTATCGCGCGGACGTATCCCGCGGATGCACCGCCGCCGCCACCCACGGGGGAGGCTGTGGGTAAGAATTGTAATATTTTTAAATTACAGAGCAGCTGAATTTGGAATTTTACCCTGAATACCAATTCGTAATAAATTACGGATTTCGAAGTCGGGGCACGCGCGTCAGCGCAGCGCGCCGACTCGTGTCGCAATGAATTGAATTTACAATGCGTATAATGCGGGAAAACGCGGGACTGTACAGCGCGCGGGCGCTGCAACGCGCGCGCGGCGTTAAGGCGTTAAATTCGCAACGGACGCCGATGCGTGGCATCGACTTTTCTTTGATTGCTGAAGAGGCGGTAATGACGGCGCAAACAGCCGCGGCTATACTCGGGCTCCCTTTAAATAATTCATAAGCGCGGCAATAGCGGATGTATAGAGAGAGAGAGATAAAGAAAGAGAGAGGGAAAGAGCGAACACGCGCGTGGGCGCATCATCATCGGCAACTGGGCCTTCGCTGATTGGCTCGAATTTACGAGCCATTGTCGTCTGATTGGCTGCGTTTGTGCTCTCTCTCTCTCTCTCTCTCTCTCTCTCTCGGTTATGAACGCCGGGAGAGCGAGAGAAGTCCCGGCAAAGAAAGGCACTTTGTGCGTGTCTCTCTCGAAAATATCGGGAGCGCGCGCTTCTTTCTCTCGCAATTACGCGGGGTCGAGAGAAAAACTTTCCTCTTTCTCTTTTTGTTATTCTCGTATAACACACTGTTGTCGAGTGCGAGAGAGAGGATGGCATTCATTTGTCCCGCGGGCGACGCGCACAGAGAGCGACTTCATCTCGATAATATCGATTTTCAATTTTCCCCGGTATATAACTCTCGCCAGTATTTAAGCCAACTTTTTCCATTCATCAGGCCAACTGACGTTTAATATTTTCGAAAAACACGCTGCAGCGTCACTGCGCGCTGCCGAGAGGCGGCGGCAAAGGTTGGCCAAAAAAAAAAAAAATCGAAAAAAAAAAACGGAAGAGTCAGCTTCGCACTGTTTTAAACCGGCGCGGATACCGGTACGCACTCGCGCGTCCCGCGCGCTACATGACAAATCACCCGTATATACGCGCGCGGGCCATAACGCCGGAGCGCGGAACAAAAATTACTGCGCGGCGGCGCATCAAGCAGTTAAAAAAGGCCAAAGTAAAAAATCATAAATAACGCGCGCGGTAGTGCATAGCCAGGGACGAAACGTCTCCCACAGCAGCAGCAGCTCTTCCAAAAAAGCCGTAGCATCAGCAGCGGCGTCAGGAGCGGCGGGAGAGGAGGGGGGGGGGGCAGCGTTGCAACGCAACATTAGCTCCCGCGAGCGCGCGTCGATTCACCGGGCGCACATTTTAGCCCGTCGGCGAAGCGAAAAACGAAGGCATTATCGGGCCGACTCGCACACTGCGTCCGGCCGATGTACCCGCGAGAGAGAGAGAGAGAGAGAGAGCTGCCGCAGAGCGCGAGGCCCTCGTTACAATGCGACGATTTTGATACGGCGCGTTGCGCTTCACAATGGCTGCCGACGCCGCCGCTGCAATTTCAGCCGAGAGCGAGAGAGAGCTGCTCTCGGTCTGCTGGACCTTGTCGTCGCTGCTCTCCGTCTCTCTCTCTCTCTCTCTCTCTCTGGCCCGTCGTCGTTGTCCGTGACACTTTGACGCAAGTTCGGAGCGGTCGGCTGCTGCTGCTGCTGCTGCGCCCGGCAGTTATGAGTTGTCTAATTGTTTTGTCATTGTTTTAACGCGCGCATTGTGCGGACGGTGACGCTACTGTGTCTCTTGTTAGTCGTCGCGGCCGGAGAGAGAGAGAGAAAGGAGCGCTCGACTGTAATGTGCCGATGCTCGCTTATTCTAAGCATTGTTGTTGGCGAGCCAGCCCCCCCCCCCCCCGGCTGAGATAAGAGGAGAGGTGCGCTGCCACTTTCTCGGCTGTCCAAATTTCCTGGACGCTGCGCCTGCTTCTCGCGTTGTATTCGTGTATATCTCGGCGTTGTAACGGTTTGCGGTTTGTTCTGGACTCTCTGATGCCTGTCGCGGAGAGAGCCGCCGCTTGAGTAATCGCTTCTGCGAGCTGTGATGCGCGGCGGCGATTTTAATTGAGGACAAGACGCGCCGGGCTTGTACGAGGATACGTAGATGGAATCGATAGATCGAGTAGGGAAATTTCTATATTACTTTCTTTTCCTCGTGAGGCGACGGCGACGGGACTCGCCCTTCTTCGCGCGGCGTCGGCATCGCAAGTTTTGAAAGTGTACAAGCCGGAAGGAAGGAATAGAAACTCTCTCGTCTCTCTCGCTCTCTCGGCGACTTTGAAGGAAATTTTTTAATAACGGCCCGTGTCGAAAATTTTTTCGACGGCGGCGTCACCGGCATTTGGCGCCAGCCAATATTACGCTCAGCCGCTTTAACAGCTGGCTCTCTTTCTCGTCTTTTCTTCGCCTTTTATCAAGTTGAACTATTACACTGAGTGGGTATAAAGAGCGAACGCTAGACTACGGATATATATACAGGCGAATGTATGAAAGGATAAAGTGAAAATCAACTTGGCAGGTGTTTTATGCAATGCGATTTTATTCAATCATCAACTTATTATCTCTTACTTTAATTTCCGCAAATGAGCTGGCAAATATCAACTGGACTGCGCCAATGACATGTACTAATTCTCATATTATAATTCTCTTTTCCTGTTTACAGAGTAAGCTACTTCGTTTGCTTTTTACTCCGGCTTCGAGTAATTATTTTACTTATTACGTATGCGCAGCTTTTATATAAAACGTCGAATGCGATGCACAACGCTGCATTGCTTTGACGCTTATAATAATTAATTCGTATTTTCAACTGCGCTGCGCGCCAGCTGTGCTTTTTATTCGAAACGCTGCCGAGCGATATGAGAAAAACGAAATATTTTATTACAATGAATAACCGAGTATAAGTCGCATTTTACCGAAATAGAAAAAAAGGCCAGTCGAACGCGCGTGGCATTATATATCGTGAGAAGGTTAATTAACAAACGAGCATAATGAGGTTATTATATATCTTGGAAACAAATTTAAAAATCAATTCAGCGAGCGAGATAAAGTTAGCCGCTTCGAAATTGAAATTTTAATATCATTGGGAGGGGGAGGGGGGTTCAAATTAAATTCCAATTCATGCTCCCTGCACATTGGAACGTATCCCAATTTAAAAACGAACCGCTCCCGTAAGCGAAATCGTATAAAAAAGGATAAAAAAAATTCATGTTACGTACGTGCGTACGTAAAAAAAAGGGAAGGGCAAAAAATATTTACGTTCAAATATAAACGGCGGAGGCTGTGCAGTAGAAGTGTATATACATGAAAAAAAAAACAGGTTTTCTCAGCGCAGAAGTGACGGAGAAGGAGAGCGAAAGAGAGAGAGCTGCCCAGGCCGAAGGACTCCAGCGCTATTTCCGGACTTTTATATTAAATATATGTTAATCTTTATCTGTTTGAAACTCGTGGGCGAGTGGCGATATAAGCCCAGTTAAGCTGGGCAGAGAGAGAGAGAGAGCTGCGGAGTTTTTAATTACGGCCGACGTTACCGCGAAAATCCACACAAATACCGCGTGAATGCGCGCGGGGAAAAAAACGGAAGAGAGTTTCAGGAGACAGTAGTGGCAGCAGCAGCAGCAGCAGCAGCTAACTGGGCAAAACCGAGTCAGATGAAAAAATAATAAGAATATAACGCTTGAAAATGTTTGCGAAGCTATGCCGTCAAGATTGCAGTGTTTGAGAATTTCGATTTCGTCCTTCTTCACCTTGTTCGTCCCTCTCGCTCGATCATCTTATAAGGAAAAGTACTTCGCTTTGAATAAAATGCTGCTTGTACAGTGAATATAAAAAGTGCCCTAATAGAATTCGAATCTATTTCTTTCTTATTCTATTTCTTAGTTATAAACAGACTATTAAATCGTTTCAATGCCATATTTGTTAGTCTGTAAATGGCTTAGAATGGCTAAAAATCAGATTGATTTCTACCAGGGTGCGTATGGGCACTACTTGAAAATTTCGGTGTATTACGCTGCGTGCGAATCAAGCGAATCGCTTCGTTAAAATTCGTTGCTTACACGCCAACACGCGAATTTCGATGAGAAAACCAAATTTTTCATCCATTATCGCTGTGGCGCTTCGTAGCGACCGTATAGAACGCGAAAACGCGTTGTACGCGCAAATTAGCGTGACAAAGCGCGGAACGACTAGAGTGTAGGCGAATAATCGAGGCGGAACTGGGCTCGGAGTATAGCGTAGCATCAATTTCTAATAAAATAATCCCTGACAGTTGAATATTGCTATAGAGCCGGAGTACAGGGTAGGGGGCCGCTGATGAGCAAACCATACCTCGCTGCACTTTGGTCTGCTCCGATGAGCCGAACAATGGCTTTGGGATGCGTCAATTGCAAAAGACATTACGCCCGGCGAATTATTAACGTAGCATTGATTAGCGACTAGTTCAAAATGTGCGTTGCTCCGTGGCTTTTGTAAAGCGTCTCGTCCCGCTTCGTCCGTATATACATATAGTCGTTGCGGGCGTATATGTATATGCATTATGGATTGTTTGCAATATATATATAGGTAATAGCGCGAGGCGCACGGCGGCGCGGGCCGAAAAGTCGAAATTCAGCAACAAGAGACACATTCGCCGAAAAATAGCTTTCGCTTCGACTGTACGTTTACCTTTCATTTGCCGGATACTATTTGGAATCCGGTGCTTTCTACGAAACCCATATATAACCCGTGTACACGTGTATGTGCTCTGTATACGGTAACATTATCGACAGCCCCGGCTCTACGTCAGAGTCATACGTGCGTACAACAACAATATTCTCTCTCTCTCTCCTTCTTTCGTCAATCTATGCTAAATACATTGGGTTCGCGCGGGGGGGCGAATATGCGCGCGTGTATCGATGAGCGATTATTGCCCCGTATTGCTGATTGAATCGGGCGCCGATGGCCGAGCTATCGGCGCATTTATAACCTCTCCGGCCGCGGCGCCGCGCGCACATACGTACTCGGCGCTCCGTACGCGCGAGCTTAATCTAATTATAACGTCGGCGCGCGGATACGCGCATTATGCTATATGAATTTTTCCATTATAAAGCGCCCCCCCCCCCTGCACCCTCCCCTCTATACACCGCGCGCTGGAGCTCCGCTGGCCGCGGCGGCGGCGGCCGAGGCTAAAATCACTCGAATGTGATTTCCATTTGAGGTTTCGCGGGTGTAAAAGAGCGACGAGGTATTTTCCCGGCTGTTTGCGGAAGTTGATTAAAAATTACGAGACACACCGGCCGTAAGGGGGGAGGGGGCTATAATTCCTAGGCTTTATTTCGCCTGGTAATTATAAAATAACACGATGCGCTACGCGGCAGTATAGCGATCGTCAAGTCTGTGTGTGTGTGTGTGTGTGTGTGTGTGTGTGTGTGTGTGTGTGTGGGTGTGTGTCCGGTTCTCGTTACATCGCGCCGCGGCGCTGCGCGAAAACAACGTCGTTTTTCAAACTTTGATTTTCACTCGTCGGGATGGATACGCGGCGCGCCGAGTGGGACGTCGAATGAAAATTCAGCAGCGGAAAAAGATATACGGCTCTGCGAGAGCCCCCGCCCGCAACCGAGTTAGACGTCTCTCTCGCTCTCTCTCTCTCTCTCGTCGTACGCTTCGCCAGACGTGATTCTCCCTCAGCGACGCCCGCGATTCTCGGTATCCGCAGCTATCTCTCTCTCACTCCGGCTCTCGGCCATGATAGCGCGTACACAGAGTGTCGGCAACATATTCCGTGCGTCTCGGCTTCAATTTTCGTAATACGTTTACGCCGAGTAGTAGTGCGCGGCGGCGGCAGCAGCAGCAGCAGCTTTCGTTCGGAAAAGCGAAACCGAGACGGGAAATGTACGTGTGTGTGTGTGTGTGTGTGTGTGGGAGAGAGAGACGCTTTACGAGTTCGGAATTCGAAAGAAGGAGCGGCAACGGAGCAGCTAAGATACATGTCAGTCAAAAGTTTGTACCGACGCGAAGAACCTTTCAGCTGCTCTTCAGAGCTCTTCTCCTGCTCCTCGCCCCCCCCCCCCCCCCCTCCGCAAAAAAGCCATTCGATACTTTCCAAATTGGCGAAGCAGTATACAGCCGAGGGAAAAGAGAATTAGGAGCGCCGCGCCGCTGGAGGAGAGGCGTATATACACACGCGCTATACTGCTACACACAAAGAGCGAGAGAAAGAGAGAGTAGAGAGAGGGCGAGAGAGCGGAGAAAAGATCGAAGGAAAATCTCCCACTTGTAGCTGAGGCTGTCTCTCTCTCTCTCTCACTCTTTCTCTTGCGCTTCTTTCTCTCGGCCAGAATGAGAGGAGGAGATATTTACTCCGATCTCGCCCGACGACTCGGCGCGGCGGTGGTTAAATCTTGAGTGACGCTCGTGCTTTTCCTTTCTCGCTCTTCTGTACTCGCTCGCGTAGCGTTGACGAGCGGGATGACGACGACGCCGGCGTCTGCCGATGGAATCCACGCACTCGCAAGAAGAGAGAGAGAGAGACGAGCGGATCACGAATTGATGCTTCTCCCATACACGCGCGCGAACAGCGTGTCTTCGAGTGTCTCTCTCTCTCTCTCCCTCTATCTCCGGAGAAAAAAAGAGAGCGTTTCTCTCGCTGATGGCATCGAGGAAGTTCCTAATTTATCACGTGTCCTCTCGCTCTCTCTCTCTCTCTCTTGCTCTCGCACGAGGCTTTTAAGCACAATCCTCGAGCTTTTCTTCTTCTGACGCACTCCGCGCGTGACGCGGCCGGGACGGCGTGGAACTCTCGGGAGAAAAGTTCTCGTGTATATGTAGATAAAATTAGTATCGGCTCTCTGTGCTCCTTGCACATATATATATACACGGCTGTGCGCGAAGGGGCTATGAATTGAGAGTTTGTTCCCCGCAATAGAGGTGGTTCGCTCTCGGAAGGTGGCAATTTTCACGAGTCGACTAGGAATTTCAGCGGTATTAGTCCTGGCCTCAGTCTGCAGCAGCTCAAGTCTCGCTATCCAATCGGAATACTTGGAAGAGAGAGAGCGAGAGAGAGAGAGAGAGAGAGAGGAAGGTACTTTGCGGAGGAGAGAGAAGGCTTTAGGACGAAACCGAGCCGATTCGGGGCCCCGGGATTCGATCGTAGCTACACACTGGAGCAAAGAATCGCCGGGAGAATGGCTTCCTGCAGAGTAGTTTCCTCGATTTTCAAGGCGCGCGCGGGCGCGCGCGTGGGAGAGAGGCTAGATTGAATTTCTATCGTCGCTCGCGGAGGCGAGAAAATTCCGTTCATTTCACGAGATATCGTCGCGCGTTCTGCGCTGGCTTATGTTTGTGAAAATAGCGGTCTCTCCTAGAGAGAGAGAGAGAGAGGGAGCGAAGGACGTAATTTTTTTTCCCCGTTCGAGAACTACTCTGCGCGCGCGTTTCTTCCTCCAACCCTCTTTGTTTTACGCTCGAGTTTCCCTCTTATCGCTCGCCTGACCTTAATTTCTCCCGGTTTTGTTTCGTCCCTATCGACATTAATGCTCTTTTCTTTTGCCCGACCCCCCCGAGATTCCTCAATGGTGTATAATAAGAGAAATGGCCGGCGTTACGCTCCGGCGGTTTGTGCTTCATTAATTTGCTCGCCACATCGGTTTTCAATGAATCAACGCCCGCGGTCGCAAACGTGCGCTCTCGCCCGAGAAGATGGTAAATACGCGCTCCTTCGGTTGCGCGGCTATCTGCTCCCAGTTCTTCTTTCCCAGTCCTTCTTTTGCGCCTCGGTTAAATAGCTCGATGTGCACTGCGCGCATCAAGACATTCGCAGTCTCTCTCTCTGTCTCTTTCTCTGCACAGTTTACTCCGGCAAGACCTGTAGCTCCGAGACACAGGCAGGCGAGAGACAGGTGCAACCATGTCGAACGAGAAATCCATTGACGCACCGGGGAAGAGCTTCTCCCTCTCGCTGCCTCCTCTCAGTCTATACGGCGATTCGCGCTCGCGCAAAGTTCCGCAGCCGCTGAACAGCAGTGCGGGGAGGGAGACGACGGAAAGAGGGGGGGGGAGGGACTCTAGAGCAGAGCGACGAGTCCCGAGGTACACTGCAACGCGCATACGCCGTTTCGTTTAACTTCGTAATTTGATTAAGCGGCACGACGTGTTTTAGCACCCGTTTCGCCCCGGAAGAATCGTAGCTGTTGCGCTTCGCCAGGCTGCTACAGTAGTACTATACGAAAAGATGAAAAGTCCATGGTTTACGGGCGGCTTCTACGCGCGAAAATTTAAAAATTTTACAAGCCATCGCCTCGACCGCTGACCCGAGAGCCTCTCTTCCATAATTATACGCGCGTCGGATTGAATTTCAGCGCTTCGTCTCGCCACACGCTGACTCGCACTACTTGCTCGCTGTGCTACACGCCGCGCCGCGTTCGCCCGAGGATTTTTCGTACGTCTATACGAGCATCGTTATTTATATTTCGACGAAGCATAAACCAGGGGGCGAGAAAAAATTCCATCGCTTTCTCATTAGTTCCGTGTAAAAACACGTGCGAACGCGCTCGAAATTGCCTTTAAAAAATCCATTAACGTTTGCCGATGAATCTCTCGCTCTCACTCTCTCTCTCTCTCTCCGAGTCCCTCATCTTTTCTCTTCGATATCTCTCTAGCCATTGCGCGATGGCCATTAAGAAGAAAACAGCGAGAAGGAGCGAGAAGCAGCAGCAGCAGCCGAGGCGGAAGCAGAAAAAGACCGAGACGCGGCGCTTTCCTCGCTCAAGAAGCCCCTTGCTCTGCGCCGCCGTTGTGCAGCGCTCTGGTTCTCAAATGCTCGTTAGACAATAGCTAAAGGAATAGAGAGAGAGAGAGAGAGAGCAGAGAGAGGGGAGGGGAGATGGGAAGGCGTATGAAGACAAAAGCAGTCGAACACCTGCAGCGCGATCATTTTCGCATAACCCTCGCTATCACTTCTCGCAGTTTTTATTCCTCGCGGCTCCGGACTTATTGTATTTCGCTTTTCGAAAGCGTGACGCCCGATATGCATATTACACGGCGCATTTTTCACGATAAATCAAGGGAACTTCTTGATCAACGCGGCGTGTTTGTAGGGCATCGCACGTCAAATGCATTTCCCGAAGATAATGGGGGCAATATTCCCCTTCGTCCTCTTCTTCGGCGGGGGCGGCGGCGGCGCGGACGTGTGTGGCATCGACGCCTGGGATGTCAAAGGGCCGGGTGACGGGCAGGGCCGCGCGGAGAGTTTGTAGGTGCGGAAAGATTATCATAAATCATCCCTAAAACTGACGTGTGCCGCCGGCAAAGAGCAAATGTATTTACGCGTATCAACAAGCTTTTATCTTGGATACACTCCTTTTCCTTCCCGACGCCCTCCCCGCCCGCTCTCTCTCTCTCTCTCTTGTTTGTTTTTCCAGTCCTCTCGCGCTCGAGTCTTTTATTAAGCGTCCCGGTATTGACACACTCGACGCTCTCCAGAATAGAAAATTGATCTAGAGGCTGAGTTCGCTTTTTTTCAAATTTTCAGCGACATCTCGCGAGGTCTCTTGTCGCACGGGGTCTTTGATCTGAAATAAAATTTTGGAATGTATTCCGAATAATAATAAATCAAATATTTTATAGTCACTTTTAATATCGTGCTTTCAGTAACGATAAGTTTTTTTTGTCAGATTAAATTTTGAGTGAATTTTTTTTAACTCGCAGAAAATTTTAATAACATCGAAAACGTTATCGAAACCCACATTCTGGACGTGACGTTTTTGCCGGTGAAAAATCAATATTGCAAGATTTAACGTAACTTTATATGACGTCAGCGTAATTTTTCTTAGCTTGTTCCCACGAAATGAACGTCGATAACCCTAATATTGAAGCATTGCCATCATAACCTTACATTCACGAGCCCTTTATTTTCGTGTATCGATTTTAACGATAATTTCTGACACAACAACATGTCAATTAAAAGTAGAAGAAACGCTAACTGTTCAAAAATCGAAACTACACGATAGTTCATGACACAACAACAACATGCCAATTAAAAGTAGAAAAAACGCTAACTGTTCAAAAATCGAAATACACTTCAAATTCAAAGTAGTTATACGTGCGAAATGCCGGCTCGTATTTGGCGAGAGCCCGGGAGACAGAAACGAGACAGCTCTCCCATCGCATTGATGAAGCAAAGCGAAACTCGGCTCGGCCTTTCGGGCGAAACCGATCGCGCCGTGGCGTCGGTGGCGTCGGCGGCGGCGGCTGGTGATTGTGTGCTGCCAGGATGGCTGGGCTCGCGCACGATGTCGTTGTTCAGCCTCTCTCTCTCTCTCTCTCTGGACTAATAAACAAACTGAGCGAGCAGTCGAGGGCTAATCAGCATAAATGCAGTAGAAGCCCACCGACTATCGGACCGCAGTCAAATTCTGAATTACCGAGCGGCGAGAGCTGCTCACGGCCGAGAGAAGCGACGCTCAAAGCGACGAGGCAGCTGCAGGCAGAGAGAACAGCCTCTGGAAAGTCATGTGTGCAGTCTGTGTGCGGCTGGTGTGTCGAACTGTATACGAGTCGCTGCGGCCAAGTAGCCCTGTCGCCCGGTGGTCGAGTTCACCGCGAAACGAGAGAGAGAGAGCGTGAACGGCCCTGAGCTAACGCCCGAGTTTGCGCCTGCAGTGCAAATTGGCTTACGCGTCTTGGCGTTCTCGCAGGCGCGCAGGTAAAAAGCGCGCGCGAACGTAGCCCGTACGGATTCCGAGCGATAAGAATGCCCAATGAAAATTACGTGGAAAATATGCGATGAAAAGTTCGTTCCACGTGCAAATTTGAGGACTAAAATAATTCCAAAGCATCCCGTGTAGAAATCTCCCTGACTTATACCTACTTGGAGCTAGATAACTAGCCAGAAACAAAACTGGATCTAGTCTGCTTTACTTCAGATAACCTCAAAATTCATGGTCATTTGTAAAACGTAAGGTTTCCTGGTCCAAAACGGAGTAGGAGTACTAATCAGGTTCTATGTACGGAAAACTATCCAGAATTCAATCCGGATCTAGACTGCTTTACTTGAGCAAAATCAACATAACCTTAAAGTTATGATCATTCGTACAATGCAAAATTCCCTGGTCCGAAACGGAGTAGCAGTTCTACTCATGCCCATGCAGGAAAAACTAGCCAGAAATCAAACTGGATCTAGTCTACTTTAATTGACATAACCTCAAAATTCATGGTTATATTCATAAATCGTAAGGTTTCCTGGTCCGAAATGGGAGTAGAAGTATACTAATCAGGTTCGATGTAGGGAAAACTATCCAAAATCCAATTCGGATCAAGTCTGCTTTACTCAAGCAAAAACAACATAACCTTAAAATTATGGCCATTCGTACAATGCAGGGAAATCTAACCAGAATCTAGTCTGGATCCAGTCTGCTATACTTGAGAAACCCTAACATAACCTAAGTATAAATAGTACGAATCAGAGTGTAACGTCGTCAATTTTTCTCATTGCAGATCGACCCGAAAGTAGCGTTTCCCAGGAGGACACATCCAAAGGTGAGTAAAACGAATTTTCACACTATTGGCGTACAATTAAGCCCCCGGCGTAAAAGCATCGGTCCACTTATTCCCGGGCACTTTGTATCGAGAGAGCCTCGGCGTCCGCTCTCTGCATAGACTCGAAAGACACGGGAAAGGGCGCGAAAGGGCAGACGCATCAAAAGCCCGCGAGAAGAGCGCATAACGAAGCGGCCTCTTCCGTCCCACCCAGCCGCTTTATCTCCCCGCCTAATACGCGTAATTACGTCAAATTTACCGTCAAAACCTGAAATTATTTTGCCACCACCGCGGTTCCCGAACGAGCGAAGCAGACAGACGCACGCGCGCTCGTATATAGGGTCGAGATCAACGAGAGAAAGAGAGAACGCGTGCGCGCGTGTGCGAGTGCAAAAAAGGGGGCAGCTGCCTTTCAGAGGAGGAACGAATGAATACGCAAGAAAGAGAGGAGAAGAAAGAGACGGGGAAAGAGAGAAATTTACGCGGCTTAATAATATAAATGCCAGGCACGCGAATTACCGGCGGCGAGTGACTGAATTGCGCTAATTTTAATTGTACCCTTTTCCGTGCTGCTGCTGCTGCTGCTGCTGCTGCGCGCTCTGCTCTCTTTACTGCCTTTCTCTCTCTCTTCCCCCCTCCCGTCTCTCCCCGCCCCGACGTGCTCCGGTAATTCTTTTCAAACCCTCTCGACCTCGGCGACTCTCTCACTCTGCCTCTGATTTCTCAGTTACCTGCTGCCTGCCGCCGCTAGTGCGACATTTTTACTTTTAGCAAATTGCTTCGTACGTTTGGAATTTTACCGGCTCTCTCCGCATTGAAAGAGCGAGGGCGGCCGCTTTTTTTGCCCCGGCTACTCGAACTTTTTTATTGGTTCGTTTGCGCGGGGGGGGGGGGCAGCACAGTGTGCGCGCGAGCGTTCGACGTTCGGAAACAATGGGATTGTACGCTTTAGAACACCTTGCGCGAAATATCCTCTTTCAGCGACGAGTGTATATAGCGGCGCGAGAGTTCCCTCCGCTGAATTCGCTCGATGAATTTACTTTCCGGATTTTCTCCCCGTACAGGCCGAGAGAGAGAGAGATGTATAAACAAATCGAGCGCGGTAAAAGGCAGATTTTTTTTTCCTAAAAAGCTGGCCTGTGGAAGCGCATATTTCACGGAATCTTTTGCTGTAAAACGGACGGTGCCGCGAGGAGCGCCAGTATATGTAAAATAACGACTATTAATCGCAAGACGGGCTATAACGTATTACGCACACGCACAGCTTTCGGGGGAGCCGCTGCACCTCGAGGCGGGAGTACGATTTTCATAAAATGCCCTATATGACGCCCCCCTCCCTGAACTTTCTTGCTGCGGTATGTTTGCCTCGAACACGTGATCCGCCCAGTCTCTTTTGGTATGTTTTCCTCATACTTTGCATCTTTGATGTATCCGTTTCTTTTGTAAATTCCTACCGCTGCCTTTCTCGAGCAGAGTGTGTCGCGCACACACACACAGTCTCGACGCGACGCACATGGCTAAAATCGCTCTTCTACTTAGAGCCTCCGTCTCTGCGTGGTGTACATCGCAAGCTTTTATTCAAAATCACACGTACGTACGAGAAAGCTCGTCACACAGAGAAATCCCGAAAAATCCATCCTCGCACACTCTGCGCTATCGCGTGTACGTAACGACCCGCATAAACAAACTTCTGTCTCTCTCTGTCCTCTCGATTTTTCTCTGTATGCCACTGCTTTTTGCCCCATCGTCTTGCGGCAAGTTTATACACGTACGTATAGAGAAGCCCGAGGAAAAAGAAGGCGCGAGATTTCGTTGCCGCAGACTCGGTACTGTCACGCCTATGAATCTCTGCGCGTCCGGAGGGTCTTCTCCCTCTCTCTCTCTCTCTCTCTCTCTCTCGGTGAAGGCAATCCGCGCGAAGACGACGGATTATGCTAATCGAGCCGCAGCTGCTCGATAATAACCTCGTCAGCCTCGTTAAAATCACTTCCTCCCGCGCCTCCCGCCCACGCGTACATCGTCCCGATGAAATACAAGCAGTTGTATAGAGTATCATATTGCGCGTCTCTCGGACACTTCCTCCCGCGCTTATTGCCCGAGCAATGATTTGTTCCCGCGAATTTGAATGATACGTCGGCTGCGGCCGACGCTATACTACGGCTGCCGCCTGTCGGATATTATTCAGTCCCTCGGGAATCGAGATAAAAGAAGCATCGGCGGCATCGGCGTGGAAGAAAAAAACGGAGATAGGGCGCGCGCGTGGACGATATAAAAGAGCGAAAAAAGCGGCCTGGCGAGAAGAGCGCAAAAAAAAAAAATGGGGAAGGGAGCGTGGCAGGAGGGATGTGTGTGTGTGTGTGAGGGAGAGAGTTGCAGCACGTCTCGCGTAATGAGCTGCCGGCTCCCTGGGGTCTTCGGCTCTCCTCTCGTCTTCTTTTCCCTTCCGCCTTTGCTCTCTCTCTCTCGCTCTCACTCACTCACTCACTCTTATCTTCCGTCTTTTTCTATCTCCATCCTTATATCACGTACTCTCGGCGAATCGTTTTGTTTTTCCGCCTCGGCGAGAGATATCCAACCTATATCCTAGAGGTGAGAGCAAGCCGCGCACGGTTATATATGTATACGCGCACGGGAGGTGACGGTGTATGTGTACACTAGCGACGACGACGGCGTCGGCGGCGGCGTCGGCGGCGGCATCAGGTAAGTATCCTCTATACGTTCGACGGTCTGCCGATATTGGTTTTCCTCGAGGCGTAGCCGCCCGGCTGTGTATATATATATAGCCGGGGATGTGGAGAGGTAAGAGAGCAGCGGCAGCTCTCTCGATATAAACGCGACTTGCGCTCTATGATTTGTTTTCATCTGACTTTCAGTCCGATTCAGCAATTGGTATTGCACTCGCGAGAGAGCGAGTGAGAGAGCGAGAGCTGAAGGAGATCTTATCCTTAACCGTAATTCCATTGATTAGATTTTCTTCGCTCGCCTCTCTCTCTCCCGCTATTGCTTTTATTTCTTCTGCTCATCAGTTGCTGCTGCTGCTGCTGCTGTTGGTTCTTCCACTACTTTGTGTTCGATCGGCGAGTTTCTTCGAAACTGGGTAACGAGTTATTTAATTAGGTTACGCGCATTATGTATCATTCGAGTATAATTCAACACGTACCGTTCAATTAGCTAAGATAATAAAATGCCACTTCGAAATAAATCCATATAATTTATATCTCTCTCAGTCAGATCCCTCTCTCTCTCTCTCGCTCTCGCAGTAATTAAAAGGTATTCAATTATAATGTTATAGCGATTACAAGTAATGGGAATCGCATTACTGCTTTCGCTCCCCAAATTCTCTCTCACTTTCTCTCTCTCTCTCTCTCTCTGCCGCTTCTCGAACGAGAGAGCGATTAAAATCAAATTTCAAAGGGCGCTGAATTTTATTGGCCGACTACCCCCACCCACACCCCTCGCACCCCCGTTCATTATGCATTAAAATGCGATCTACTTGAGACTGCTAATAACAAATTCGCGCCTCTCGTTATGGCCTTTTAATTATTTCAATCCCCCTCGCCTGGCTAAAGCTCGAAAACATATACGTATACATGTACATATATGTACTTCAACGCAGAGATATATACATACGCTCGTCCGCGCGCAGAGCGAGAGAGCGACCTCCTTAAATCCGTTTCTTGCCGCTGCTGCTGCTGTGCAGTGTACCGTCGCGCAGCCGTGTTCGACGTGTCTCGCGCAGCCCTGTTGCATTCAATCTTTGCGAGAAAGAGAGCTCGAGCTCAGGGACGCGTGTATACGTGTACTATACACACCTGCAGTCGCTGGGCCAAAAGAAGCATGCCCGGCTCTAAATACGCCGCAGCCACAGTAGCCGGGAGCAAACTCGCCGCCGCGGCGGCCGTTCGTATATATATCCCGCTGAAGCGAAATCCCATGCATTTTATAACAAGCCGAGCTCATTCATCCACCCCCGCCTGCGCTCTGGTATATATACATATACGACGTCGTCGCTCGGCTCGTGCGCGTATATACGTACGTATAGACGTCCTCGTCAGTATAGCTTGTGTACTCAGCGACAGTATGGCAACCCCTTTCCCGCGGCTGCTGCATCTCTCGCTCGCTGATGGCTGGTGGCGACGAGCGCGCATACACTTTTGTGGACTCGAGCCAACCCCCTCCCAATTCCCTTCCCCCCCCCCATACACACATACACCCCTCGCCCCGGTATTCAGCCTGTTTTTCTCGATGCATATATAGGTATATACATACATGCGCTGGACTCTCTCTTTCTCTCTTTCTATGCGCGCCTACATACGCGTATCCTTCCATCAGATCTGTACATCCTTCGCCGGCGGTCAGGAGCGCCGTTGGAAGACCCGAGCAAAAGGGAAAGCGCGCGAGTCTCGTCGCCGCGGGGTGCGGAGGGTGGGATGCGGGGGGAAGGAAGTTAGCTCAAGCTCGGCCGGCCCGAAACAGTTTACACAGCTTAAGTGACGTCCAGTGTCTAGCTGGACGCTGGGCTATCCCATGCGGGACTGCTTCTTCTTTTTTTCTTCGCCTTCTTCTTCTTCCTCGTCCTCTTCTCTTTTCGCCCGCCCGTGTATAGCAGCCTCTCCGGGAGAGCTTTAAATGCGCCGCTCCGCCACTGAATTTCTGGACTCCGCTCTGCGGTCGCTGCGCGCGGTCGGCTGAAAATTCCTCTCTTTTCTCGGGAGAGTATATAGGTATCAGACACGAGAAACGGAGTCTCGGAATCCTCCTTAACAATCGTCAGTCGCGCGCGTATTACGGGGTCGATCTCGCGGTGCTTTTTACGCACGTGTATATAAACGCGCGGAGGTCGCGGGGGAAAACAAAGGGAAACTAATCGGCGTCGGGTCGTGCGATCTTATCACGTTCTCTGGAAAGAGATACTTCTCTCTCTCTCTGTCTGTACCAGTAGCATGAGGAGAGAAGGATCGAGCGTCGCGCTCGCTTGGCTCTTTGGAAGTGGACGTCCCGTGGGATCGGTCCTCTCTCTTTCGCTCTGACGGAACTCGAGCACGAGAGCTCCGTATACGATCGGCGCCTCCTCCTCGGGGAGATCGCGGCTATATCGTCCGACCCACTGATTTTCTCCTCGGAGCAACAGCAGCAGCAGCAGCAGCAGCTTCTCCCGCAGGATGAACTGGCCGCGCGCGCGCGCGCAAAACTTTATTTATTTTGCCGACCACCGATGCGGTCTGCGTTATCCAATTTCAAACGCTGTCGGTATATCTGTTTCCCCCTATCATACGTATATATATAAGCACGTGCGTGAGTATACGTTTTCTCCTCGAATCAAGAGCCACATAGCTATATACGCGACGATGCAAATTTCTTCGCGAAAGCCGTGAATCCAAACGACGCGAGCGCTCAGCGCTTCGTTAAAAGCCACTTCGACCCGAGTGTGTAAATTCTTATCGAAGCCAAAATATCCGAAATGAGAGACACTTGCCGGGCCGCGTAACGCTGGATTAAAACGTCGCAGCCGCAAAATCTCGGCCGATGCGGCGAAACGAGAGAGAGAGAGAGAGAGAGAGACTATAAATCGGGGCTCTAATCTTCGGGCGAACTTTCGAAATTGGATAACGAGCCACCTCTGCGCAGGGGGGGGGGGCGTATATAGAGCCGCGCGCCGAGACTCGCTCGCTCGCTCCTCTCTGACCGGCGAATTAGTCTCGGCAGTTTCTCGACGACGGAAGCCAGCCGCAGATAGCGTTGCCGCCGCTGAGATAAGCTAAGCTCTCGCCCCCTTCCCTCCCTCCCTCCCTCCCGCCCTCACTCCCGTGATGGAGCGTCACGGCCTGTGAAATCGTTGACTGCCGCCAGCAGCGCCTCTCCGTTATATATGGCTCGCTACTGTGCGCAGCCTCTATATACACCCGTACACTCTGAGCTTCTCTTCCCTGTCCCGCCGTGCTGGTGTGCGAGAGACAGCTTTCTTCTAAGCGACGCGTACTTCTTTCTTAACGCTTTCTCGCCGCGGTATCAAGCGCGGTCTTGCGAATTTTTTATGGCCGTACGGCGGGTAAGCACCGCGACGAGAGGGGTTATCAAAAAAACTTGCGGGGCGGCCGCGACGAGAGAGGGACGGAGAGAGAGAGAGAGAGAGAAATAAAATTCCGTATACGCAACGACAATTTTGTCCGCGGAATATTTGACGCGGTATAATGCGGCCGATGATAAAGCCAGGCATTACTCTCCGGCGCTTGTCGAAAGTTGATAAACACAGAGAGTTAGGTAGAGAGAGAGCGAGAGCGAGAGAGGGAGAGAGAGTCGCGCAATAGACCGGTAACATCCATCTTTGCTTTCACGTTTTACACAGCACTTTCTTCGCAGCCTTTATCACGCTCTTTCGCGCATTTTTTGTAGTTTTTCCTCTTTACACTCCCTCCTCCCCCCCCTCTCTTTCTCTCTATCTCTTTCGCGCATAGCTCGGCGAGAGCTTTTAAAAAGCTCATACGCCGTAACGCGCTCTCTCTCTCTCTCTCGCGCGCATTATAGCAAAAGCAGCGGCAGCATGCTTTTTTCCATCTATATTTAGAAACGCGCTAGCTGTCGCTCTCTCTCTCTCTCTCTCTCTCTCTGTACGTTTATATGTGTACATGTGTGTGCGTGTGTGGAAAGAGTCGCGCAATGGTCCGTGCAACAGCGTCGACAAAGTTGCGCTGCGCGCTGCTTGCACAACGCTAAAAACAATGAGAGCGAGAGCTGCTGCTGCTGCTGCTTTCTCGCTCGCGAGCCTTTCTTTCCAACGCAGCAGCTCTCTCGTCCCCGCCCCCCCCCTCCTCTCCCCGCTCGCTCGACCGCCTCTTAAAAGCTTTTCATCTTTTGCATATGAGCTTTTTATCATCGCGCGCTCCCGCCGCCGCCGCCGCCGCCGCCGCCTCTGCGTCTGTGTGCGTCCGTATAGCCAACCCTCCCCCCCTCCGCCCCCTATCTCTCTCTGTGCGGGCGTCCTTCTTTACTCCCACACTGCAGCGGCGCACGCGCCGGCATCGCGCTCGACGTCTCTCACTGCTACATCAAGTTGAATGGGCCCGGTAATTGCGCGTTTAATATTTCAGAGCTTTCGCCTTGTAAGCATATAAAAATGTCCGCGATTCAGACAGAGCGCGCGCGCGTGTCGGCGCCTCTACGTCTCTGTGCGTGTGTGTGTGTGTGTGTACGGGAGCAACTTTTTTTCATCCCGCTGCGCAAGTCCGCTATCTTTCTTCCTCTCCTTTTTTTTTATCGCACAACGAGCCTTTCTCTCTCTATTTCCTCGGTCGTTTTTTTTTTTTTGCCCCTCCTGCACACTGGCGCCGCGCAGGTAGCGTAGTAGTGTATACGTGAGGACGCCAGCAACAGCAGCAGCAGCAGCTCGCAACAGTCCCTGGCTCTAAAGTAGCAAAGTGAGAACTTTTCTCTTTTCTACCGGGTGCGCAGAGCTCTTTCTTTCAGCTGCGCGTTCTCCACTCTTTTTTAGCTTCTTTTCTCTTCCTCTCTATCTTGCTCGCGTCTGAGCCAGAGGAGCGACGGCGAATGCGCGCCCTCTTCTCTAGCCCTCGGCGCGCACAGCCCGGCGCAGCGGCAGCGGCAGCAGCCCGTCCTTCGTCATCCTCCGTTTGAGCACGTGGAATATTCTACGCGGGGATTACGAGTTTCCCCCGTCCTCGAGCAAAAAGCCCCCGAGTGCAGAACACGACGTCGTTGCAAAGTCACTGCACTTGCCTTCCCCCCTACTTCTCCGCTCGCCTACTTCCTCGCTCTCTCTCTCTCTCTCTCGGTAGCGCGTAGACAGAGTTGATGGTCAACCTTACATACTTTTTGATTTAGCGAAACTGCTGTCTCCGCTTTTAGAGGGAACGAGGAAGAGGACGTTAACGATTCTTAGTGAACTCGTCGTTTTTTGGAATAATAGTTTAATTGTAACCGTTTGTGAGTTTTTTATTTGAAAATTATCGCATTTCGTGTGCATAAAACTTTTCTACCTTCTCTTTCGAGAGAATTTTGAAGAAGCTTTTCGAAAGAATTCGAAAGAATTTCGAAAAAAAGTATACGTAACTTCTGAATGATTTTATTATGCTTTCTTAAAACATTATAAAATCGTAATAGAATTCCATTTGTATGGTGTGTATTAAAAAATAAAAAAAATATATTTGTTATAAATGCACGTAATAATAATATAACGTAACACTTTATTATAAATGACATGTATTAAAAAATTAAAAAAATATACTTGTTATAAATGCGTAAAGCGAAGAATCGAATCTTTACTACACTCAAATCGCTCCTTCCTAAGTAGAAATCAGAAATTAAGTAGTGCAGAGCCGCTTCGGTCAGACGCCGCTTACCTATATAGCGCCAAATCGATAAGTAAACAATGAAATCCATTTCTCGGGCGCATGAGGGAAAAAGATTTAGAAGCGTAGTAGTGGCGCTGCATTAGCGTCGATAAGGGCTCCCGAGCTAAGAGTCGCTCTAATGTCTCTCCAACTCGGCTCTCGCGACAAAGCGTCTCATTCCGGCTGATCCCTTTTCCAGGCCGGTCATCCCCGGCGCGCGACAAAAGCTGCGCGCGCGATCTCAATCACAAATTGACAATAAAAAGTGTCCAATTAACTCGGCGAGAGGAGCAAAGAGAGAGAGAGAGCGGGGCGAGAGAGAGAGAATCTCGAATCCAGCGAGATCAAGTGCGCGTCCTTTCAGCGTCGCATCCCTCCTCGGTAGGAAGAAGCTCGCGTGAAGTTGGAAGCAATCGAGAAGGTTTAATCCCACTCGATTGCGTTCCTCAGCAGAGCTCTTGGTAACTTTAGCAGCAGCAGCAGCAACGGCCTTTTCGACCCCCTCACCCCCCCCCCTCTCTCTGTCTATACGCGACCACTTTTCTTCCTTACTTGTCGCCGCCGCTGCTGATGCTGCTACTGCTGCTGCTGCTGCTGCTGCTGCTGCTGCTGCTGCTGCTGCTGCAGACACAAGAGGCAGAAAGTCACTTTCCATTGTTCGCTCCCTTAGATTCTTTAAATGCTCGTCGCGTGGGTGCTCCGAGCTTTTTCTCTCTCTCTCTCTCTTCTGCTCTCCGTTCACGGGGAATTCGCAATTTATTCGCCGATCGGCGGGCGCGATCGGATTTTCCGTATGGCGCTTATTGGCTAATCATAAATCCGAGGGGGGCGAGTTTTCTCCCCTCATTCAGCGACGCGACACATCGACTTTGATTTAAGGCATAAGCAGACAATGGATTTACGCGGGAGGCTCGCGCTCGCGTCAAGTATGGCTCTCTTTGTCGTTCGGATCCAAAGTTCGATTCCCATCTGCTCGCTCGCTCTCGTCCCATTCACTTTTATGAGGCGCACGCTTGCGAGTACATTGCGAACAATCACGCAGATCTCTTTCTCTCGTCTCGCGAAAGCCATAAAGCATTCAAACCGTCGTAATACGACTCGGATCCATCGAGTACCCGGCAGTTCCTTCTAGCCCCCCCCCCCCCCATGGAAAATCAATCTCCAAGATTCTGCCCCTAAAATCCCGTTCGCTCGCTTCAGATTCAGAGAGAGAGAGAGAGAGAGAGAGAGAGAGAGAGAGAGACAGACAGAGAGTGAGAAAGCTACAGCAACTCTCCGCCAGGAGTAAGAGAGCTCCGAACACGGCGTATTAATTGTAAACGAATTTATTCCCCTGGCGCTCGGGGCTAAACTAAAACGCCCGAGATATTACGGGAAGTAAGCTCGTTAGAGAGGTTTAGCGTGTGCGCAACGTCCTTCTACTCTCTCTCTCTCTCTCGGCTGAATTGGCCGCGCGCGGCGTTGTAGTAGCTTGCGGTTTCGCAACCACAGTCTCTCTCTCTCTCTGTACTGCGCGCGTCGGTTGCGGAAAGCCTCCGCCTCTTCCTCCCTTGCCTCGTCTTTCCTCCCACCCCCAAACACACACACACCCCCTTCACCAGCCCGTCCTCCCCCTGCCAGTCTGTTTTGCGCGAGGCGCCGGAGGTTTTCAAAAACCGCGACTCCACCGAACGCGCGCTCTCGCAAAAGCCCAAAGCGCGCCGCGCTCGTCGAGATGCTGATCCGCAGCTTTGCCATACGTGCGTGTGCCGGCGTTTGTTGCCGCGGAGGAGAGGAAAAAAGAGCATCGCAGCCGCGAGAGAGGCCTGGCTTTTCGGGCGCGGGCTCGAAATACTTGGATGGGATGAGGGACTCGAGTGTAGGCCGCGACGAGGCTTTTTTTTTTCTCTCGTCGTTCGAAATCCTTCGCTTCGCCTTCTCGAGAGTGTGTATATACGCATGAGACCTTGCCGGTAGAATTGCTGGAGGGCTACTTTGCCGCATTCCGTAATTACGCGGAAGCGCTGTACTCGCAACCGCGGGCACTTGTTGCCTGCGCGCACCGAGAGTAGTCCTGGACCCGTGACGGCCTCTCGCCCGCGGCTACACATATATATATAAGCTGGTACGCGATCCTCCACTGCAGCGTCGTTCGAATTCATGCTTGCGCTGTGGGCATTTGAATATAATGATTTTATATTCAGTCGAATGTGTGTCGCTTTTTTGTATCGTATATATACACGCGCGTGTGTATGCAAGCGTAATATCCTGTATACCGCGAGTATGTAAGGCTGGCTGTGGAGAGCTGCTTTTTGAATTTCCGACTCAATGTGCTTCTTTCACATGCGGCAGTTGCGCGCGGCCGACTGCGCGCGGCTGTGTTCTTCGCGGAAGAGAATTTTTTTCGCGTGTACCATATACGTACATCCATTTTGCGAGAGAAATTTTTGCTTCGCGTCCATTGAATCGTATTATACGCGGCACTTGCTCGACTAGATTGATATAAGAGCGGAGAATTCGCAGGTCAGGTTTGTCAAAGGTCGAGAGCATATGTGTATAACGGGAGAAAAAAAAATTAGTCTTTCTCTGTGTGCCTACGTACACGTATATACATTCGCATACGCGAAATCCAACCTCATTTGACTCTCGTCCCTCTCCTCCTCCTCCTCTCAGAGCCGCGGCCCGTATATAGCGTGTATATAATTCATTCGGGAAAGCGGAACAGAAGCCAGCATAACCATACGCGAAATATATCAGTCCCTTTTTCATTTCCATTCATCGTCCTCTCAGCGCTGGACTAATTATTTTCTCCGAGCTATGCCGGAATGCCGTGGGAGAGAGTGGATAGCTCCGCGCGCGCGCGCGCGGGTCTGAGGAAAGAATTTCGGGTCCGTCTCGGCCATTATGCACAACGACAACGACGAGGACGACGACGACGACGACGTCGTCGGCGACGCGCATATAAAACACGTGTTCGCTCGTCGGCATAATGGCAGCCATAATTCCTGCCGGCTAAAATAAATTCTCCAATAATACTTTGCCCCCTTACTCTCCCGCTCTCGACGTCCTTTATGCTTGGCGCTACTCTATTTTCCCAGGCGCATTTCGCTCTCTGGCCTTCCGTTCCCCCGCTCTCCTCCCCCCGCCCCTCTCCGGTTCGCCGCCACACTCCGCTGCAGTTATACATGCACTTGTTCCGCGCTGTACCGTATGTAGCTAACGTACTTACCTAACTGGCTGCGATTTATCATGCGCACATTCGCAACTTTCGTTCTCGCTCGCGTTTTTCCGCTCCCGCCCCCCCCCCTTCTCTCCTTCGTTCTTGTCTTCTCGTCCTTGCGCAGCCCAGCTCGGCTCTCCATTACGCTTATTTTGCTCGCCTTTATATTTTCCCTCCCTCCCTCCCTCCCGCCCTCCCGAAATGTGTATACGCGAGCGCAAAGGAAAAAATAAGCTCTCGCGAAATTTAATAAGCGAACGTCACGCATTAAATTACGCCTAGCCTAAAGTTAGTCTCTGCCCTCTTTCTCTCTCTCTCTCCGACTCTTCGAATTATTTGCTCTCCTCCGCGCTTCGTACACATCTACCCTGGAATGCCGCGCGTAATTTTATCATTTATCCCGACACAGCGCGACACAGCTACTTTTCCATCTACTCCCCCCCGCAGCAGCACCGCAGACTCGTTTCATTTCGTTCCGCTGGCTGCGGTGCAACGCGGCGAATTAAGCTGCTTTATAAAAATGTAAAGACGCCCGCGATGCGAGACCGGCGCGCGGCCTTTTTTTCCCCCGCTCCCCGCCCCGCAGCTCGCGCGGGAATAGAAAATGTGATTGGGCGAGGTCTCGCTCTGTGTGCCGCGGGAGCGCGTGTACCCCTGTGCAGGTGTATACAAATGTGTGGGCGTAAAAGTACGGGGGAAAGAGGAAAATGTGTGCCGCGCGCGAGAGAGAGTGAGAAGAGAAAAGAGCAAAAGTAGCAGAAAAATGCGAGAGAGGGCGAGAGAAGGAGGTTAAGGTGATGCTCGCGCGCCTTTACTTATGCACGAACAGATACCAAGTCTTCGGCAAGCACTCGAACCAGGAGACAAGTACTTTTCGTCTTGACGTTTCTCGATCCTGCTGCCGCCGCTGCTGTACTACGGCCGTAGAAACTCGCCGAGGAAAGAGAGAGAGAGGAGGAGAGAAAATCGGAGAAGAGAAGGAGAGAGAAACTGACAGACTTCAGCCGACCCCATTCTCACGCCGTTTAAGTCGAAAGCGAATATATATATAGAGGGAGCGAAGCTCTCTCTCTCTCTTTCTCTCTCGAGCTGTTTTTCGCTCTCGCGCACTCTTTCCAAACTCGCTCGGCCGGATACATACATGTTTTTCGTTCCCCTCCGCGTAACTCCATATATACACGCATACGCTCTCGAAACTTTCTTTCGCGAAATATCGATTCGCGCCGCACATCGGACACTCGCTGCGAGGCCAAGTCGTCTAAGCGAATTATCCCAAGTCTTGCGTATACATAGGTATACGGGATTCGAGCGGCCTGATTACCGCGAGCTCTCAAGGTCATCTCGCGTAGCCAAAAAGCGAACAGTCGCGAAATTGCAACGCGTCCGCCTCTCCTGTGCGCGGCGGCAGCGCCGCGTCTCCTTTCACTTTGCGGAAGCTCGTGGCGCGGCGTCCCGAGGGGCGGTAAAAAGCACTTTTGTCGGCTGGGATAACAAGTTCGCCAGGCGGAAAACGGCCGCGTGCACCTGCCGCATTACGTATTCATTTGTGATTTTCGGAGTCGTTCGCTCCGCGCAGAGACGCAGCTGTATATATACGGTCGAAGAAACGGCTCCGGGGCGCCGTTGGCTCTCTCTCTCTCTCTCTTCGCGCAATGGCCAAGTATGCGCGAAATAAGATTTCGAAATCGGGATATTAATTGGGCGCGCGCCGCAGCCGCGAGAGCCGCGCGGAATTTCCCACGAGGATTAAAAATAACTAATCTGGTATCCCTGTGCTCTCTCTCTCTCTCTCTCTCGGCTTTTCGAGGGGGATGTTTCCGCGACTGTACGCGTAGGTATGTGTTTCGGCAGACCTGTGCATCGCGAAACAGTCGTTTGAGATTGCGGCCTGCGCTATGTGTGCGCAGTGCACTGCTATATATACACGTACACGTATATACACGCATAGAGTCGGAGGGAATACGAGAATTCGAAGCCAGAGTGCGGTTTTACAAGTTTCGAGGAAATTACTTGTGAGTTTGAAAGTACTTACAACGTTGTTTCTGCGGTTTATGTACTTATACCTAATAGCATTATACGAGAGAGGCGCGCGCGCGCGCTCTTAAACGAGGCTTTTAATTTACAAGAGACCGCGCGCGCAGTAGTCGAGGCTATATATAAACGCTGTGTAATTATTATTTTATCGTAAGCCGAAATATAAAGCCGGCGAGGGAAAAGTTTTTCCGCCCCGGAAAAACGGGGGGGGGGGGGGTGGGCGGCGAATTCATAAAAGAAATCGGAATAATAGAATGTAATCGGCTCCGTAGCTGACGCCGCGGTCGAAGAGCGCAGCGGTGCGGAGGGCGGAAGGAAGGAAGGAAGTAGCCGAGGAATAAAGATGGAGGACCGCTGCTGCGCCGTGAATGGCTGTCGGCTTCCTCCTCTCTCTCTCTCTCTCTTTCTCTCTTGGTTAAGGTTCGCGCTGGAGTTCGCATACGAAATGCAACTTGTATCTTCGAGCAAGACGGATCGAGAGCAAAAGGTCCTTGAAGGATGCTCGGGGATGGTCCTCGGTATGAATCTTCCGAGCTTTTTCATTTTTCGCGCGCGCGCGCGCGCGCACGCACTGCCTGCGATGGAGGGTAAGGGGAGGGCGGGAAAGGAGGAGCGTCCTTGAATTTGAAGCTCGGTTTTAAGCAAATTTCCGGGGAATATAGAATGTTATAAACTTGGCGCCGTATGTTTCTTTTTTATTCTGGACGAGGAGCCTCGCGCGCTACGCGAGAAATTGCAAATCTTATTTTTCTTTTACACCGGGCCCGCCGAGCGAATAAAGTGGAGCGAGTTTTTTTTCGGATGAGCGATGCAGGCTGCGTAATTTTGAGAAATTACGTCGGCTTACGTCGCGCGCGATTTATTCTACGGTTTTTATACAATGTACGTACGAACTGATTCGCGCGAGTGTTATTGTTGCGAAAATTGCGCGTGCATTTCGACGATATAACAATGAAAATGGAATTGTCATTCGTCGTCAGGCTGAAATGCGATCCTTATGATCGAAAGTGTCTTACGTAGCCGCTCGTATAAGAAGATACATCGGCGGAGCGAGAGATAAACGGCTCGCGAGGTTTCGAGGCGGGAAGAATCGGGTTTTCCCAGGTGAAGCGCGCGGATAAATAAAGTTTCTCGTTTCTCGATCGCCGCCTCGGCGGCACTGGAAACTTCCCCCCCGCGCGCTCTCGAATTTCCGCACAAAGGGATGAAGTTTATCGAAAAAGGCCCTTAAGTAATATTACGCCTCGTAAATCTTCATGCGAAACTTGGGCTATTAAGCTCGCTTTCTGCGCGCGATGAAATTCGTCAAGGCGCGCAGAGTGAAAAATCGCGAGCTTACACCTGCAGGAATGGAGCGTCTGGATCTGCGAGGGCGAGCTTGCGATCAGAGAGGAAACGGCAGCATCTGATGCCCGATGCCAGCATAAATCTTCGGAAGACAATTTTCATTAATCGTTCGAGAGAGAGAGAGCGCGAGAGCAGAGCAGCCGGCAGTTAAGGGGTTCTATGCTCGTGACAGTGTAACGAGGCTTGCAAGACAGAGCTTGCAAGACGGCGGCGGGGAGCAGCAGTAGCAAACAGAGGCATCGGCCAAGTGAGCGAGAGAACTCAACTGCCAAAGCGAAAATACCGCAATCTCTCACTGTCCGGTCCTTCCGTGGCGCGCTGCTGCCGGAACATGACTCGGCGTCTCCTCCTCCTCCTGTAGCCAAGAGCCAGTTGTGTCGGCTGCAGAAGCTCTCGGGGTAGCGCGCGTTTTGTCTGCGGAACACCGCAATTAGCCGCGCGCGCAAGGACACGTTAGCTTCGTCGGGGCAGCTCTCACTCGTCTCTGGGCTTCTCACGGAGCCGAAACCGCTCGGGCTGTACTCCGCGAGCGCGCCACTGCAGTGACACACGATCGTTGACGCGCCCGAGGAGAGATCGGAGAGAGAAAGCAGCTCTCCTTCGGGAGAATCGAATTTCAACTGGCCGAATCACCTCTCTCTCTCTCTATGCACACGGATGTTGTCGATGCGACTCGCTTTGGACCATTTTTCGCTACGATATGGTTTTTACATGATCTCGAATTGTGTGTATTTAGTGGAAACCTGACTTTTCGATACACTCAGCCCTTTCCGGTAGAATATTACCAATTTTCGTTTTTGAATTATCCGCCGACGAAGTGGAGCACACGCTGACCTACTTTTATCATTTGCCTCGCGATCAGCGCTCGTGTGCACGTGTGTTTGCGCGCAGTAACGATCGGACAGGTTGATCGCGCCGAATCCAAAAGAAAATTGCATTACGCTCCAGGTATGTAATGCGATTTTCTCTATACTTAATACTTCACTTATTCCCGCGGCTGTTTCGCGGAAACCGAATAAGAAGCTCCTCGGCACTAATGAAATAACTTGAATTACCAACTGTCTCTCTCTCTCGGGCTGCAAATATTGAAAGTTGGAAAAGAGCGAGAGCGAGAGAGAGAGAGAAAGCTCACCGCTATGGTTTATTAGACAAGTTTATTTATCCAGCGCCGTAAAGTCAATTTTTCCACGCTGCGAGCGCCGCCTTCCCGAGCTTTTCTCGAGGTAATATCGAGGATGTTCCCGGACTTTCAAACAGGTTAAGTCAATCGCGATTCCGAAGAGCGACAGAGAGAACGAGAGAGAGAGAGAGAGTTTTAGTATATCTCAGTAGTAAAGCAGATAATAAAGGAAAAGCGCGCTGCAGCCGAAGCCCCCGCCGTCCGCCCGGGCTTCGTATATATCCTTTATCCAGCGCGCGCGCGCTGGCCAGGTTTTACGGCTACGGCTGTACGACATCTTATATCGCACTTACAGCCACCCTTCGACCATCATGAATGGCCAGCGTGACCGGGGAGCCTTCATCCTCTTCCTGGTGCGCCGAGCTTGCACGTATTCTTCTTTACTGTGTACCGTTATGTGCTGCTGCTGCTGCTGCTGCAGCTGCAAGCTCGTATGCAACTTATACACCGCAGTTCCAGTCGCGGCTCTCTCACTCTCGTCCTATACTTCTTTTTTCGACTGCACGTACGCTCTGTCTCTCGCTCTCGAGTCGTGAAAATACGGCCGCTGGAGGAAAATCTGTCACGTTTTAATCGTAAACTAAGCTCGACTTAACGAAATGAAACCGGTTCTCTCTCTCTCTCTCTCTCTCTCTCTCTCTACACGCTATTATCCGAATTTCCCGCGCGGCGTTAATCAAGCGCATTAGCATTACGGGGGGGACGAAGATATTTTGCTCCCCCTCCGTTCCGAATTGCCGCAGCCGCGCGTAGTATGCTCTCTCTCTCTCTCTGGAAGGGGGTGAGCCTCGCGTCGTTGTTGATCGAAGTGTAACGGCAGATAACTCGAAGCGTGGCTAGTGAAGCGCGGGGATGCACTTGCATTGTTGGAGATTAGCTGCGCCAGAGAGAGAGAGCTAAAGGACATGGCTGACTTGCGTAACCTCAAAAACGATCACGCTCAGCTGCGTCTTCCCCCTCCCCCACCCCCTCCTTTCTCTGATGCACTGCCGTCGAGTCTCTCTCTCTCTCTCGCGCTCTGATCAATGCGGCTCCCGCTGATTAAATGGCCCGTGCGCGTCGCTCTCTGATTACCGAGTCGAGTGTATAATGCCCCCCCCCCCCCCGCGTCGCTGCTATGGAACATAGTCGTCGCAACAGCCATTTTCTCCGGAACACTCTCGCGGCCGCGTTTATTCGAAAAGTTCCGTCGTCCTCGCGGCGTCGTACGCGCGCACGTGGATATATATATATAGAGGCGACCGCGAGCGCTGCGCGACTTGCGCGATTCTCGAATGGGTGGAGAGAGCACGAGAAGCCCCGGGATTCGGCAACTTTCGCGAAAGTCGCGTTAATGGCGTTAATAATTTCGAGAGCGTCGATCTTGCCGCCGTCGCTGTATTTCCGGTGAGCCATCGAATTTCGCGCCGCAACAGAGCGCGGGCTGAATTATTCGGGGGGAACGGGTTATATATAGCGTTGTTCAAAATTCGTAAAACCAAGAGTAAGGATGAATTGTCGCGGTATCGTGTCGAGTGATACTGGTGTTTTTACGACTATCGGAGATTAATGTTTTGGAAATATCGCGTTAGAAAAACTGGGTGAAAAATTTCCGGTATACGGAGTGGAGGTGCTGGTGCACGAAAGGCAAAAGCGCGAGGTGTGAAACGTAAGAAACAGGGTATTAGGTAGACAGGACGCTGCGGTAAACGAAGATACACCATCAGCTGTGGGCAAGGCAGAAGCTAATGCAAAAACTTTTGCGTTCGAAAATATTGTTATTCTTGTTCTCTTTGCACTGCTTCTCAAACGGTGTTGCCGCACTATATAGAAGCGAAACGAGCTTTTTCGCGCTTAGTTTCAAATAGTGTCGATAAAGCTATAATATATAACTTCACCTTAAATCAAGCGTTAATTGAGTTGACGCTATATTAACGAAATTATCAGCAGATACCATTACTGCGCGCATCCGACTCCGAGAGTGCAATCGGACGCTAAAAAAGAGAAGCGCATCAGCTGTTGCAGTCCGAACGAGTGTACGAGACTTTCTCTCGCTCCGCCGGAGAAGCCCGTGTGCTCTCGTGCGTCTTGCATGCAGTATTACGGCAATCTAAGTTGGCGTGTTTAGCCAACTCGTGGCCCACTAGTACACTGGAAGCATCAGCAGCAGCAGCAACGAGAGCTGATAGCTCGAGCTGTGTAAACATCCATCCTCGTATTTGCCCCGGCAGCTGTTCACTGCATCCCGAACGATCCCACCTGATGCTGCTGCTGGTTCCTCGTACAGTTCGGAGTTTCAGGTCAAGATATTGCACGGCGGTTCGCTTACGCCTTGTGTTTACTTCTATAATCGGCGCAGCCTTACTCGCCGGGGCAAAGACGGCGGCAGCAGCCCCCGTTTTAATCGTACCCTTGGCGCGCGCGAGAGAGAGAAGTCAGGGCCGCCTCGCTCCGCGCTGTGTATCCGCGAAATACGCCACTCGCTCTCCGGGCTCTTCCGCATGCGCGCGCGTCCAACGAATCCATCTTCTTGAAGTTCCTACTCTTGCACGTACTCCTCGCTCTCTACTGTGCCGTGTGTGGCTGTATGTGTGTGTGTGAGCGCGCGCGGAAAGTTCTATCCGAGGAACTTTGCCCACTGACAACAAGCGATATAAACCGAGGATTTAAACGGATGTCAAAAGCAGTCTTCTTCTTCTTCTTCTTCTACCTCCTCCTTCTCCTCTTCTTTGCCGCGCTGTGCTTCTTCTCTCCTCCAGCTGTCACGTGAGCGCGCAGAGGTTGAATAATTTTTTTCTCGCTCGCTATATACGCGTATACACCGCCGCCGCGGAGAAGTTATTTGCGAAACCGCTCGCGGAAAAAGTTATCCCTCGAATCAACCGGCTGGAAAAATTATAGAAGCCGAGAAAGAGAGAGAGAGAGAGGCTCGAAATGAAATTACAATACCCAAGTCCGATTCTCGCTTTGTTCGAAAGCACTCGTACATATATATAAGCACACTGCCTGCTAGCCTGAAAGCTTCAGCCGAGCCGTGCAAAGTCGAAGCTCGCGCGCGCGGTAACAAGAACTATGCTGCGAGAGAGCCAGCGGTGCGCGCACTGCTATTCTTATGCGCGAGCGGTGCGCTTTGTTCGGCCCTTGGCGCGCGGCTGAATTAATTGATGGCTTTTTGACGTCCATTCGCTGTCAGTGCGGCGGTCGAAGCGAACGACGGCGGAGCAGGGGGAAAAGCTGTGCTCGGCGACGAGGTCCCGCTGCTGCTATTGAAATATCGGAGAACTGCGCGCAGCGAGACGAAACTTTGTTGTGCTCGTCGGAAAACTGATATACTTTTATATATCCGTCCGTTAATCGGACTTGTCACCGCCCTCTCCTCTTTTCCCCGACGGATTAGTCGGATTAATTATTATTCGGATCGAGCGCGACAGTTTGGAAAATCTTTCGGGGCCCCGCCGCGTAGTCCGACTTGTTCCGCTCGCGCGTTTTATTCAGAGGCAAAGTTAACTCCCGAATTTTTAATGATCGCAGCTAGATCTTCCTTCTCTCTCTCTCTCTCAGATCGAAAGTTGGCGGCGGATCGCCGGCGAAACTGGCGCGGATTAAAGAATCATAGCGAGCGTCCGTGCGGAAAATAACGCTTCTTCAGCCTCGCGAATCCGAGCCTTACATTATGAAAAGCAAAAGCTATAGACACCCGGCAGAAAGATCGCGAGGAGTCTCGGCTCGGGACTCGCTCGAACTCAGTCTCGCTTCTAGCTATATTACACGTGCGCGCGGAGAGGAGCTCTCGCGCGCCGCAGTTGTTTAAGTCCGCGCGCATACGTAAACTTCTTCGGCGTGCGAGCCCAAAGTTCGAGAAGTTTGACTGACGACGTCAGATTGCAGTGTAATCATTGGCCGAAGTTCCGCTGCCGTCGCTGCTGCTGCTGCTGTGCTTCCCAAGTTTCCTCTCGGAAGGAAGAAAAGCGACGACGAGGATGACGACAACGACGAGGACGACGACGACGACGAGCCGTCCAGGCATTTGTCCTTTCGCTTTTCCTATAGCGGCAGCTGTGCGCCGGAGCTATACACACGGTATAGCTCTCGATGGGCCGAGCGACGCGCTCCCGGCTATTGAATATGCATAGGTTATATTAAATTGGGCCACCGGCTGCTGCAAGCTCGGGGAGGGGGGGCGAAACGAGAGACAAGAGAGCGAGCGGAATGCCAACTAATTACATCGGCTTAATGAACTTGGAATAACGCTTCTTTTTTTCGGCCCTCCCTTGCCGGCAGTTTGGCAAACACGAGGAGAGTTCGGAAATGGCCAACTTTCGACGATTTTCTCCGTGCGCGCGGAAGAATGGACCGCGGAATTAACCATGTACGCGGGCTTATATCTCATCCCCGAGCTCGAGAGAAAAATCAGAGTCGGCTTCGTTCGGCTGATTCGATTTGAAATAGCGCGTATTTCTTTTCCAGGAGCGAGAGACAGAGAGAGAAGATTCGATAAGCAAAGCGAAACACTCGCTCTCGAAATTTATAAAACCAACAGTCGCGGCGCAGCGAAATCGGAAAACGTCACACACCAGCGACGATAAATATTCCGCTGTACATAGCATTCATCAGCGCAGGCGCGTAAGAGAAATGCAGAGCAGAATTTGAAGGCGAGCGAGAGTAGCAGCAGATGTTCTCTCTCTCTCTCGCTTCCCCTGTGACTATATAGCGCCCGCGCGAGAGCAAGAGAGAGAGAGTGACGTTTACATAATCTTGGCATTACTTGCCTCCTATATACCCGACACCTTCCGAAGCTTCGTTCTGTTTCGCAAGAGAGATAGAGAGAGAGCCTGAGAGCTGCCGAGAGGTATATAAAGCAGGTCGACTCGGGACTGTTTGCTTCCCCGAAGACGTCGCTGCTCTGCTTACTATGTATAGTGCGCGGCAACGGCAACAACAAAAGCCTACTATGGATTAGGAATGTCGAGCACCAGCAGCTCCTGCTCCGTGTACATAGGTATATATATACGCGTGTGTGTGTGTATTATATGGGCCGAAATTGGAAGCGAGGCTTGTCTCGCTCCCGTTCCCTTATACTCGGCGATTTTAAAGCTGCAAAGCGATATCGCGTCGCCTTCATTTTTCCCGCTCGATAAACGTCGTCTTCGTTCCACGAATTTATTCGCCGTCGAATTTGAAGCAGGTATACGTCTGTACAGCACCGTAAGCGCACACACACACACACACATCCAATTAGCGAGAGCCGTATGATAATTCGGAAATAGTCCGTGTAAATGAAGCAACAACCCCTTCGTTAGCAGGCGCGTCTCATCGAACAATGGGCAGCAACCAAGATTGATGATAAACGGGCTCGCGCTGGCAAACCTGCGAATACACAGCGAGAGAGAGAGAGCCAGCAGTGGCGGTAGCAGCAGGAGTATTAATCTTATTAAATTACGCGCTCGAGTCCGAAAATGAATACGGCGTATCTACGCTGCGAAGCTGCTTAGAGAGAGAGAGGGACTGCGCTGCGCACACAGCGTCTAGCGCGCGAAACAAATGACGGTGTTGATTCGAGCCTCGGCTCTCGCTCTATATGCGAATGCATAGCCGGGAGATTTGGGAGTGATACAGAGAGGGAAATCCTCCTCTCCAGTGCGGCTGCAGCGGAGCCAGAGAGCACAAGCGGCAGCAGGAGCGCTTTACGCCCGTTGGCTCGGATAATAATGTAATACGGGCGCAGAGGACCTGTCCACTATACTCCTCTCGCTCTATCTCTTCTGCAGCTCTCTGTGCAAAGATACTTGCGGTACTTGTGGAATGTGCCTCGCTCATTGTGTATAGGGAGGGCGATGGCGTCAGCGGCGACAGCCTTTGATATCTCTTCCTTCTCCTCTCGGCTCGTATGCGTATATTACCGCGAGTCCACTGAAATTAATGTCATTCTTATTTCTCCTCTCGTGCGCGACGACGACGACGACGACATCGCTGACGAGGCTTCGAGCGACACACTTTCCCGGCCGTGTGTACACGGAAAAAATCGTCCGTCGCGAGACGAATGATCGGGAAAAATTATACTGCCTGCGCGGATGCCGATTTCTTCAGGAACAGAAGAACCGAGCGGTACAATTGAGGCGAAGCACATCGGTTGCGCAGGAAATTCGCGGGGAATGAATTTTCGAGAATCCGGGTGTATCGACTCTTCGTATAATACCACACGGCTATATAACACTGCCGTTAGAGATTTTGCAACGCGGCGCGCATTTCCGCTAATAAGGCCAGCGGCAGTTGAAGCAAAGCGACTGGGATTCTCGCGGTAGCGCTAACCCGAGCTCTAAATGGCAACGAACGAGGCTAACAGTTATTACGACTTGCTCTCTCTCTCTCTCTCTCTCTCTCTCTCTCGGCGTTACACCTTCTGCTATAACGTGTCCGAGAGAGAAAGAGAGAGAGAGAGAGGACTTCCCGCTCGAGATGAAACGTAACTCGGCTGGCGGTTGCGGAGCGCGCGAAAAGTTAAAATTTGCAAAAGCAAACGCTTTTTCCGCGAGAGCCGAGAGACCGCGAGAGTCAATGAATAATTTGATCGGCGCTGTGCATCGTTGGCTGCGCGTCTGCGCTGCCGCCGCCGCTGCTTTATCCTCCCGCTTGGCCTTAAAGAAGTAAACGAAATCTCAGCAGGTTTATCCCGAAGTGGTATCCGGCGCCGCGCTCTCTATAAGGTACATAGATATAGCGGTGCATTAGTCTCGGCGAGCTGCTCGCGCGCCATAGCTCAACGAGCCTTCCAACCTTCGACGATTGTAAAGGTCTCGAGGGATCTCGAGGGAGTAACCTCGCGGAGCATTGTATTTTCCACCTTTCACCCTCTCTCTCGCTCTCTCGCTCTCTCGCTCTTCTCTCCGCCTCTTCCGCGCTCTTATCTTCTTTCCTTTGCTCTTCTCTCTCGATCTCTCTCGCTCTCTTTTATCGGGGGCTATATATATCCCAACGGTTTATTCGCTTCGCCTTCCTCTATATATCTATCCTTCTCATTATGTCTGCTCTGCCATTATTCTCTCGTCTTTTCTCGTAAAAAAGTCTCAATTACCCACTCATCGTTTATAATGCATTTCTCACTAATTTTTTCCAGTCTCTCGCGATGCCTATTACCGCGCCCCTCGAGTGCATAATCTTCACCTCTCTCTCTCCTCTCGCTCTCGTCGGCCAGCAAGAATAAGAAAGAAAGAAAGAAGGAGGGAGGTGAATTTTAATTCGATTATCGCGAGAGGCTAATTAGCATTTCGTCTTCGCTACACTTTGCCGAGGACTCGGGCGCGACGCGCGGAAAAATTTTCCACGAAAATAACGCCGCCGAGAGATAGCTTCGACTATCCCTCTCCCATCTCTCTCTCTCTCTCGCGGCAATCCTCGAGCTATTTTTGCCAAAGCCTAATATAACGTAGACGACGACGACGACGACGACGACGAGAGTATGCAAGAGAAACACGAGTGGCACACGCGCGCGCGCGCGGCAGTAGCCTAAAACGCGCATACTTGCACATTGCGCATACAGGTATATATACCTACGTAACACACACACATATCCATCGAAAACTTAATTTGTAGCAGCAGCGGCGGCGGCGGCGGCGGCGCGGCAAGTAGGAGCTCCGTGTACACACAGCTGCTCTGGCTGTGCATCCCCGAGAGCGCATAAGCTCGCTCCGCGAAATTAACGAAATCAAATCAAGTCTCTCTCTCTCTCTCTCTCTCGCTCTCACTCTATTACGGCAGCAGTGATCCGGTAAGGAAGCATCAGAAGCGCGCTCTCGAAGATGCCTCGAAGCGACGTATAGTCGGCGCGCAGCTTGCCGTTGGATCTCTCGCGTTTCGCGCGCGGGTGTTATATACCCAGGGAAAGGCAGAGACTCCGCCGCCGCGCTTCGAGAGGAGGAGGTATATACGGAGGAGGGAAATGAGGAAAGAGGAAAAGGGAAGCGCGCGCAGGTGAAGGGAATAGAGCTTGAAGCTCATCAAGTTAATGCAGCTGGGATTATCTCGGGGCTCTGGCGGATGCTGTGTGTGTGTGACGTGCAAGCGTACTATCTATATATATATATATATGTGTGTGTGTGTGTGTGTGTGTATAGCCGAAGCGACGCTTTCTCGGATCGCTATTAATTGATCGTTTGATCGGAAGTCCACCGGGGCGCTCTGTCTCTCACCTGCATTGACGTGTACCCGCCGCCGTCTCTCTGTGATGCGCGGCGCAGTAGTAGCTGTAGTCCGGCGTCGTGCGCGACTTCCCAGCATTGCGCATATATATATACATACATACACATGTATATAGTCGCGGTGGCCCGGGACGAATCTCGGGAGATTCGCGCGCGCGCGCCCTGTATAATAATCGAATCATCCGCGCCTCGCTTCGGAATTACGCCCGAGCGCAGTCGCTGCGCGTCGGGCTTACAAGCGAACGTGTTTCTCATCCGCGGCGCGGATACCGGCGCGCAAACACACGTCGACCTGTACGCAGAAACTCGCGCGACACGACGAGCGCCTTCCGATCCTCGCAAATGGCGCTCCAGAGTCGAGTTTTGCGTATAATATACAGCGACGAGAGAGCGCTTCTGCTATTTTGGGGGAGGGGGGGGGGGACACGCGCGCGTGTGTCGCGTATATATATAGTCGAACACACGCGGCGGGCAATTCTCTGCGGGTATATAGAACGGCGTTGTATCGAGATGCTCGGCTGTATTGGCATACATGCGTTGGAATTTCGCGAGCCAAAGCGCGCCGTAACGATCGAGGCGCTCGATCGTCGGGGATGAGCTGCGTTAGAGAAAGAGAAAGAGAGAGATCCAAGAAATTCAATCGAGCGGAAGTCGGTGCAACTCTCCTTGTTTACCAACTCGCGCACGGCCGGATTAATAGCGCGAGCGCGCGAAGCGCTCCTATTTATAGCCTTCCGATCGAGGAGCGCATAGGCGGATCAGAGCAAACAATTAATTAGCCCGCAAAGATAGAGAGAGAGTTTAGCCTCGCTGTAATTTTCCGAATAAACAGCCGACGCACGAGATATTTAAAGTCCTCTTAACCCTCGGCTGTCCTCAGAGTGAGGCCTTTGCACTTTGCGCCGCTTCGTTTCATTCCAGTTTGATAAATCGCTATCGCAGCGAGCTGCGCGCTCTCGTCGCCGATCGGCGGCGCCAAATATATCTTCCCTCTGTTGTATACCGCGTACCCCCCCCCCTTCTCTCCTTTTCTGCGCTTTAGTTCTCTCTCTCTCTCGCTCCCTGACGGCACGTGAATAAATACGTGTGTTTAGCGGATTGATAGGCTACAGCGTACTTTGGCAAACTTCAGCAGCGCAGTCTCTATATGCCCCTACACCGCTCGCCCGTTGTAGATTTTGACTTACACGCGCGCTTTCGCGCTCGGCTTCTCGAATAGCTCCGTTTCTTCTTCCTCTCCTCTCCTTCTTTTTTTTATGTACACATATACCTATTCGGGCGAGAGCCCGCACGACGATAAATTCGAAATCACTTTTCCTCGAAATAATCGCGAGCGCGCGATCGCGATAAAAGAAATGCAGAATTTTATACGGCGAGCGTGCGCGTATCTCGCTTTTTCTTCTATCCGACACGGCTGACACTTGTGCTAACGAGTTTCGTGAAATTTTCTGTTGCAGGTAAGCACACGGAGAGAGCGAGAGGGGAGCTCTTCCTCCAGATAACCTTCGAGATAGGGAAGGTGCGCGGCTGCCTTATCAGCCAATGCTGTCGGTGAGAAAGAAGTGAAAATGGCAAATTAAATTAAGTCTAGCACCCCCCCGAGCGCTGCAGTGCCGCTAGCGCTATCCGGCCACTCGCTGCTGCTGCTGCTGCGTCTTCTCATTACGCCAGCTGCAAAGATGTCACCGAGATTACGTCTCTCCCTCGCCCCTCAGTGTTTCTCCTTCTTTCTTCGTTATTTCCAGCGATAAGGCGACGCGGAATGTCTCTCCCGCTTGCGAAATATCAAGCTGTCGCTGCGCGATCGCTCGATATGATATGTTAAACGTCATTCGGAATTCTATATTTAAATTTCTGGTGCAGCAGCAGCAGCAGCAGCCAGAGTGTAGCGCTCGAAGAAGAGAGAGAAAAAAAAGAAGGCGAAGCAGAGATTGACAGTTTCCGAACGCCGTTTCGGATGCATATTGATCCCTCTCCCTCTCCTCAGAGCGAGAAGTCTCGTCGCGCCCTGGCTTGACACGTCAAGCATATTATATATATATATCTACTCTCTAAATCTAAAATAGTGAAAATTCAATGTTTTTAGTCCATATTAATAGTTTGAAAAAATTGTAATCGTGCAACTGTGAACTAGTGAATAATCACAGTTTAAACAGGTTTAAAAAATGAACCAACTGAAAAAGTGTAGAAGGACTATCTAAAACAGTAAGCATTGCAAATAGTGAATCTAAACATTGCAAATAGTGAATAGAAATAATATTTGGGTAGCAATGTACATTAGCTGAAACAGTGAAAATAGACTACCTACAATGTTGCAAATACATCACTCAAAATAGTGTGTGGCCCTAGTAAGAGGAGGCTAAAGGGGACATAAATTTTCGCTTATTCTACAAGTTCATTGTTAGCTAATTAAATAGTAAATTTTTCTCATGCTGCAAAACGATTAAGTCCTATACATTTTTACTTTTTCTGGGTGGTGGATTCTCCACTTGAATAGTGAATTTCTCGGATGTTAAAGATGCATAAGTACCGAGAATTTTACTTCTCTTAAAAGTCACTATGACTCATAGAAAAAATAGTAAATTTTCATAATTTTTCGAGTTCAACTTTTGCTTAAGTGATTATGTACTGGATAATCAGTGTTCCAGTGAAAATTTAAAGCAAATGCTTTATACTTTTTGAATCAGTAAATATTTACTAATTCGATAGTAAACGCAATTAAATGAGCAAAATGATAATTCATTTCATAAACAGTGACTATTCACTATGTACTCTATAGCGAATTATAATTTTTACAACAACGCACCGCATTAATTAGTGAACATTCACTAATGTGTAATATGACAATTTTTGTACTACGTGTAAATAGTGATAAATTTCACTATTTGGGAGGTTGATATTATTTAACTGTGATAGAAATAGTAAATTTTTCGCTGTTTTAGATTTAGAGAGTATATATATAGCTACATTGGAAAATAATACTTCTCGCGACGAGCACTGGAAAGTATCGTCAAGGACTCGATTCCTTTATTAACCTTTACACGCCCACGTCCGCGGCTTAATATACAAGCTCCGAAATAAGTCCCGCAGCGCTCATTAGCGCGTCTATTTACACACGCGCGCGCGCGTATTCCGCGAATTCATTACACCGCGAGAGCGGCCCAAGGCCTCGCGCTTCTCGCATAACCCGCGCGCGCGCCCGGCTCTTATACACTTCAGCTCCGTCAGGTTTATGCCGAGCGAAATTCACATACGCGCGGTAATATCAGAAACTGTAACTTCCGCGCGCATAGCTATACGTATATATCTATACGTACGCGTAGGCCAGCAGTAGCAGCAGCAGAAGCGGCAGTAAGGATATCCATTTCAGGACATTTAAGCCCGACGAGCAGAGTACGGCTCTTCTAAGATTACTGCCATGTGCGCCGAAGCTTGGGCTGCAGCGCAGCAGTTTCATTATGCCCCCCCCCCTGCGGCTGCGGCGACTCCGTCGAGAGAGCCGCCGACGACGAGGACGAGGACGTCTTCTTGGTTTCTTCAGCGGCTCGCGTTGCGTCCCTTCCGAGATGAACGTATACATTTAATATATATATATACACATATATATATGGTACGTTATACGCACTGCGCGGTTTAAAGCTCGGCGTCTCATCGCGTGTGGCGGCCGCAGAGAGATCCGAGAGAGAAAAAGATTTAGCGCGGCCGCGCTAAGCAATCTTCTCGCTATTCCATAAATCGCCAGGAGCGTATGCCGCAGAGCGGCCGCACTTCATCGTCCGGAGGTGTACACGTGCCTTTTTGCCGGGCGGTACGACGAGCGGACCAGTGCGAGCGCGGTGTAGCGCTGGGCAAAAGCTCATATACCCGATTTAATCGAGCGCTCTCCTCTCTCACAGGCAACGGCTCTGATTCGCGCGCAAGTCGGGGGCCGCGCGGCAGTAGTCGAGAGCGAGATTACGCCGCCGGCGGAAGTGGTTTCTTCCCTCCGTCCGCAAAGGGTCGGCGGCAAGAAGTTCCCTCCTCGCACAGCAGCAGCCGAGTGGGCGAAACACTTGCTCTCCATACACACCTCTTTGACTGATGAGCTTCGTCGCCGGCTGTATACATGTAGTCATCGCCGTGCTCTAGATCTCCGAATGTATCGAAAGCAATTATCGCTGTGGGAATGAGGGGGGGAGTAAAGTCGTTATCGCCCCCCCCCCCCAATCGGGGATGATCAGCGCCGAATTCGCGGACAGCCGCGTGGTGTGACGAAATTATTCATTGGCTCGGGGAAAAGGATCTCGAGAACCATTACGGCCGAGGGAAAAGCGCGTCAATTACAACGCGGGAGCGACTGTGTGGCAGTAGGGGAACTGAGCAGGCGAGCGAAGAGAGGGAAGAAAAAAAAGGAAGCCGAACGGGCTAAACTCGGGCGAAGGGAGACTAGATTTCTTATTAACGTCATTAATCACCGGGCGGAAGCTATAGGTGCGGATGGTATACAGGGGTATAGTCAGAGGAGAGAGAAACCAATACGCGCGCAGCGCGTGCTGCGGGAGAGCGTAGGAAGAAAAGATTTGCGATGCTCGAGCCGCTCCTTTTCTCTCCGCTGCTGCTGTTGCCGGCTTCTCGAGTCGCTGCTCTTCTTGCGCTTTCGGACCTTGCGCCAGCAGCGATTGCCACGAGGCAGAGAGAGAGAGAGAGAGAGTTTCCTCTTCCTCGGCAGCGGCTTCCCCAACGCGAAAGGGGCGGATTTCGTGAAAGCGACCAAGATGCTCCCGCGCTCTCTGTTTAACTTGTAGATTAAGCGAATTTAAATTGTAAAGCGCTCGCCTGTATGCAACTGTGCGCGCGTGTGTTGCCGCCTTGTTGTTCTTTCGCCGATATGCCGCGGCCCGAGCTTTTTATCGCGATTTCATTGTCGTTTATTGGATTTACTCGGGCTTGTTCTTCTGTCGTCGGTGTACGTACGCTCGCGCGCAGTGTACATTTCGCTGTTTACCCTCGGCCCGATATATTTCGAAAGATCAACTGTTTTTTTTTCTTGTGTACTTCCGCGACGGCGACTTCTCCCAACTTTAAATTGAAATACTCGATATAGAAAAGTGTGCGCGCATCATTTTTCTCCCGCTCGCCGTATTTCACGGATTTTTCTCCCGCGTGGTTTGGCCGCCGCCGCCGCCGCCTCTCATAACCCCTCTGGTAAGTTTCAACTGCGAATAAGCCGGGGCTTTGGCAGCGGAGTCTGCGCGCGCTCGAGCTCCTTTCGTCGATAAAAATTAATTTCCTTCCTTTGATTTACTCCTCAGATTTCAACCAATGCTCTCGACTTCGATCTCGTTGTTCTCCCTCTTTTGCCGAACCCCTTCCCCTTCCCTCCCCACCCCCCCCCCCCCCCCGCCCCTTGTTCGACGATCGCGTCTTTGTCGCGCTTCTTTATAACTTGCGTATAAGAGAATTGCGGGAGAGAGCATTGTAATTTCGCTCTCTTTCTTACCTTGCCTCCTCGAGATTTCTTTTCATGCTCGGAGCTCCCTCCGAGGCAGAAAGCTCGTCGTCGAGAGCCTCAATGATTTATCCTTGTTTTAGAGAGAGAGAGAGAGAGAATTATAGAAAATTACGTTCGTTTTTTCGAATAATGGCCAATTACTCGTCCACTGTTTCGGAAAGTCAATTCAGCAATGTCTCCTTCGTAGAATTTGTAACTGAAATTTGCGTTTGAAAATAAGACGCGCGCACGATGAAGAAGCGAACGAAAATCAGCTCCTCCTTTGCGAAGCTCAGCCGAAACGCGAGATAGAATTTTTTTAATACCGGCGCAGATATACGTATATATATTACAAGTCGCGTCGCTTACTGCGGCGTCGTCTTCCGAAAAAATAAGGTTTCTCGCGCGCGAAAGCATCGCGCAGTTCGGCGGAGATGGGGCGCGCGCAGAAAGGAAAAATAAGCCGGGTAAAAGTCATCGCGGCGGACTTTCCTTTGAGGCCTTAAGCGCCGGGCGGTTAAGGAGAAAAATGGGGAGGAGAGAAACGGCGAGCAGTCGTTAGTCGGAGCGGCGCTCACTTCCTTTCTCTATGCCCCCGCTCTGGCTTTGTCGCTGAAAATGTTGTTTTCTCGCCGAGGCGAAGGATGTATCTCGCGCCCGCGAGGCGACGAGCGCCTTTGTGGGCGACAGTTTCTCTCGGGCTTCGCAATCATCGCTTGAGGTGTGCCGCCGCGCGCTGCTGCTGCCGGTCATTGCGGATGACCCATATTTTTGCGCGCTGCTCTCGGCTTCGCTCTGTAATACGGCTGCGCGCGGATTATGATTTACACGATAATTGGCGGGAGCTGTGGGAAAAATTGGGTTGAACGTAATGCGCTGCAGGTGTGCAATGATTAATGCCCCGACTGACATGTGAAAATGTATTTTTAAGTGTGACGCGTGAATTATTGTGTGCACGGTATTAATGATGTCCTTGTTCGTCTTTGAAATATTTTCATTCAATTTTCACTTGCTTTAGGATTAATACGACCCATATTTCGAAATGAGCTTTCGTATATAGTCGTAAAATTCACGTGGAAAATAATTCATCAAAAGATTCGTTATAAAAAGTGTCGCTCACTTTATAATTTAATTGAAATTAAGTGCACTGAACTATGAGTATTCTTACTCGGGAAGGAATTGATTGCTCTTATTTTCTCAAATATTTTTTCGTTTTTTGCAAGTATATTATACACATTAAAAATTAACAAAATATCTCGAAAAAATACGATTCAACGTTCGTCGAGAGCTTTTCAAACCGCCTCTTACAATTTACAAACGCAATTCAAATTTCCCGCTCTCCCTAGTCTGACGAAATCCCAAGATTATCAGAGCGTATGGAAATCTTCCCCTCTAAACTCCATTTCTCTCTCTCCCCTTCCCTCCTATATTCCTCCCACTTCGGTGCGTGCGCGAAGAGCGCACTTCATTTCCTCGCGGATGTGGTGCGCCAAACGACTGCTCGAATCATCTAAATAAATCCAAACCGTACAACGTCTCTTTTATAAATCGCGTATACGAGTTCTTTCGCTAGCGTGCCTCCAGCCAATAAGTTTCTCAAGTCCCTCGGACCATCCGCGAGTGGGCCAATTTTACGCGAAACAATAAACATAGTCCTCGCGAGAAGGGCTACGTCGCGTTACACCGGTACACACCGCTAATTTCCATCCCGTGTAATTGAGCGAGCCGTTCCAGTACGTCACGAGCGAGCCCGTCTCTCGACGCCGGAATTTCCCGTCGGGCTCTGAAAAGTCGCTCTTAAAGAAAGCAGCGCACCCGCCGTAAAATTCTATTTTACACGAAGCACACAGTAGTGCATAGTTGATGCGCGCGTTGAGGCGTCGCCTTTTAATTCAGCCGTTCATTTTCGGGGAGAGCGACGTCCTTATATATTTATTATCACGCGACAGAGGTTGTTTGCCCCCGCGAGGCGAGGTCGCGAGAAAAGACCGCCTCTCTTCCGCTTCTCCGGATATTTTCGAGCTCGCGATCCTTCGAGCGCAGAAACGGCGCGATTCGTGTATCACACGCGTCGATATTCCGCGCGCGCGAGCTCCTTCGCAGAGTGCGTTGCTGTAATATTTCAAAAAACTTTGACTTGCCCGCCGGCTCTTCGAGTTCCGTATGTGTGCGTATATATATGTACCGACTGCGCTCGCGCTCGAGCGGCTTCGCAAAGTTTCGGCGAAAGTATAGGATATGTGAGTTCTCGAAATCCGCGCGGCGCGCCTGTTAAAATTACAGTATTTACCAGCGATAATTCAGCGCTTTGCTTTTTCTTTAAACACATATAGAGAGCAGAAGGAGGGGGGGGGGGGGAGCGAGAGCCGAGGAAGCCAGAGAGGCGCGTTAATCCAACTCGACAGAATCACTTTGCGCGCGGAGTAAGAGGGGCAGGGGGGAGGGGGGGGGGGGAGTCTAGGCGTTCCTCATAAGAGACGAGCGCGCGCGCAAGTGCCATCCTCCTCGGCGTATCGGCCGTTTTATTCATCAAACTTTCACGAGGCGAATACTCTTTTTTTTACGAAGCCGCCCCGTCGGATGAGATTTTCGCACTGCCGGATCGAAAAATATCTCTGTACACGCGCGTAAAAGAGAGCGCATGACGTCAGAGACTCGAGACAAAGCTCACACACACGTCGTGTAAGTTCGGCGCTGACTGGTCTGGACGGAAGCGGGGGGTGGGGAGGGTAAAGCCGAAAAAAGCGTGCACTATCGGGATATAAGAGAGAGAAAGAGAGAAAGAGGCGCGGCGCGCGGGGTGGAAAACTAGGTCGTCTTCCTCTCGACTCTTTTCCCGGGCCGCGTATATATATCGGAGCCGTCTCGCGTGTGTCCCTTTCGATTTGCCGCCAGTTCGCGCGCATAGGCGAGAAAGAGAAAAGGTTGCCGGCGTCGCCCTGACTATTTCGCTCGTTTGGCGCAGCGGTATAGCCGATCTGCCCTTGTACACTGTCGCGACGTCGTCGTCTCTCTCTCTCTCTCTCTCGTCTCGGCAGCCGCCCGCGAAACAAACATCGGCCGCCACCCCCGCCCACCCCCTCCCGCATCAGGAAGCGGCGGACGCTTCTTTCGCATCCGACTTTTCTCGCTCCCCCAAACTTTTGACGGCTCGCCTCCGCGCGAGCGAGCTGTATATAGAGGCTGGAAAAAGGAGAAGTGCCGGGTGGGTGGGTGTATATATATATATATACGCGTGGCTCTCGTGCGTGACGTTGAAAAATCTCGACTTCCCACCCCTACTGCTATTCCAGCTGGATTCGCTCTCGATCTCTCTCTCTCTCTCTCTATAAGTGTGGGTATCGCTCGAGCGTTCAAATTTTAATACACTTCTCCGGCTCGATGTAAAAACTTGTTTTCCCGGAGTGAGAGAGAGCTCTCGGATCATCCACAGATGGACAAGTTTCGGATCCGCACGCGCGACCTATTACGCTCGAAAAGTTTATTATTTGTTCTCTCTCTCTTTCTCTCTCCGACTTCGCCGCTGCCGCGCAAGTTCTCCCGGGTAATTATCTTGTTTTCTCGCGATACACTCTACCATTTGGATAAGCCAAGCTAAACACAGAGTGAGAGGGTGGGGGGGGGGCGGCCGGTTTGCGTGGGTCGTCGAGCAAATTCCCCATTGGTGCGGCCGGTATACACAGCTTCGCCTATATAAGAGATCGGCCGGCCTCGAGCTTATAGCTATATGCACTGCAGCCCCCCAGAGCGTTTCGCTCGTCCCTCATGGCCCGCCCGCGCGCGCCTGCATGAAAATTCAGCTGGCACGTTTAGCTGCACACTTGCTGACGATTAGTCGTCGGTGCGGCAGCTACTGCTCACCTTGTCATAGCTCTCCTGCGGTCTGGGGACGTCAGAGAGAGAGAGAGAGAGAGAGAGAGAGAGAGAGAGAGAGGAGAGCACACACAGGCGTCGAATGAGGTACGGAGGTGACATCGATCGGGCGCATCGATTCGAGGTCCGGTCCCTGCGCTGTATTTGCATTTGCAGCGACGCCCGGTTGCGCTGCTGCGAGTTTACTGCCGGCCGTATAACCCGCCCGCAGCGCGGGAGAGCGTAATTTATTTGCGGAGAGAGAGAGAGAGAGAGAGAGGGACAGAAGCTCTCGCTGACGCGGCGGCCGCGTAAAAGAATCGCGCGCCGCGAGATGAGATACGTGATTGAGAGATCGCGAGCTGTTGCTTCGAAATGGGTTGTTTGTGTTTTACGAACATTTGCCGGCGGCGGAGCGTTAGCGCAAACGGGGGATCGGCGCTTCTATCTCCGTATCTCGGCCTCTATCTACTTCTTCTTCTTCTTCTTTTTCCCGTTAGTCGCGCATTGGACCCTCGACGTTGAGATTGGGAAGCCTCGGAAAGAGTCGCGTTCGGCTGCGCAAAGGGAAATTAGAATTTATTTGTTTCTCGGTCTAAGGACTCAAGGTCCTTCGTAGGCCGTACAGAGCACGATAGATTTACATTGCGTTAATGATGCGGCGAGCTCGGTGAGACACGACATTCACCCTTACAATAAACGGCAAGTACACAATTATAGAGCGGTACATTAAAAATTAAAATTAATGTACAATAACAAAAAATAGAGAGAAGTAGACGTAGAATTTATATATTTGTTTCAATGGTCTAAGGACACAAGGTCCTTCATAGGTCATAAGGTACAATATATATGCATTTTTAAAAGTAATGCGACGAACTGGGTGAGACGACATTCACCCTTACAGTAAGTAGCCAGTACACAAATGTAAATTAAAATTAAAAAACAGTTATAAAAATAAAAAGTAAAATAAAATAACAATAAAATAAATAATACATAAAATAAAGTGATGCGAGAAAAAAAATAATTCGCACGAGGACGCAAAAACAATTTGACGCACAGTATAATAATAATAAGTAAATATAAGTAAATAAAACGCACGCTGTACAACATCATAATATAATTCGTAATTCGCATGATACACTTAGAACGCTACGCAAGCCTCGGATCGGACGCCGCTATAAATTCAAAAAGTCGAGAGCTGAATGCCCCTGAACAATAAGCCTCACGGATACTGCTCGGAATCTCATTCCAGAGGTTTGCAGTCCCGATTCTAAACGAAAACGCAAAGTAATCGGTCCTAAAACGAGGAATTATTAAGTCATATTCTGACGCCCTCTTCGATCCCTGGCCAGAAAGAGGCCGAAGGGAAAAGTTCTCCCGCAGGTAGCGAGAGAGAGAGAGGGGGGGGGGAGAAAAAAGCAGCCGAGTGCAAGGCTACGCAAGCTTCCGCGTCTACATTCTCGAGGCCTGTCGATCGGATTTTCGCGGGCCGCGCACGATCGCCTTTCTCTCCGCATTTGGTGACGAAGCTCTCGGGGAGAGACAGAGCCAGAGAGAGCCCCACCCGCTCGCTCTCGAGAGCAAAAGTAATCTGGCGCATAAATGGCGGCGAGAATTATGGCTCGGGCCAGCTCCATAAATAACGCGGCGTAACCCCATCCAGTAGCTTCTCTCTCTCTCTCTCTCTTGCTCTCCCGCTCGTGCAAACAGAAAACACGCCGTTATGGGAGAAGTTAGACATGCTTTTTCTCGGACAAACAGGCCAGTAGCTATCTCTTTTCCTCTAGCGCGGGGCGCAAACGCGCGATAGGGCGGCGGAAGCTGTTAGTTTGGCTGCGGCACTTGAAGCATGCAGCAGCAGCAGCAGCAGTGAGATTACCGGAAACTCTCCCGCTCTCTCGCTCTGGCAGTAACCCACTTTTTTCCCGCGAGTATTTTGCGCGCGCGAGAGAGAGAGAGAGAGAGAGAGAGCGGCGGTGCAGCGACGATTTTTGCCTGAGAGAGGGTGAGAGGGAGGGAGGGAGGGAGAGGGCGCGACAATATGAGATTGGATTTTATGGCGGAGCTCGCTCGGCGCTTTTTCGAATTTATCGTTCGAGGGGGCGAAAAAGAGAGATAGGGAGTGGGTTTGTGGAGTCCTTTGAGAGATGATTTCACGATAATCCGAGAGAGAGAGAGAGAGAGAGAGAGCTCGACTTTTTCAACAAAATTCCACGGCGACTCTGCTATTTTATTTCTCTTTGAATTTCGAGAAGGAGAGAGAGAGAGCCGCGCGCGTATTCCATTTCCTTTCCCTCTTCGCCTCGCTCGTATATTAGAGGTTAATTTTCACGATGCCCGCTTGGCAAGCTGTCATTTTTAATTAAATTATCTGCCTGTAATTCGATCCGCGAACAAGGCTCGGCTATACGGCGAGCGGAGAGAGAGAGAGAGGAAGCCTATTTTATTCAGTAACTTGGTAAGACACTTTGAAAGCAAACCCTCATTATGCGGCCATTCATCGTATTAAAAAGTTGGAACAAATTTTTAAGTTTAGCTAGTGTAGCGGTCCGGTAATCCATAGAAGGATCTACTTACTCGAAGTACTTTTTAAATTTATCAAGTCGAGTAATTGAACTGCGGCTAGAGCGAACGTATCTAATAACTCTCTCTCTCTCTCTCTCTCTTTCTCGTCTTGAAAAATTAAACCCTGACGATAGAGAGAGAGAGAGAGAGAGAGAGAGAGAGAGAGAGAGAGAGAGTTGTATATCCAACGATAACGAATTCGTCAATTTCATCCTGTCGTAAGCTCTCGAATCGAAATCGCGACGAATAAAACGCCTCGACGCGGAATAGTCGGGAATATTCCCAAGTCTTTACACCCTTCTCACCCGTGCGCGTATACGTATATAGTCAAACGCGCTCCCGAGTTTCTCCACCGGCATGTGTTGCTCCTGTATCTCTATCTCTCTCTCTCTTACTCTACGGCCACAGTATGCAGACTCGAGGATATTTCCTATGCCAGCAGCAGTAGCGGCGTCGTCGTCGGTGCGACGTTTCGGTGCGGTTTTCCCGCCAAGTTCATTCAGCGCGTTGCGCCGGCAGCAGCAGCAGCAGCTCCTCTGCACTCTGGATGTAAGCCAAAAGCTGCATACGCCAGCACTTTGCTGCTGGCCCTCCTTTGCAAGCTGTCGCTTTCTCTCTCTTGCTCTCTTCCTCCTCGCGCGCGCGCCTTGCTGGATGATGGGATTGCCGCTGCTGCGCCGGGGCGCTAATAGCGCTGCGCTCCGAGCTTTACCCCCCGCCCCCCCTTACCTCTCCTCTAATAAGGTCGGGTCACGGTCCCATTGCGCAATATTTCCCCGACCAATTGTGCGCGCGACGTTACGTGGGAATAAATGTGACAGGCAAATCCGGCAGGAGTTATTGGCCGCATTATTCCCCGTGAATTCTCGCGCCGGAGAGAGCGAGAGAGAGAGAGAGAGAGTGTATATCCCCCCGGTGCTGCTGCTGCTGCTGTTGCCGCGCAGGAGAGGTATACCGGCCCAAACATTAGCGTCGGCGGACAAGATGCGGCTTGAGCGAGGAGGAACACACCTCGAGCTTCGGGTCTCGGGGCAAGGCGCGCGTGTATAGGTGTAAGTGAAACACAACTTACGACCGAGTTTAGAACAGACGTCGCGTTCCGCTGATCATTTAGAGCTGGCTATAATGTACACGGGGATCGGATACAACGGTAAGTGTAGAGAGTGATACGCTTTTCTATATCGACGTTTTTTTCTCCGTTCGACGCGTCCCACTGTACGCATTATAAGCTTCGGTTTAAACTCGCGCTTACGTATATAGAAGCTGTTCAGCTGTTTTTTACAACCGCCACAGAGAGAGATGCGAGAGAGAGAGAGAGAGGAGGTCGAAGGAAAATGTATGCGCGCAGGCGCCCTGGCCAGTGGAAAGAGGCGCGAACGGGGCAGACCTTGTTGCTTACGTATGTTAATGCAGTTTTATTTTTTCAAAACCCACACGCGGCGCTCCTTTTCTCTCTCAACTATATATATATATATACGCGGGCACTCTCGCGCTCGGCTTTTCACGCGCGCGCGTGCGTGTGTGTGACGGAAGCGGTGACCTGCAAGCGAGCGCGAGCGAGAGAGAGAGAGAGAGAGATGCCTTTTCATATACACCCGTAATTTTTTGAATTTCCTCGGCGCAGCGCCGCGAATAACTTTTGTCCCGCGCATACATTTGCGTCTTGCACACGCGCGGAAAAATAAATGAAAGCGGCGTTTTCTTATAGCTCCCGCGCGCGATTCCAGACAGTAAATTGAATTTACATTCAATAAAGATTAATTTTCAGGTTTAATTACGAAACGGCATATATATATATATCTATATATGTACGAAGTGGGTATATACAGTGCATAGCTGCAGCAGCAGCTCTCGCGGTCCTTTCAGTTCAGTTAATAAGCTCACGCGTGCGCCCGCGCGCGCGCGTTAATCAGCTTACGTTATAATTAGCGAGCTCTTCATAAATCAATCGGGCGAACGCGCGCGGGCTGCTGCTGCTGCTGCAGCGCGGAAAACTACGTCGCGGCAAGTGTGTGTGTGTCAACTCTCTGCGGCGGTGGCGGCGATCAAGTGGAACGCGCTAATACAAAGCGTCTTCGAGAAATCGCACGTCCGTCGGGTCGAATCGTGCAAATTATACTTATACGCTGTGTACAGAGTGGAGAGGCCGCGATAAACATATCTCGTCGCGTTAGCGCGAGAACGTGAGGGAGAGTGAGAGAGATATATTTTGGAAACAATTCGAGGCAACCACTTCCACTCGATTTTCGCTCGCTCTTGGCTCTTTTTGCTACATTGCTGTAATAAAGCTGCTGCGGCCGTCAGTTCAAGGGCGCGGTAGAATTGCGCGCTTCTCTCGCAATTGCCCCGAACTCTATATATATATATATATACATCCGTGTGTACCTGTACCCTATACTATACGTACAGAGCCCTTTGTACTATCGACTCGCAAAATCGTCGCGGCGAAAGAGTGCCTCTCGCATTGTGCGAGCGCGAATAGGGGATAAGGCGAAATTTGAGGGTGGTGGTGGCAAGGGGAGGGGGGTTGAACGATGATAATCGGGCGGTGCGTGCGCGCGTGTAGTATCTGGCGTAGCGCCAGCCGACGTCGGCGGCTCAATGAAATCTTTCTGGGTTAACTTATAGTCGCTTACTCTCTTCGGCAGCCGGTGTATGTGTGCGTATATATATTATACGAGCTAAGCGACGTTCGCTTATGGTCTGGCCTGCAGCCAGGCTAAACTTCCTTGGTCAGTGCAGCGCGGGCTTCGGAGGCTGATGCCGCCGCCGCCTGTCATTGTGTAGCGACGAGCGATTGTCGAGCAGCCAGGCATAGCCTGCAGATAAGACGCGATGTTCTGCAGCGAGCGCAGCTGCTGTCGATCTATACTCGGCGAGAGAGAGAGAGAGAGAGAGGATATTATAGGGTCCCTGCGCTGAAAGGGAAAAGGGAGGTGCGATTCTGGAAACGGCTCGAGGGCCACGATGTGTACAGATATACTAGTGTATGTATAGATAGACGCGTGAGCGTAGGGCCATACCGCGTGCGCGCAGCTCTGTTATCGAGTGCCCGTGGAGAGCAGCGGCCGCGTTTAATGACGCGCGATATCTGGCGCGCGCTTGATTACAAAGTGGCCGTATCTGCGGCGCTTGCGGGAAGGTTCGTTAGTTATAGAATTTTCTTGGGAATATGCTTCGCCGATTTAGCGTTGTACATATAATATGTGCACGTCGATGCGCTCGAGAGTAATTGGAGTTCATTAAACAGATCGAAATTCATTTGCGCACTTGTATATTTCAACGTGTTTGCCGAGCGACCGAACCGCAGCGCAATACGATTTGCGTAAATTTAATTTCAAGGTGGCAATAGCGATCGATTCGCCTGAGGCGTATAGGCTCCTAATGTTTTATTGAAAGCTGAAATTCCGTCGCTGCGGTAGAGCCTTATACGTGTCGGAGTAGCGCCGAGTCGTATAACTGCCGATAAAAATAGAATATTTCCCTGTAACGCGGACGGCCGCAGCTGTGAATCGAACGCGCCTGATAGTTCGCGAATGTATTGCGGATAAATTAGGGAGAAGAAAAAAACCAAGCGGCGGTAGAAATTTGCCGCGCGTATACCGAATAGCCTGGCTGAGAGCGAGAGAGAGAGAATAGCGAGTCGTAAAAAAGTTTTCCCTCAAGCGCGCACAATGAGCTTCGAGTCCGCAACAGCCCGCGATTCCAGCGCGTCATAATAGCCGAGAGCTCGAGAGGCTAATAGGCGCGCATTTGAACGGGACTGCGCGAGAAACGTCCATAATTGTTAAAACTGTCGATATATCGACTGGCCGTAGAAGCGCCGCCGCGGCGCACAATGACGTGCATATATATATATATATATATATATAGAAAGAGAGGAGAGGAAGGAGGAAGGAGGAAGGAGAAAGGAGCCGGATAGGTACACGCGGAAGAGAGCAAGCGATCGAGTGAGACTCGAGCCAAAAGGTCTTCCTCCTCTCCCACCGCCTCTCGACGTCATTACAGTTTCCAAAGCTTTAAATTCCCAGGCGCGTATCTCGCGAGGGCCTGCGACTGCAGCCGCCGCCGCCGCCGCGGCGCAGGAGAGAGATCTGCCCGCCTCGATATCTGCAGCGGAAGGTTATAGACTAGCCGCACACGCGGTATACATATGCATCTACTCCTGTGCTCTCGCTCTCGCTCCGTGTATATATATATATATGCGATAGCGATCCCCCAGTACAGTTTGGCTGACGCGCGTGCATTTCGAGAGGCCTTCCTTCTCTCTCTCACTCACTGACTGCATCTGACTGTAATGGATAAATCGATTTTTTTCGCGCATACACGAAAATTCCTTTAAAAGTAAAATCAAAGCTCTCGGAAGAGGAGAGAGAGAGAGAGAGATCGGGGGAGGTGGTTGAGGTGGCAGAGATTCGCCTCTGTCGAATAAATTATTCATCCGACACGGTTTCCCTCTCCACTAAAAATAGTTTCCCGCGCGCACGTGTACTAATCCGTAGAGCATAAGCTCTACAGCCGTTCGATTCAACGGCTGCACACACACACAGACACTCGATCTTATAGTGTCTCCGAGGGCGAATACGTGCGCGGGGCGAGCCGAATGTATATATAGTGCGGCGCTTCCCTCGATAATCGCGGCCTTGACTCTTTCTGCTCTCTCTCTCTCTCTCTCTCGGCAGCTTTGACGCGCGTTGGCGCAGTATAGAGCAGCAGCAGTCGAAATCTCGCGTCGACTGCGAATTATTGCTCTGCGTACGCGTACAGTCCGAGATGCGCATCGGATTCGATGTTCCCGCAGCGGCAGCTCGTTAGTCTTCTCCCCCAAATGTGCCCCGCTGTGTGTGTATACGTATCTAGCCGCTCATTTTTTGTCCCTTGCGTTCAATTACCTGTACACACTTTATCAATCAGTCGTCATTGCCGTGGGTGCCGCCGCCGCGCGCCGTCGAATTTTTCCGCTCGGCCTTTTCACTATCGGCTTTCCGACTCGATAAACTTTGCCGGGCGTTCGCTGACAATACGCAATATGTGTATTGGCACGGGAAGGACACCCAGAGAGAGAGAGAGGGAGAGACGCAGAGAGAAAAAAACTGAGAAGTGCTTGAGTATATACGGACGTATATTTGGCTTCTATTTCTCTATCGACTGCTACGTCCAGTTTGACTCACATTTTTAGCTCTTTCTCTCCGCGCTACTTTTTCCATTTGTCTTGCTCTCATTCCGGAAACGCGTGCTCGCTCGCGGGAGAGCGGGGGGGAGGGGGGGAATATAAAAAGTTCCGAGGGATAAAGCTTTACTGCCAGTTAAATTACAGTTTTGTTAATACATCGGAGTATTAAGCTCCTCGTAATAGGATCAGCTCGACTGAAAATCCGTTCTGGCAACTCGAAAATCGTTAGGCGCTCTCACTGCGCGCGCGTCTCCCACCAAGGCGAATCCCATTCGAAATTTCGACTCTTTGCCCCGAAACGAGCGCGCGGAGATAGAGCGAGAGCGAGAGAGAGAGAGAGAGTAAAGAATAATCATCTGAAGAATACGTAGACAAGTTTTGAGCGCGAGAGGAGCGTAGGAGAAGCGTACGGTTCGGCGGTGGTGCGCTGCCGTCGCGCGTCTGCGCAGCACCGCGAGCGCACCCCGCCGTCGAAGGGTGCGCGCACACACACACTCTCTCTGGCTCTCTGGGTTATACGGCTCTGATGGCTGTGTGGCGCGACTGTAGGGTATCGGCGGGGGTGGGGTTAGCGCTCGAGGGGTGGCAGTACAGGAGCCGCTACGTCAGCCCCGCCAGGCGGCGCGCGCGACTCCATCCCCCTCTCCGCCGTCCATCCGGCGGCGGCGGCGGCGACGGCGGCGCGGCTCCACTGCCCGGGACTCCACGGTCGCCCCATTCCGTTCTCGGCGCCACAGCGTGCAGCATCGTGTGTTGTGTGCGAACGTGTCGGCGTTGTGTTCCGCGAGCGCGAGTCGTCGTTCCGTTCTCTCTCTCTCTGCTCTGCTCTGCTCTGCTCTCGCTGCGGCGGCGCGACGTGGAGCGATCGGCGCGAGGAGAGAGCAGTATCAAACTCGTGTTTCTTATTTTCAACCGAGGAGGAGGAGGAGGAGGAGAGAGTCAGTGACACATGTTGTGTTGACGTCCTGTCCCAGAGCCCACGACACAGATACAGCCTCGAGACACCTGTCACACGGAGCTACGCAACGATCAGTCAGTGCCAGTTTATCCCGCCCCCCCCCCCTCTCCGCCCGCAAGTATACGTACCGTTCCGTGAAAAACCGCGAGTCCTTGTGTTGTAAATCGTGTTTTTGGTGATATCCCGTATCAGACGTACGGAGAAGAGATCGTCGCAGCCCACGGAGCACAGGCGAGCGCGGCAGCGTCGCGTTAATTGATCAGCAGCCGAAGGGGGCGAGTGGGAGAGTGCGTGGAAATAGTCGCGTGCCAGGAACCAACAGGTATCGGCAGCAGCGGCTCCAGTGCTAGCCGCCTTACGTATACCAGCGAGCGAAGGAAGTTGGATTCGCGCGCGCGAGTGTTCCACAGCGCGAAGCAGCAGCAGCAGCAGCGGCGGCGAAGAAGCTGCAGCGCCGGCGGCTGGCGATACAGTAGTACACGCGTATAACACAGCGGCTGCTCGACGAGGCAGCGGCTCTCGTTTTATCTCACACGGCAAGGCTGCTCGGCAGAGAAGTGCAGCAAGACGGCGGTCACCACGTACATCACACCGCTCATCACGCCCGAGAAGGTACAGCTGACAACTTTCTTACGAAACAAAAAAAAAAAAAAAAAAGAAAAAGAAAAAAAGAAACCGAAAGTCCAGGCTTCGTAAGTGTGTGTAACTGTAAGACGCTAACTCGGCGGAAACTGCGGAGGGAATTCCCCGCATTGTCTCCTTTGCTGCTTTCCCTCGCGCGCGGCTGCAGACAGGCGCGCACAGCCCGTGGGAGATGAGAGGAAAGAGGGAATTAAAGAGTGCCGCCTGTTATCTCTCTCTCTCTACGCGCGTGTTTCGCTCTTTCTTCCGTCTGCAGCTGCTCTGCCTCTCTCTCTGTCTCTGTGTATTGTTCTCTCTCTCTCTCTCTCGCAATGTTTTCACCCGCGCGCTCAGTTTTATTATTTTCTACGAACAAGTGTCAATTTCCAAGCTGTGCAGCCGTCTATCTCTCTGTCTGATCTCTCTTTCTCTCTCTCTCTATACTATATATATATATACGAGTATGCGTCAGCCACTGTCTCTCTCTAGGCGAGTTTTATATGCATCGCGAATGTGTCTGGGAGGAAGCAGCAAAAAGCAAGAAAGAGAGAGAGAGAGAGGGGCGAGAGTCGCGCCGCAGATATAAAGCCGGAATAAGCGTCCTATCTGGAAGAGGACCAAGGGCTTTTCAATGATCCTCCCAGCAGCTCTCTGTCTCTCTCTCTCTCTCTCTTCTCTCCTTCCTCGCTGTTTCTCGGCGTTACTGACCTTAAAACCGAGCCCCGAGAGCTGAGAGAAGGAGAAGCGAGAAAGAGAATTCGCTCGTTTCCTCTTTCGCCTCCTCGCGGGGCTATCGATCTCTCGCTCGCTCGCTCGCTCTCTTTATATACATGCGCTCGCTCTGCGCCTCCCGCAGTACACAAGATTATACCGTCTCGGTCAGAGGATACGTATTTATGTCTGTTCCAGATTGCTTTCCGCGAAGTGCCGCTGATTGTTACGGGCAGAGGCTCGCTCGCGATGTTTTGTTTCGCGGCTCTCTCGCTCTCTCTCTCTCTCTCCTCGGAACGAAGTTTCACGGCTGATCTCTCGATTCGGGTAGGGGAATGATTTATGCCGTATCTCCATATATGTGTACACGTATACGTATGCACAGCCCGCGCGCGCATGTGCTAAACGTGTGTGTGTGTGTGTGTGTGTGTGTATAAAGTTGAGAGTCAATTTTTACGGGGCGCGAGTGGAGCCCGTAATTGCCGTTTCCATTTGCTAAAGCAAACGGTAAAATGCAGTTCATGCGAGGAGAGAGAGAGAGAAGAGCGGCCAATTGTTCGCAACAATTATGTTGATCGTTAAACTGCTCGGGAAGTTTTGACGGGCAATTCGAGTTTGGAAGTGATAAAATTGTCCGGCCGTAACCAGCTTTATAAACCCCGGGAGCAGTTGAAAACCAATAGTGTAGGAATAATTTGAAACTATGTACGTTGGACGAACCGCGTATATACCTATATACGTATATATGTATACGTATGCGCACTCTCTCTCTCTCTCTCTCGGGGGGTAATTACCTTCTGCTCGATTCGTCCGCTCGCGGCGGCGGCCGACGCGAGGGATTAAGAATTTCCGAAGTTGATTTTCCTCTCCGCAAATATGCGCGCGGCCGCGGCCGTCTTTGAATTCCGATGCCGTTGCGCGCTCGCCGCTTCGCGCGCGCGCGGCAAAACATTTTAGCACCGTTTTCTTCTTGCCTCCGACATTTTTCACGGTCTATTGATATCTTTCTCTCTCTCTCCTTCTCTCTCTCTCTCTCTCGTTCTCTCTGCGCCGCGGCGCTGCGGAGAAATCGCTCACGATTTGCGAGCGTCAATAAAAGTAGGCACACAATCATTATATCCCGGAGCAATGCACCGACCGCTCCTCCGCCGCGCCGCGCCGTGTATAACGGCAGTGTATAGGAGCCGAGAACACCTTAAGGCGGCGGGGCCCCCGTGTCCGAGCACGATTTTTCACGAGCAGTGCGCGAGCGCTCTTTTTTGTATATACACTCGAGAGAGCTCTCTCTCTCTCTCGAACGCTTTACGATAATTGCGTTTCGCCGGGGCTCTTACGGCTTCGCGGCAGCGCCGCGCGGCTAGATTAGAAAGGCGACACACACACACATAGACATAGACACAGAGAAACAGGGTATAAGTTTTTTGCCGCCGAGGCGGCCAGAGTCTTTAAATTTGCGAAAACAGTCTCGTAAAAGTGCGAGCGCTCGGAATTCCCCAAACACCTACAACTCTTATCTTTCTCTACCCCCCTTTTTTCCCCTTTCACCGGCTTGTGCACGCGCTCTCTTTCTTGCTTTATTTTCAATTTCACACCGCGCAAACTCTCTATTTCTCTCTCTCTCTCTCGCGCGAACACTATAGCGTCCCAGAGTCGTGCGAAAATTTCGTTTGCGCCGCATTTTCGCTCTGCTAAAGTGCCGCTGCGAGTTAGTGTACACTAGCGTCCTTTCCTTTTTTTCTCTCTCGCCGCGGTGCTCCCGCCTTATTTCGCTGGGCGCATCGAGCGGCCGAAACGCGAGAGGAGCGAGAAAGAATTCGAAACGCGCCCCGTGCGATTGGCGCCGAACGCGTCAAGAAAAGTGCTCTCCGAAACCCGAAATTAAACTGTATAGCTCCCACCCTCCCCCCGAAACACGGCTGAATACCGAAAACGCGCTCCGATCGCTAATTCGGCTTTATTAAGAGAATCTGTTGCGCTCCCGATGTATACATATATGCACAGCGACGATCGAGCGAACGCGAACGCGTGGAGAGCGGGAGCGCGCGCGGGAAGACGGAAAAAAATAAAAAAAGCGTCGAGACGGGCACGGGAGTAGCCCGCGAGTTTGCGCTCGCGTTTCTAACGTGTTCGATATATGCAAAACCAACAGCAGCAGCAGCAGCAGAGTCAAAAGCTCTTTCGCTCCCGACAAACGAGATTCTCTCTCTCTTTTTACATCCCGAATTAATTCCACCCAACTGCGGCGCGTATATATACTTGCTGCTCAGCTCTCGGTCTCTCTTTCTCTCCGCGGCTATTTTTCCCCGCGGCTCGGAAATGAAATTTCGAATATTCCCTCGACGTGCACGAGCCGTCGCGGCTACGGCTGTACGCGGTAATTCGACAATCGTTTTTGCCAATTCCAGCGCCGCGGCGCGCTATAAATTCGCGGAGCGCCGGAGTCGCAGGCGTGTGCGTGCGCGCTGGAAAATTAGCGGTGAAAAGCGTAGAGTATAGCTTCGGCGCGCGGCAGCCCGAGAGAGCGCCAACTTTAACGAGCTTTAATCTCCGCGAGAGACTCCGCGAACTCGTCCATACACACACACACACACTCAGTGCATATAGAGCGGCGCGAAAGCTTAATAAGAGCTTCGCCGCAGAACCGTATCGATTTCACAAAAGTGGAAGGGGGAGGGGGGGAGGGGGACTGGATAGAACCCGATGGGAGGGTGGGAGGTGGGTCGTAGCCATTAAACTATGAACCTACAGTCACGCTCGTGAGGTCTTTATGTCAAAGTTTACGGTTTCCAATCGATGCTGTATGTTTGCGCTGAAGCGACAAGAGAGAAAGAGAGAGAGAGAGAGCTCTCGGCTGTACCGCCGTATACAACGTTGCGTGCAGCGCGCGATTTTTCGAATTTCCTCCCCCGCCCGTCGTTACGAAAATGCTGCCGCGCCGCGACGAGGTTAATTACTCGACGTAATCATTTTGCGGATATCTGATGTTATTAAAGTATTATAACAATCCGTGTACCGGGCTGTATCGCACACAGTGCGCGTTTCACACACGTACAAGCGTGTCGGCCGCCGAGCGTCGCGCGCCAACTCAATTAATATTCGCTTAACCGCTATTTTCACGCCACTTTTCGCGCTCCGCATACGCCCGGATAAGATTTTTCTCTCTCACTCTCTCTTTCCTTCTCGGGCGCGTATCTCGAAGTCGTTAGCGCTCGTTCGCACGACTAATTCGAGTCGCGCCGAGCGTTTGGATTATGAAAAGTTATTTGGTCGAAAAAGGTGTCGAGGTAGTGTGTGTGTGTGTGTGGGTGCTGCTCCCGGAATGCCCGGGAATTAGTATACTGTTTAACCTTCCCTTCCGTTTCCGGAAAGATACTGGCGAGGTAATTGCTTCCACATTCCGGAGCGAATCGTAATAAAGAAAGCTCCGGCAGCACGCGAATGCCTTCGGTCTCTCTCTCTCGCTCTCGTTCTCTTCCCCTCGAGAGGGTAGATAGGTTGAAAATGCTTGATATACTTATTAGCGGCGGTGCGCGACCCTTCCTCCCTCGAAACGTTTTCGGATTAGTTCGTTATCTTAGTCGATTTCCAGTCGGATAAAATTAATTACTTTGCGCGCAATCCACCCTGTAGCTGTATATACACACACACACGGATTTATCTGTACGCGAAGAGAACGGGAGAGTAGCTGTGTTTAAGAGAGAGAAAGAGATTGCGTTATGTGGGGTAGCGCGTGTATGGCCGGGCGAAAGGGAAAGGGGAGCGAGGCGGTTGAATTAAAAAGAATCGCTTTGAGAATGTTGTCGTACAGCGATGTATACAGTGCGGCTGACACGTGCGCGGCTCGGGCTCCCAATGTGGGAATAGCTCTCTTCTGAATTTTTAATGGGCCCTCCTTAGCCGCGCGGAAGATAAATGCCCTCGATACGATATTCAAATTAAGAATACTCGCGTGCATATATCTATATGTGCACAGACCGCGTGCAAAATTAATCACCGATGATGTAAATCTCCCAGCGATGCCTTTCACCGACTCGTCTCTACGTACACCCAACACATCGCCGCGAAACTCTGTCTCCCGGAAGAGAATCAATCTCGCAGGAGAGGATGGAGAGAGAGAGAGAGAGAGTTATAAATTTGCAAGAGCTCGCGCGTATGACGAATTTCAGCCTGACTGCTCGGCGCGGCTCTTCGCGCTCCTCTCCTCGCGCGATAAGAGATCCCAGCTGTTTGCGCGAAATCGCTTTTCAATCCAGCGCCGCGCGCGCGCATACACGCACATCCCATCTCTTTAAATCGAAAAGATCTCTCGCTCTCTTCTCTCTTTCTCGCGGAGACAAGCTCTCTCTCTCTCTCTCTCTCGGCTGCCGGGAATAGTAGGGGCTCTGACAAACGGGCTAAAATACAGAAGTAGGTTAACTCTGCTCTCTCGCCGACGTCGTCGTCGTCGTCGTCGTCGTTGCCACCCTCGATTCATCCGGTCTCTTTCTCTCTCTCTCTCTCGCTCGCTCTGCGATATACGGCTCCCCATCGCAGCAGCAGGCTTCACTCCCTCGCTCTTCGCGCGAATGCACCCGTCTTTCCAGTCTCTCTCTCTCACTCTTCCTCTCACCCCTTTTTTCCACTCCTCTCCGCGCGTGTACATATGCAAGTGTACGCGAGCGCACGTATATCCACGCACAGAGTCGCAGCCGTACGTACATGTACGCGCAAAATTTTCTTCAGCGCACGCGCGCAACCCACCCCCCCTCCCAGCTCCTGCTACTACCCCTTTTTTTCTCTTCTTCGCCCTCGCGCTCTTTTTCGCTTTTGTCTTCGGAGTAGCGTGGCTGCTACTGCTGCTTTCTCCTCTCTCTCAGCTGCTTTTATTCCCTTTCGAGCCCTTCGCACTGCTTCTCTCTCTCTCTCTCTCCCTCTCGCTGCTACTGGCGAGAGAGTTCCTTTCTTTCTCGCGCGCAGCAGCTCTCCCAGCCGCGCGCGGTAATGACTGTTTGAAATCTCGCGGCGACTGCATTAAAGTCGGTTATTGAAAGCGCGAAAAGTTCGGCGAGCGGAAGATTGCCAGAAGAGAGAAAGCCTCTGCTCAACGGAAAAGATTTTCTCTTCTTACGTATAGTGCACGAGGCAGTGTAATACATAACGCTTTTCTTACGAAAGAGAGATCGCGCTCTCTGGTTCGGTCACCGCTAAATAATCGGCGGCCGCAACTACCCGCGGCTGCCGCGAGAGCGATACGTATATATACATATTCATCCGACGGCTGTCTTTCTTTACGCATTCGCGAAAATTATTCGACCTGCTTTCAGCGCGAGAGAGAAAGAGAGAGAGAGAGTTGCAAAAAGAGAGTACGAGTAAAGCGAGAGAGGAGGCCGGCTGCACTGCACTGCACTGCACTGCACTGCGCGCGAGCTTTTATTTTCGCGCTGGCGCGTGGGCTGCGAGAGCGGCTTTTCATTCCACTCCTCGCGTTCTCATGCGCGATGATGTGCTCTTTCTCTCCGCGCGCCTCTCTCCCCGCACACACTCGCACACACACACACATATATATATGTAGGTACACACACGGCGCGCGCAGCCCACGCGGGCTTTCCAATACATTAGTGCAGTGCTCGTTGCTGCAACTCCGCAGTTTATAAATCCTTTTCATTTCTATATAATGCGCGCGCGCGGGCTTTAGAAAAGCGTAGTGGGAGCGCCTTTGAAACGCACACCTGAGATCGTATATCTGTAATTATCGATCGACTGCATCTGCCGGAGCGAGAGCGAGAGAGAGAGAGAGAGAGAGAGAGAGCATAGAGCATAGACGGAACGAGAAAAAGCGAGATTTAAGAGAGGATAGGGCTCGAAACGCGAGGAGGACATTTCGAGCGATTTCATTTTAATAATCGCTCGGTCCGCGCTGCTGCTACTCTGGCCGGGGTCAGCGCCGCGTGGCGTTTTACTACGACTTTATGCAAATGCCTCTCTCTCTCCCCCCGCCCTCCCCACTCGGGTACACACAGTCGTATCTGTGCCACAGCGCGAGAGCTCTGTATCTTGTGAATACATTTTGTATATATTTCGAAATGGAAATATAGTGCATAGCGTGTGCGTATATATATATATAGACGCATATACGCGCGCAACACAAGTGCGTGAGCATGTATAGGCAGTAATTTTTATTAACGCTGCATAAATTCGGGGCTCGTGACGCGCGCGGGAGCGAGAGATCGGCCGGCGCCGATAACGCGCTCGCTCTCCGACCAAAGCTCCTCGTCATTCACAGATTAGTCGATACTAGTATTTCGCTGCTGCGCGGCGGCGGCGGCGGCGGCGGCGGCGGCGGCCCCTCCATAAATCTGTATTTAAGTATCTCCTCGCTCTCTGCGCGCGCTCGTCGAGCGAGCCGTTATTTATTCCGGGCTAATCGTGGAAAATACATTTACAGCGCTTAATTTTCTCTCTCTCTCTCTCTCTCTCTGCGTTTATAGCGCATTTCGGATTGAAAAGAGAAAGGAAAAAACTAAAATATAGAAGCGCAAGAATATCGGCGAATTGTCGATAAGTCCGCGGCGCCGCGTGATCGTTAATATTGTAATGGACTATCGCTGCACTACTGCGATACGCCGTATTTAGTTATAATTGAAACGCGCGGGTGGCGCGTATATCGTGGAATGGTATTAATAATGTAATTATAATCCGAGTACATAATTCAGTTAAAATCGACCTGTTTTAAGATATACGCCATTTGCATCCGCGCTATATGCCGCGTCGCCGCCGCTGCTATTCGTTTTGGATTTGCAATATATATTGAAATTCAAATACGATCGCATATATATGCTAATGATCCCCCGAAGTCGAGATGCGCTATACGGCGTGGCATTAAATTTTAATAGCCGCGCGCCGAAATTTCGCTGTATAACGATTGCCCCCCATATCAATTATTTACAAACGGTATATACGAAATCTTCGGCGCTTAAAGTACAAGGGATTTTCCTCCCGGACGCGATAATCGTCAAGGCTCTGCGATGACGATTAGACGTCAGTATAGAGCCCACGTTACATACGCGTGTAAAAGCTCGCGCAAATTCTTCCTCGACTCTAATCCTCCTCTCAGTCGAGGAGGGGCGGAGGGGGGTGGGGGGGTGTAGAGGGGCAAGCGCCTCATTAAACATTCCTTTTCGCGCTCCTTCATATCGCTAGCACACCTTCCAAAACTCATCCAGCGTAGAGGCTCGTGGGCGCACTACACATAATATACGCGAGCAAAACCTGCGGACATGCGCACACTTTCCGTGTGCGCGCATCAAGCCCAATTAGGCTATGCCCTTTGCCTCGGGATTGCCTCAAAGCCGCTCTCTCTCTCTCTCTCTCGGTGCGTTTCATCCGCGCGAATACCTGGTTAGCAAGCAGCCGGCTGCTGAGTAGCGTAAGATCAATGTTAAGAGCCAGCGCAGGAGGTATACGTACGGCTCACGGCGGCGGGTATTATAGCGCTGTGCAGACCTCCCTATTCACGCTGTCGAATCGCGCGCGCGCGCGCGCGCCCAGGAGCCCGGCCCATAATGCGTGAATTACTGCTTATGGCAGTTCCATCCTGGACGCCGGCGTTCTCTCTATGGGGGCTTCGTCCGGGCCTCGACGAGCCATCTCTCTCTCTCTCTCTCTCTCTCTCTCTCTCTCCAGTGCGCTGTACGTATATGTATGTATGTATACGTGGTTGCATACTTGCAGCGTTTCAGCCCCTTCGGGCCGAGCGAGCCTCGTGCGCGCACGCGGTTAAACATTATACGGCGGCACGTGTGGCTTCTCTCTCTCGCGCTCGACTGTGACGCGAATGATGTGCACTGTGCTCTGCATAATGGAAGGACGCCTGCATTGTTTACTATACCGGAGATTTACATGTGTGCGCGCCAGCGTAGCCTTCGCTGTATACACTCCGTATAGCTATCCTACGCCGCCTCTTTGCTTAAGAGTCTTACGTGTGTGTGCGTGTGTGCTTATTGTGACGCGGAAACTATCTCTCCTTCGCTCCGACCTTTCGAGCGAGAGGCGTCTGCATAAGCCGACGCCCCGTCAATTTTTAATATTCTCCGGCGCGCAAAGTGTCTCTTCGATAAGCGCTCGCTTCGCCCCCCCGGCTCTGAAAATCGCGTTTCCATCCCTCATTATTCCTCGCTCTCTGGAATATTATCGAAGTCTTTCGTCCGCGCGACGAGCGACGAGAATACAATTGCGCGGATCCGCTCGCGCTCTCTGTCTCTCCGCGAGTAATTATAATTTCCGTTATTACACCGCGACGATAGGGCGAGCGGTATAGTCGCGCGACAAAAGATTCTCTCTCGCGATAATTGATAGCGGGCCGTATAATTGCCACTTTCCTCGATGAAAAATCCAGTTCGCTCTCTCTCTCTCTCGCATACATGGGTATATTGTATATCGAGCCAAATGCGCACGTACGCGAGTGCCAGAAGCCCGGTTTGAATGTGTCGTTAGGGGGCTGCCGCCGCCGCCGTCGCCGCCCTGTATATGCAGAAGGAGGTAATCGAGACCGTGCGGTACGGCGTTTCTATGGGAATACTCGCGTGTACGTATACGTATATATATACGGGCGCTGCTTACGATCCGAGCTGCTCAATAGTCCCTCACAATGGGCGAGTTTCACGTGCTGCGCTTGTTCCTCATATTGCGCTAAGCAAACACCTGATCACGCCAGTCAATGCGCGAGTCTAAGGAGAGGGGAGGCTCTGGGATCCCGTTCGACCGAGAGCCTCTCTCGCGCCGCAGCTATATTTATGATCGTCGAATGACTCCTGCTCGCTGTCCTCGAGTGTATATGTCGAATTTCAATGAAAAAATGCACTTTTCTTTGGTCTAGTAATCGAAAGAATTTTTTTACAGCTAGAAGGTTTCGGAAAAGTGCAGAGGAACATGGGAAAAATTACTAGTAACCATATTTTTGAGCCATTTTACGCTTTTTTTACGGAAAATTGATACGTCAGAACACTGGAATAATAACGACTATACGAATGTTCCCGAGGCACCAATAAAATTTCGAATAACACTATAATAAAGTATTACAAAAGAGCTTTATAGTTTAAAAAAAAAGTATACCAAGTTTCGATGCTCTGATCAAAAGTTACGCGCACTTAAAAAAAATAATAAAAATCTCAATAGTCAATTTTTTCTTTTTCCTCCAAATGCCTCCCCATGTTAAGTTTTCATATTCTATATTTCGCATGTTCCTCGGCATTTTTAATCATCTTTTGGCTTACAGAAGAAAGTCCCATTGGTCCCAAACCCGAGCCCAAACCTCTAGCTTTAAAAAATTTTTTCGATTTCTAGACCAAAGAAAATTGCAATTTTTCACTGAAATTCGACATATAGGGTAGAGGCGCTAGTGGTCGGCTACTTAAGAGCGATTTTGAGTTTGAATTAGTATAAAATATGGTTTGAATTGATTGGAAGGAAAAGAAAATGCTGAAAATCATGGAAAAATTATTTGTCTTTAAATTGCAATTGGATTTGTAGTTGTGCCTTCTATAAAAAAATGTAATAAATGTTTAAAGAAAAAATCTACGTTAATTAAACAGTATACGTGCTAATAGTTTATTAATCCAATTCGAAATGAAATTAGTCATTTGGATTCAGTAATTAAGTTAATACTGAAAGAATGATGATTTAATTCATATTTCATTTTACTGGTTTTCTTTCGTTCTAAATTCTTACCTTCATTTTTACTACTGGCCGACTAATAGAGCTATACAGATCTAAAGTACCCAGTATTCGGCCACCAGAAGCAAAACCTATCACTTCGTATCTAAAATGAAATACAACACCTTTCCATTATTAGCTCCATATTGTATACAATTTTAGAAGTTTAAATACTGAGGAATCATAATACATAAATAGATCAATCATAAATTACTTTGTTTTTTCGCATTTATTTTAAATACAAGAAAAAAATGTCCGACGACTGGGGGTAAGGCCGACTACTGCTGCCTCTACCCTACTTACGTCGCTATACAGCCGAGCGGTGTACAACAGTCGTGTAGTCTCTTTTGTGCGCACTTGGCGATAATTGCTCGGCTTGTAACACTGTCAACCCAAATTTCTGAATAGAATTTCGCGCCTAGAGGAGAGGGGACGGGGGGGTTTGAGCGAATTTAACGTTGCGCTCCGATTACGTAAGCGACTCGTCTGCGTAATCCTTTAATGCCGTTTCGAGTCCGCAAGGCGAGTTACGTATAGAGACACTCTCGGGAGACTACATTACGTCTCTATATCGAGCTGAGAACGAAGTTTTGTAGAATACTGCGCTCGGTGATCGCGAATGAAAAAAGAGAGAAAAGAAAAAAAAAAAAGAAAACGGTATGCAGGGCGAGCGACGGCGCCGCGGCAGCTCTCTGCCAAGCGATAATGCAGATCAAAGGGAGCGTTAAAATAGAAGATGATACGCTCTCGTTCTCCGTCTCCCTTTTTCACTCTGCTCGCGCTCGGCTCTTTTGCTTGTCACGCCTATACAGTAGCAGCAGCAGCAGCAGCAACAGCCGCGCGGCAGCAGCTATATACCCGTTTTATGCATGTATACAACGTCGCATCCTCCACCTTTGAGTTAAAAGCGCATATAAGCGCGCGCGCGCCGCGTCGCTTTTGACATTGCGCGCGATCGATACGCGATCTTCGGGCACAAGAGTCGACGAGAGGTGTATATACATGTATAGGAAAAAAGTGCGAGAGAAATAATGTGCGAAGCATAGAACGACGAGCCGTGAAGAATTACAGGGCAAAGATCGATCTCGTGTATATTGATCACACGGCGTCATCCCGCTGACGCTACGTGTATGTGTGTGTGTGCGTGTGTGTGTGGGAGAATAGAGAAAAAGAGCCTCGGATCATTTTCTCGAAATAAATTGCAACGTCGGAGAACGCAATAGTGATCGATCGGCGCGCGCGCGCGCAATGATCGAGGCCATTTCCCCGGCGATCTCTGACGTATATATATATATACGTATATATCTCCCCCCCCCCCCGCAAAGTGATAAGATCCACAAACGTCCGTAACGAGTTTGCGATTTCGAACGTGTTCCTCAATGGCGGCTGCGCGCTCGTATAACTTTGAAATAATCGCGGGACGAAGCTGCCGAGCGAGAGAGAGAGAGAGAAGCGAGCGTTTCGTCGTCGGCCACGCGAACGAACACTAGGATTCCCCGGGTAATCCGGTAAAGTCGCAACTCAAACAGTTTAAGTCAAGATAACGCGTGCGGAGACCTCTGCGAGAGTCGCCGCCGCGCTGCGCATGGCTCAGCGGGGCAGGATGGACTTGGCCACTCGGACGACGTAATGGAGTGGATTTGGTATATTGGAGGAGGGAGGGAGAGGGGGGAGAGCGCGGGAGTGTTGAAACTTTCGGAAATTGAATGAAAGTTACGGTACTTGGCCGGGGGTATTAAGATGCCCTCGTGGCAGCTCTCCTCGCGCGCAGGCTGGCTCTCTCTTAAAGGTCCGAATAATCACTGCGACCGAGAGAGCCAAGAGACGAAGTCGTTGCACAACGAAGCTGCGGCGTTATAAAGAGATCTTGAATCCGGGAGGATTGTACGCGCGCAGGTTTATTTTGCCGGGGAGAACTATAGGTTGTGTTATTGTACACCCGGTGGATTTTTCAATTCCGTGCCGAAATCGATATTCGCGTTTCAAAATCGTGTAATAATTATGACCTCCCCCCCCCCCCCGCTACCCCGAACGATTATAGACGTTTCCGGTATTATTAATTTCCTCGCAATCTACGTATTCAAAATGATGGGATAATTTAATTGCGCTCGTATCTCTCTCGCTAGTAGCGCGAATTGTCGCTTTACCCGCGCGTCTATATGCATACACGTCTGCGTGATAGTCACGCGTCTATGTACACAGTCGAATATCGCAATCAAGAGTCGAACGGTCGGCAGGTGAATATGACAGAGAAAAAAAAAGTTTCACGCGCGCTGTACACGAAGGAATTTCCATCCGAAAAAAAGCGCGCGTATATAAAATTGAACGAGATTGCCGTTCGTAAATTTTCAGTCGTCGTCGCCTCACCTCTCTCTCCGTCACTACTCGATTGAATATTGAATTTAAATAAGGTCCGTAGGTGCCAAGATGGGAAAAATTATTCGCCCAGTATAGAGTCGGGAACGCGCCAACTGTCCTTGCCAGCGATTTCGTCATCTCTGCTGCTGTGATACCTATAGAACAGTCGCTTTCTCTCTCTCTCCCTTTTTCTCTCGTTCGGGCACAGAAATGCGTATACGCGACGACTCGACTCCTGCCAAATGTCCCTCGAAGCGGCGCATCGGAAAACGAGCGATTTTTGCAAATGTATACGACGCCGACGACGACAGCTCTAATTTGCCGGCGAGCGACTCTCTCTCTCTCTCTCTCGCTCGCAATTAGAAAGGCACGAGCTGCAATGCCATTGATTTTTCTTATCCTCCCTCTCCGCGCTATATGTTCCCGAGAGAAACGCCGCCGTCGTCGTCTCTCTCCTTGCAACAGCTGCCAAAAAGCGATGACGTAAACATGAATGATGAGACTAATCGTATTTACATATTCGCGCGCGCGCGCGCGGCAGTACGTTTATATCGAGTCTTTTAGGCGACGAGGCGTCGCGCGCGTGATAAATGCTTCTTTCCCCCCTAATGAGGCGCGCATTCCATTTATAATACTATAACTGATTATCCGATCCTCGAAGGATCCCCCGATTAATTATTCCGAGCGCGCAATCTCGGACTGTCTCTTTAACGCGCACTGCTGCGTAGAAACGGAGAAAGGAGACAGAAAGAGCCGAGGAAGCGCGTCACCGACGTGCACGTTTTGTATTACTATGTATACAGCGCGATCGTCGCGGTAGAGGATACATGCACTGCATTCACTTTGCGTATACCTCGCGATTCGCGCCTTTCTCCCTTTAAAATTTCTCGGCGTCGCTCGCGCGAGACGTCCGCGCGAGCGTTTTAAAAATCCGAGCAGACGCGCGGAGATGGAGGTCATTGCGCGAGTATGCGCGTCTAAGAAAGAGAGAGAGAGAGAGAGAGAACGAGAGACACTCGAGGGGGTTGTGCGCGGTAAAGAAAAAAAAATGTATAAGGCGAGGGACCGGTTCCTCGCACACAGCGCGCCAGTCCCTTTGATGTCGTGAATATCGGTGAATATCCATTGTTTCGGCTGGAGCGCGTGCGAAAAATTCGCGAGAGAGCTCCCTTCCGTTTGCGTATATATATATACACGTACACACTGCCTCTCTCTCTATGACGTCTTTTTCTCTCGGACGAAATTTCGTCGGTGCGCCGCACAGCCACCCACGCACGTACAGACGCACACACACACACATGTATATACGTGGGGATGATGCATGTGCGCGCGCGCGTCCCGAACGTGTACGCAGTTCTCCTCGTCCTGGACTGCGAGAGAGAGAGAGAGAGAGAGAGAGACAGAAAGAGAAGTCCTTGAGGGGAAAACCATAAAACACGTTAAACGGAAGTTATACGCGACGACCTTGGAACTTGTGCTGGAGAGCGAGAGAGAGAGAGAGAGAGAGAGAGTACTGGAAAAAAGAGTATACGAGCGCGAGATCGCGGGTGCTCGCTCTCTCAAAAATAAGAAGGAGAAAGAGAGCAGCAGCTCGCGGTATATATAAGCGGAGCGGGAAAAAGAATTGCGAGATCGTTATCAACCGTGAAGTATGCTTCTGCAATCTAGATGCTTGGCTTTCGTTGAGGAACGACCGCGCGGGGGTGGGGGGTGTAGGAGAGAGAGAGAGGGAGAGAGAGCAAACTTTTTTGCGCCTGTAAATCCTCGTTGCGCGCATTGCAATGTATGTTCGCACTGAATTTAAAAATAAACTCATTAAGATAACGCGCGCAAGCTGCTGCCGCGCACCGAGATATGTAAAGCTTCGTTTTCAATGCTCGCGCCCGCGCGCGGCGCATTGTTTACGATGCGATCGCGTGCCGCGCGCGCGCGCGCGCGGAGTCGAAAATATGATAAAGCGCTTTATAAATATAAGTTCTGATTAATGTGTGCGTGTGTGTGTGTGTGTGTAAACACGGCGCGCTTTCGGCCCCTATCAATTGCACTTCATCTAAGTATTCTGCGCCGCGACTAACGAGTGCGCGGTCGCATTTCACCGGCGATATCTCTCGGTGGCCATCGAAAATCTGCGCTCCCTATTTTCGCGAAAATTCGCGCGCGGGATCGAAAACGCTTTTCGTCGTCCTCGTCGTCGGCTTTGGGAACGCGCGTCGAATGAAAAACAGTACATCTCTTGTGCCTTCGAAGCGAGTCCGGCCGGACTTTTGGGGTAATAAATGGCGGTCCGCGCTGGAAGGGCTGCTCTCCGCGCATCCCCGCGATGGTTTGGCAGTGGACTCCGACGCTCTTTCCGGCTCGCTCTTTCCATCCTATCGTCGCATGCGCCGGCGATGCTGCTTCGGGAGAGGATCACTGCCGAGGTAGAAGGAGAAAGAGGAGGGGGGGGGAAGGGGTTGCTCGGCTGATAGTGACTGTTGGCTAGATGGGGTCGTGTCGCGCGAACGGAAGGAAGGAATGGAATTTAGGGAGAGAGAGAGAGCGAGAGGAGAATAGAGAGAGAGGATTTTCTATTAAAAATTGTTTTAGCTGTTGCTGGTGTATATACGCGTTCCTATATGGTCGGGTATGGGAGAGCGGAACAGTTTTTTTTTATTTTTGCACCGCGGGAGACCCGTACACAAATTATTGCGAAATATCGACGTCGCGTACGATTGTGCATTATATTCGTTGAAAATCAATAGTTTATACAAGCCATTCCTGCACCGTGCGTGTGTATATCCCGAATTCGCTCGATAAATCTTAATAAGTATACGCGTACACTCGTTGCAGTAACAATTCGCTGATGAAATACGAGTTTGCATGCAACTACGTACATAATGTATGCGTTTGCCCGTTAACCTTGAAAATTTTCCACGTTCTCTCTCTCTTTTTTTGGGATGAGAAAAAAAACGGGGAAAATGCAGTCGTGTGTGTAATATGCAAGCGAGCCAGAGAGAACGACGCATTAATCTTGCGCGCCGCAGTACAGAAGTGGCAAATCCAGAGCGCTCGAAAAAAAATCGCTATTATTCATAAGCACGAAGCGGCGGCGGCCGCGGCGGCGGTCCGTGAAATAAATTTGATTAAATTAAGCTGAGTAAATTTCGAAGCGCCGAGACTAATACCGCTAATTCATACGAGCCAAAGTCCAAACAATGAATAATTCATCCGCGTAAGGGCCGATGTTTAGAGCCGAGGTCACTCCCGCAATAAAAGACAGATAGAGAGAGAGAGAGAGAGAGAGAGAGAGAGAGAGAGAGAAGGAACCTTCGTGCGAGGCTTACACACATAGGGGCGGGAAAGGGTCAGGGACGTATATGGCATCTCCCCGGGTCTGCTATCGCTGCGGACTTCTTCCGCGGAGATATTCGCCAATCCGCAGAAAAGTGGCTGGAACGCGTTTGCAAAGTGCGCGCGAGCTATATACACGTATACGTATAACTTGACTTGTAAATCGCTGGGCTTTCACTCATTTGGGAAAGATGAGTCTGTGTGTGTGTATCCTCGGCTGAAGGGGGCCGAGTATATGCTATGGAGATTTTATGGACCATTCGCGGTCTCTTTTATTTCGATGCGAACTCGCGGTATAATACGCGGTGTATACGCGTTATTGAATGCGAGTGTAGAGGATGTATACTTTTCGAATGGCGCTCGCGCGTTTATGTTTGCCAGCATATATACGTATACGCGCGCGCTCGTAATCTGATTAGAGAAAAGCTTTTGTACGCAGCTGTGTGTGTGTGAGTCTAGCTCGAAGTCACGAGACTCTTTCTCTGGGCTTGTGTGAGTATCGCGTCGCGCTGGAGAGACTGACTCGCGTCGTGGGAGGGGGGAAGCTGTCGAGCGTATATACCGTATCCCCTTGATGATCAATCCCGTTTTATTCATTTCACCGGGCACATCCATCATTGTTAGACAAACGCGCGTTTTGCGGAAACCGATCAGTTTTCTATGGCTCTCTCTCTCTCTCTCCCCATCGAATATTCGATTTTTCTGGCTCGCTCGACTTAAAGAGGGATGTAAATTTAGCCTCGGATAATGAAAATGTTTCGTCCCGACTCCTCTACCCCCCCTCAAAGCCGGTCTTCCTCTCTCTCTCTCTGCTCCCCTATACGTCGAACCGCTTCCGACTGCTGCCACTGCGCTGCTCTCCGAGCGAGGAGATTATGGAAGGAGAGGGAGAGAGAGAGAGAAAGAGACGGAGAAAAGGGCAAATCGAGGGACTAAAAGGAAAAAAGACTGTGCGTCGCGTCGCTGACAAGCTCGGGAAGGAGAGAGACGGCACGACGTCGGCGGAGGGAAAATTCGAGTGCGTAGAAATATACAGACAGCGGTCCGCAAAAGGGGAGATATATAGAGAGAGAGAGCGAGTGGAATTTATTATTTCGAAAATTCCTACTCTATCCCGTTTAACAATCGCGCCTCTCAAGAGCGAAAAAAATTCTCCTCTTCGGACAATCGATCGGGCCCTCCCGTTGAACGGGGTCGTACAGCAGTCGCGCGGCCCAAAAGAGCGCGAGATACGCGAAAAATCTTTGGAAGCTCGCCGCGCGTCTGAAGAACGCCAGTTAGGCGAGGGAAAAAGTTTAAAGCGCGCGCAGAAGAGCGCGCGAGACTTTGAAGGGAGAGGCTCTTTCGGGAGACAGAGAGGGCTCTTTCTGAGAGAGCAGTCGGGGAGCGCGCGGTGCAGCCGCGGGGAGAAATCGAAAGCCTCGTCGAGTGCCTGGCGCGCGAGGGTGCCGAGAGAGTGTGCGGAGCCTAAGCCTTATTAGACGGGCTTGCGGGAGGAAGTGGAAGAAGAGGAGGAGGAGGAGGAAGAAATGGGTGTACACGTGTGAGCCCTGAGATAATTTCACGTTCCTCGCGGATGAAGATCAAGGCGCGATGAGAGAGAGAGAGAGAGAGAGAGAAAAGAATTGCGACGAGAAACAAAGGAGACCGTGTACTGCGAATATACGCGGAAGTAGTAGGCGCGAGGATAAAAGGTTGACGCTCGTCGGTAAGCCAGATGATAGCCAGCGTTTTACTTCCCTCCTCTCCGCTGAGGATCTCCCCTTTTCCCTCGTCTATCAGCTGCGTACTTTGTCGGAATGCCAGACGCTTGCGCCTCTCTCTCTCTCTCTCTTTCGCTATACGTGTATAGCCACGGCCTCTCTTTGATGGAATTAATTGCGAGAGGAGGGCAGGGAATGGATGAGTCGGGGGTGCGTATCAGTTTTATGGAAGCTATCGCTGATTAAGCCCGCGCGCTGAGTATTGCTCTGTGGCTCGCTTCGCCGTCCGTTACTTACATCACTCGAGTACGCGGTGACCTCGTTAAGTCGGCCGAATTCTATAACGAATTGATTTTCGGCGATCGCGCGCGCGCGCGCACACGCCGCATAGAAATGCGATAGGCTTGTTATAGCTACTGCCTCCGCCGCACCTGAGATCGAATTATACGGGAGTTCTGCCTCCCCTCCCCCCCTCCGTTACGCTTTTTCTGGCCTCGCGCTGCAGTGGCTCTCGTTCCCTCGTGCTCCGATGCTCCTTTGCGGGAGAGAGAGAGAGAGAGAGAGAAAAGCGGAAATTAGTTTCGTACTCCTAAATGTAATTTCCCGAAAGCTTTTTATAGAGGAGAGCGAGCGTACGGCTTGTCGTCAATGGCTGCCTACGTCGGCCCGCTGTGTATATATACCGCTGGCTTCCATTGATTTATCAAACGAGACAGCGGCGAGGAATTTCTTACCGTTTTATTAATGAATTCGGCCGCGCGTGGGCTCGCATTAATTCGCAGGCAATGAAGCTCTCTCGTTTTTTTCGTATTATATATATAAACTACTGCGCGCGTTCCCTCTGCTTCGCTGCGATAAGGAGTATATGGAATTTCCACGTCTCTCTGCTATTCTCCTGTGTTATAGCGATAGTACGCAGCGGTGAATAGCCGCGCGAAACCCGCCGCAGTTGAAAGAGCGACGGTTTTTTTCGTGATTTTTAAATGACGAGTGTGTGTGTGTGTGTGTGTGTGTCTGCAGCCGCGTGTATACGATCCACATTTCATCCGGACAACGCAAACGAGTTCAGCATATAGATACCTGCCGCAAAGCCACATGCTCGAGTTACGCGAGCGGCGGCGGCGGCGGCGGCCGAGCGACTCGAGTTTCCTAAACAATGTCCTCTATATGGGCTTATAGTGGCTGCGGATATCTGCACGTGCATATATACTGCATGTATGTATAGGAAAACGTTTTCGTACACTATGAATAAAGAAAGCTATTTCTGTCTCTCTCGCTCTCGCATTAGCGTTAAACGCTATGGAGTATGAATTATAAATAGTGAAAAGTTTGCCGAGCGCAGAACACCGCGAGGCTATATATACATCGGCACTTTCTCTCTCCAGGTCACAGCGGATAAACTTTGACGCACATATACATACACCGCGAGCGCGCGCGAGCACAAAAAGAATTTTAGCCTATAGAGTACACGCGCTTAGCACCGCACGCGCTCTAAAAATCCTTAGCGTAAAAAATCAGACACCGCAGGAGCAACGTCCTGGCGTCGATCCAAAAAGTTCCTCTCTCTCTCTCTCTCTCTCTCTCTCTCTCTAGCGCAATATAAATTTTTAAACGCTTACAAGTGCACTCGACGCGAGCCCCTGTCAAATTATAAAACTTTCAGTCATGCCCAATTTCGGATGATTCAATTCTTTTGCATTCTCTCCAGCCCGCGGTAACTCCATTTCGAGGCGTCACGTGTATATCCATCGCTTACTCCACGTAGACGATATTGTTATGCCCACAGACCTATACGTATATGTATATATGACGAATTCTCATAGAAAATTGCACTTTTTGGGGGGTTTAGAAATCGAAAATTTCTTTTTACGCTAGAGGTATCGGACCGATCAGATTTTCATCTGTTAGCTGGTAGATAGTGAAAAATGAAGAGGAACATGGGAAACATGGAACATTAGAGAATTTAACATTGGGAGGTATATGGAAAAAAAAAGAAAATCAGGCTATTCGGATTTTTATTTTACTTGTTTTTTGTCAAACGGACATAACTTTTGATCAGTATATTTTTTTTAAATTGAAGCTCTTTTGTTGTACTATATTGTGATGCAATTTCAAAATTTACTATACTTCCACTTCGCCCGCACTTTTGACTATCTTTTGGCTCAAAGAAGAAAGTCTCATCGGTCCGAAACCTCTAGCTTTAAAAATAAAATTTCGATTTCTGGACCCACGAAAAGTGCATATTTCTAGGAGAATTGGTCGTATGGGTGTATAAATCGAGCCATTTGCGCTCCACCGGTTTGGCGAAAAATTTTAATTTCACGAGAAGCGCGCCTCTCTCTCTCTCTCTCTCTCTTTCCCCGGAATTCAAGCGAGCCCGCACAAGTCGTCCCCGACGGAAAAGTACACACTCACGCAGACTCGGCACACGCGTCGGAGGCGAGAGCTGATAACCCCGAGGAAAAAAGCCGGCCGCCTTGCGTTCGCGGGGCCGCAGAGAAGAATATTCGATATTAACTTTGCCGAAGTATAACGTCGAGACGCCGGGGCTCGCTCCTTCGTCGAAAAAAAAGTTTTCCCTCTCGCGATATTAACTTGGGAAAAATTAAAATAGTTTATATTCGCGAGAGCGTGTATACACCTATATATGCGTATACGCGAGGAAGTCGCCGAAAAATTTGCGAGCCGAAACTCGCGGATCGAGAGATGCGCTTAGGAGAATTTCATTTTCCACGGCGCTGCCGCTCCACCTGCCCCGGGACACCCGCGACGAAATGGCAAAGCCACTCCCGCGCGCGGTAAGTTGTAAAATTGTAACGGCCTTCCGGTATTTACATAATGCCGTGGAATAATAAGTGCGACGCGCTCGCATTGCCGCCGGGGAGTGTCTGTCCATTACCGTTTCGCGCTTATCTGTCCGGCGCGGGAGTGTAACGATCGAGAGCCGCGATGCCGCGAATTTAAAATTGCGCGTATACCCCCCCCCCCCTCGTTCGCCGGCTCTTTTATCGATGTGTCGAGTATCCGGCGAAGTGGTGTGTATTGAATACTTTGCGCTTTCGGTATCTCAGATATAATGTGGGAGGCGAGAGCGATATTCAGGTTTTAGACGACTCGTTATTTCTTCGAGTGGAGCATTTGAATTTGAGTGGCGGTGAAACTTGGATTGTTTCGAATCGTATGCGGTTTCGAGGTAATGTACGTAATGATTGTTAATTCGAAACGTTTCACGACTATTGCCGAGATAAACGAATGTTGTTTGTGAGAAATGCGATGTAATTATTGGAAACGTTGTTGTTAGGCATTATTTTGAAAATTCTCAAATCGGAATTGCGGGGAGATGATCTGAAATTAAGGCGAGCTGCGCAATTTTCGCGATTACACAAATATAATTTGATCGTATAGCATTAAACTGTACATTCGAAATTGTGTACTACTACTGCAAAGCGGAAACGAATGCAATTTGTTCAAAATCTAATATGTTTGATAATAAAGTTTATCGTGCTTCCACGCTTTTAATTATTTCGAAAATAATCTTCGATATGGCTTTGCTCTAATTGTTATTTTCAATCCTGTAATCGATTGCGTTCTCGAATCCATTTGAATAAAGTCGATAAATCGTGTTTTTTTCCCCAAAGTACACAATTACTTTCTTAATAGAATCCATTATGCGAATAATAGAAATCCACGAAAGATAAAATAGATCCTCTCGAAATGATTAATTTTGAAATATCCGGTACATCGCCTCTCAAAGCTCCCATTAACAGTGCGATCAATTTTTATCTCGCATCTATCTCTCTCTATCTCTCGACTCGTCGATATAAATTTCCGATCGATATACGAGGGCGAATCCCGCTGATAATCCAATTCGGATAAGAATCGAGAGCTCCAATATATATCCTTGCGTTCGCTCCCCCCACTCTAAAAAAAAAAATCTCCATACTTTATTATCCCGTAAACGGCTGGCTTCCTTGCTCCTCGCAAAAAAATCTCATCTCATTAAAGCACTTCATCAAGAGGCTTCTGCACTCCCTCGACTCCTTTTTTCTCTCTGTCCCTCCTCTCTCTCTCTCTCTCTCTTTCGGACCATCAGTCTCTTACGCAAGACTAGTCGCGCCGTAGCCCGACACGCAGAGCTTGCAGCTGCCCGACGAGAGCGAGAGCGGTATAAACAGGCTTACGAGAGCCGCGAGATTTTCTCGTCAAGCTCGACGATCGGTTCGACGAGATAACGAAATCGCGAGTCCCTCGAGGGCCTCCCGGACGCATACACATCCGCGCACGCACGTATATACGTACCTCGGAGCAGCCTCGCTGAAAGCGCGCTCGTATCTAAATTGTATCGGTGCGCACACACACGCACACATGTATATATATATATAGTCGGAAAAAGCTCGCTCTCTCGTCCGCATACACACCTTCCGTGACTTAGTGCGCGAACGCTCCACTTAGTCCGTCTAACCAGTCTTCCACGCGTAACTAAATCGTTCGCTAGAATAAGAGGAGGAGGAGGGGGGGGAGGGTGAGAGAGCGTGTCTCGCATACGTGAGCGAGACACTGCGGCGAAATCCGCGCGCGAGAGTCTCCTCTCTCTCTCTCTCTCTTCTGTCTCTGCGTGCGTGCGCGCGTCGCGAAGGGGGCGAGCGACGAGAATCGAGTCCCAAGTGACTTTGCCCCTCGACACGTACCTTACTTTTCTCGCTTCTCTCCTTTTTTCTCTTCTTCCGAGGCTTCCTCTCTCTCTCTCTCTCTCTCTCTCTCTCTCTGTCTTGCTCTCCTTCTCTCTACGTATACGCATGTGCGCGTGTGCGTCTCTGTTTGCGAAGCCGCACGCCGTGTATGTCTAATTCAATTGGCCGAGACACAGCGTATTATACCACCTATACGCTTAGCGGATCTCAACCGACTCGCTTTCCTTCCAGTCCCAAACATGCGCTTGTACATCTTCGCGTTGCCTCTCCCCTCCTCCTCCTCCTGCGTGCGTGTTCCCGATGGCCAGGAGGATCCGCGCAGTTGCCGGGAGAGCGTAAAATTCGGCGGATTTTACGGGCATCATGTGTAGCGGAGAGAGTCTCGGAAGAGAGCCGGGCGAGAGAGAGGACGGTATAAAATACGTAATTACCCGAGGATTTAACGGTGGGAGCGTGTCGCTTTAACGGCCAATAACGAAGTCAAAGTGAATCGTAAAACGCTTAGGATAAAAAACAATCTGGCCCCTCTCCGCGGGGTAAAGCGCATTCCGCGAGTGGCTCTCAATTATTGCCCGCGCGTGCGAGAGAGAGACGCATTAAAAACGACGATGCGTACGCGCGTACGACGAGAAACTTCATTAATTATTGTTATTTTTTTTTCCACCCCGAACACCGCTGCACTAGTATCCCCCGCAGTGTTGCAGTGTACAAACACATGCAGAGAGCGAGGGAATAACGCCGCGGGCCATACCTCAGCATTAAAATTCGCTCAGCGATAAAACGCGGCAATTCCTCGCCATTCCGGACGAGCGACGCGATAAACTAATTACGCCGCAGCATCTTCGAGCCGGGAATGAAATTACGCTTATCTATAGAGTGAAATAGCGCTAGCGGTGTTGTGTAGGCGCCGACGCTTCTCAAAACTGCGGCTCGCTCCTGATCTTTATCTCGGAGTAAAGCTATCCAATTATTCTCTCTCTCTCGGCATACAGCCCCGCAGTCCTCGCGTATACGCGTTCTCTCTCTCTCTCTCTCACTCTGGGGGCCGAGTGTTTATTCAGACCGCAGGGCCAAGTTTTTCGGACTTCTTAACCTCGGCGTTTAGCCCACGATAAATAGAGGGAGGCTTAAACACGGCTTATCCCCGAGACACAATGGCAATTACCGGGAGAGGCTGCGACGCTACAGACGCCGTTTGCCCCCCGCGCGTGCCGCGCCGTAATAAAATTTTCCTCGATCTTCATTCCTCATTTCTCGCCTATATATACGCTGCGCGCATATATATCTGTATGTACCTATACAGCTCGGCTTTCTCTCGACGCACGAGAGAGAGAGAGAGAGCCTATCGAGAAACTTCAATTCCTCTTGGGAGGCAGAAAAGAATAAGCGAGAGCGAAGGCAAGGAAGAAAGGTATACGAGCGTAGTTTCAGATTCTCTCCTATATATATACGTGGTTATACAGCGCTGGAATAGCTATATTTAGCCGGGAGCAGGCAGCACACCGCAGAAAGAGAGAGAGAGAGAGAGACGCCCGGGAAAAGGAGTCGGAGATAGAGAAAAATCGTAGGAGCGAGCGCCTCATTCGAATAAGTAAACTCCTTTTTCTCGAGCGCGCGCGCGCGCGACCCAATCCCCGGGCGGACTTATACTGGAATCGCTTCCTCTCTCTCTCTCTTCCTAACGGCGCAGCGGATCTACTTTTAAAGTGGCAAAACGATCCGAGGCATTTATTTAATTTAGCCCGCGCCAGCTCGCCTTTTATTCCCCGATCCGCCGCGACGATACACTTTGACTGATTAGCTACGTGCCTATATATACATAGGTATATCCTTCACTGTGCGCGCGTCGATATTTTCCGCGGCATTAGACATTTATCTTGCATCGAAATCGCCTCAAAGTCTACTTTCTTTCTTCGAACGAAAAATTCGGCTATACTTACGCTTCCGCATCGCGCGGAGAGTCGACAGTCGCTTCTTCGATCTCGAATCGATATTTTGATTCGAGAAGTTCGCCGCGGTGAAACGAAGCCGCGGCTGACGTATATACGCGGTATATACTCGAATAAACTGGGACGCGCGCGGAATCCTTCCAGAGAGAGAGAGAGTCGGGACGGGTAAATATAGTCTATCCTAGTCAACATCGTCCGTCTCTCATCCCACTTTTATTATCTCGAAGCCCCGGTGCAATTAATTTTGCCATTCCATGCGTACGTAGGCGAGCGAAAGCTCCTCCTTAATTTACTTTAAAACTTATCGGGGAGCCTCTCTCCCTCTCGCTCACTCTTTTTCCGCCCTCGCGGGCGCGAAGATTCCTTTAATAGAAGCTTTCCCCTCTCTCACTCTCTCGTCATCGTCGCCGCGTCTGCCGCGCGAAATCCGCATTAAATTCTTTGTTTCGCAGAGCGAGTTCCGCTTTCTTTTTCTCGCTCGCGCGGCGCTAGCTTTCTCCCCCCCTCTGCAAGTCATTCTGATTTTTCTCGTCGGGAGAATTCCATGCGAACGAACAAAGTCCGCATCCGACAAGCGCAGCGCCCGAGCGCATGAGAGAAGTTTCCGAGGTGGAAGAGAGGGATGCTACTGCTGCTGTTCTCCTTCCGTCATTGCGAATAGTTTTCCTCCCCGTCCCTTCTGAGAACGACAGCCGCCAACGTGTAAGAGGGAGGATAAAAAAGACGCGGATAGAGAGGATGAGGCGCGGCGGACACACGGCTGCGAATCCCTCGGCAAAGAGCGAAGAAGAAAAGCAGAGGAGCCGGGCGAGATGCTAAGGTGAAAAAGTACCTCGGCGCAGCGCGCGAGAGTTACGCGCGTCGTATTCCCTGTCTCTCTTAGCAGGGCAAAGCCTGTTTCTTCTTTCGCTGCGTCTGCGTCTCACCCCCCGTCTCCCCCTCCCTCCCAACCGCTGACAATAAAGGCCGTGCGCTCGTTTGCTATCGATAATTGTCCCGCGGGACAGAATTGAATCCACTTCAAAGGGGCAGGAGAGAGATAGAGAGTTTTTCGAGTGAAAATCCCGCGTGTGCGCGGATGGAATTCGCGAATAAATTACTCGGACGCGTATATATATATATGTGCGAGCCGATCGCGTAAAGAGCGAATAATTAATCGAATTGATTCGTTTCCGATGACAATGAGTTCATTGTACCGATGATAGAGCGAATGCGACGCGTTACACCGTCGATGCAAAGGAAAAGAGAGAATAAAAACTGCGACAATCGCCAATCAAATCGCAATACTCTCGTCATCCGCTGACTTGTGCGCTTTCGAAAGCTCTCGCGATTAAAGTGCTCGACGCCGCTCTGCAACTCGCGCGAATATTCGAAAGCCATTATGACGGCTCCCCCCCTCCCACCCCTACCCCTCCTCCCCATCGTTCAGCGAAAGAAGCCATTTAATCATTCGTTAATCGCTATACATCGCTGTCATTCGAAATGCACAAAGCCGCACGCGCGTCCTCTCGCGCGCGAAATTTTCGCTCTCGCGCAAGCTCGCGCGACTCGCGCACACGAGGACGGGAGCTTTTCGCGCCGCGCGACGCGCTATAATACCTGAAAAGCGCCGGATAGAGAAGTGCGCGCCAAGGGGTAGTATACGTATGTCGCTCGTAAAATCAAGCGGATTCGAGGAACGGGGCGCGGGGAAAAATGCGTGTATAGAGAGAGAGAGAGGCGTAGGGGAGAAAGATTCTTTTTTATGCGCCTCCTCTTCTCTCGGCGGCAGTGCTTTTTATCCCGATAAACCTCTTGGCGTTTACACCGCGAGTCGTTTCGCGCTTCAGAGCCGGCTGCGCGTATAGAGAAAGGGAGACGGGGGAGAAAAACGAGGGGGATAGCGCGAGAGGGGGGAGAAAACGATGATGTAACTGTTGAGGACTGAGTCTGACGCGTAATAGCGACGAGAGAGACAGAGAGAGAGCGAGAGGAAGAGGCAGCAGTAAAGTTCGGGATTCTCTGGTCAAGGACGATTATACTGGTTTTACGGCGCGTGTGAATTTTTATTGAGTAAATATTGGCGCGAGTGTTTATCGTTGTTGGGGATAATGATGAGTCTATACAATCGGAGACGGAGAGTAAATGTAAACATAATCGAAAACAAAGTTGCTAATGGAAAGAGTGACTGTGTGCTGCTCGTTTTGCCCATTAGTTACGGACAATCGTGATGGACAATGAGTCGGAGACGGTGAAATTCGTGCAACGAGAGCCGCATTCTGATTATAGTTATAGTTTTCAGGGAGTGTATGGAAACTTATTAACGGTACGCGTAATGCGCGTTATAATATTGTTATATTATTATCCTCGCCGTTCTTCTGCTTTAGAAACTGTATGCATAAATGTATATAGATATGTGTTTACGGCACAAAGCAGGTGTCGACGCGCGACCTTTGTGCGCGCGAGATTTCATTAATAGGCCGCGTTAAAATTTGAAAATGCAAAATTTACGCTTCATCGCTCGACCGCCGCGACCGAAAAGCGAGTAGTCTTTATCGGCTTAATCACAGCCGCGGTATCTCGTTCGAGCTTTTTTTTTCACGTTCCATCTTTTCGTTTCGCGAATCAATTCACAATTGCGAGAAAATAGCTGTCCGACAAAGCTTTGCCGCACGCGGTATTTATTAGAGTTCGCGCGATTCTTTCTAGTATTTTTTTTTTTTTTTTTTTTTTGCGGAAAACGGAAATTCATTAAACGAGTTACCGCGAAGCGTGCGCGGCGTCAGCGAATATTCGACTTTGAAAATATTTTCACTGACCCGGCGTAAATTTCTTTTTTTTTCACCGACGAGTTAACATCGATCTCTCGCTCTCTCTCTCTCTCTCTCTGTCTCTCACTCGAAAATCCCCGGTTTATTTTAGCTCGAAATTAAAAAATTTTTTATATTCCATCAGGACGCGAAAACATTCGTCAAACGAAAGAGCGCTGCAGCTATTCGAAATTGATTAAATTCACATACTAAAGCAAAATCAATCGACTTCTCGCACAGCCAGCCCCATAAAATATTACGATCTCGGGAACCAACAGTATCGCAGGCATCCTGGCCCTCTCCCGTGTTCTTGGCGATTCGGAATTTTCGTAGTATGCAGCGCATTAGCAGCAGTAGCAGCGGCGGCAGCAGCACCGGCAGCTGCATCTCGCATACAGCAGGTTTATAACCGGGGTTGCTTGGCGACCCTGACAATTCGTATTTTATCTCCCCCTCTCCCCCCTCGGTCCTCTTATCAATTTCTTTCCCAGACTCGCACGCCATTTTTCACGAGCTTCCTCTCTCTCTCTCTCTCTTTCTCTCCGACTTTTTTCGACGGACCTTCCGCCGAAGTGCGGGGAGCGTATAACCGCTGCCGTGCGCGACGGCGCTCTATCTGCAATTTTTTCGCTCGGGGAAACTTCAGTGCGGAAAAAAGGGGGGGGGAGGAGGGCGGGCTCGAGATAAGAAATCGTTAAGCGGACGACGCTGACGCATTTTTCCCGTAGGACTGACCTTTCCGCGAGATTCGCGCTGCACTTTGCCGGCGCCTATTATTAATCGCCGTCGTTCCGAGGGACGGAGAAATGACCTCCTTTTTTCCTTTTCGAGAAGAGGAGAGAGAGAGAGAGACGGGCACGATGCTTACGCCGTGTACTGGTTCGGGGGCGGACGACCCGAATGGAAAAACAAGGGACGGAAAAGTTCTCTGGGTGATCTTGAGAGGCCCCGCCGCAGCTTTTGTCGAGTCACAATGGAGTCGACTTAATGGGTATATCCTGTCCAGAAATCGACACGGCGCGGCCTTCGAGTCCTTTAACTTTTTTTTCTCTCCTTTTGCCCTTGCGCGCGCGTATACGCACGCGCTTCCCGAAGTTTGGAAACTCGTTTATCCAGCTCACTCTGTCCGCGCGTCGACTTTTTTTTCCAATTACATGCCGCCGAAGGAGTACGTAATTGTATACAAACTCACCCCTCCGCCTCTGCTTTCTGTTACAGATGGTGACAAGGACAAAGAAAATATTTGTCGGTGGGTTATCAGCGCCCACGACGCTGGAGGACGTCAAAAACTACTTCGAACAATTCGGCCCGGTAAGTGCTTTGATATGCCATACGATAATCGCGCTCGCATTGCCGGCGAACTATCAATTCGCGATATTCAGATTTACCGCGATCGCTCGCTGCTCTCGTCGTCTCTCACCCCCCCCCACCACCCCGTCGCCGGCGTCGTAAATCCGAAATATCCAGAATCGATAGTTTTATACGTTAGTCTCTTTCGCTATCGCCTTCTTCCCCCCCCCCTCCGCTCGCGCACGAAAATTGAGAGGCTCTCCATAATGGAAACGACGGAATATCCGCGAGCGCAGGTGAAGCGATAAATCTTCGAGCGGTGGTGGGGAGGGGGGGGGGGCGACGGCGGTGGCGGTGGCGGTATCATCTCAGAATTTCAAGAGATTCCGCTGAAATAATACCCGCGCGCTCTCGAATATCGAAACTGGAGAATCTCGGTGACCTCAGCCATTGGCTCTATTTATTCATCTGAATCAATATCGAATAGTATGCGATAGCCCCTCGCCGCGCGCGCGCGCGCGCTTCCCCAAATATTCCAAATAAGATCGAAAACCCGGGAGCGGCGCGCGAGCGATGCGATGTTTGCGGGGGGTCGAGGGGCGAACGCGGACTTGGCCGCATCGATCATCGATAATTTGACCCTCCCGTATACATCGATGCACAACGTGTACGTGTAATCCTTACGCTGTAATCTCGCTGAGCTTAGTTACATATTTGACGCGAGAACACTGATTAGGATGTCCGCAGCGAAAGAGAGGATGCGCCGTTCTTGTTGCTGGGGGCAGCGCATAAGCTTTTGCTTATGCTCGAATTATTCGCGGAAAAAGTGAACTGCAGTCGCTAGATTCCATTCGGCTGCGAGCTTTACGAGGAGAGCAGCCCCTTACGACTCTCCCACACACACTCTCATCTCGGCGCAGCGGCCTTAAAGCGCTTCGAGCGTCAGAAGCAGATATTCGCCCTAGATAATAGATGATTAGACCAGTCGATAATGCCTCTGTCTGTGGCATCGACGTAGTGGACCGCCCGGGCTAATGGGGGGGGGGGGGAGAGCCACTACCGCCCGGGATAAAGCTTCGATATCAAAAGGAGTCTTGAGATTTCAAAGGAAATATATACTGCCGCACATAATTGAGCTTTCGAACGTTCGCTCTCGACGAGAGCTGCTGCCGCTGCGGCTGCTACTGCTGCTGCTGTTGCCGGCTCAGAGAAGTATACTTGTGACGATAATTGGGGGTTCGCGTCGTCGTGCGCGCGCGCGCTCGGGGTTTGCGTGAAATATTGAATATCGCGCGGGAGCGCCTAATAACGGACAGGCTCAAGCGCTAGACGCTTCCACTAATTAGCGATTCTACCATAGAAATTAGCGCTGGCGCGTATACCCCGCGATGAGTTTGACTATATATATGTGTGTGTGTGTGTGTGTGTGTGTGTGTATCGTTGTTCTCATTAGCCAGTAATTAATGTCTGTTTGTTGGAAGAATCGAGTTCTCCGGTGGCTGTGCAGATGTGTGGAATTCGTTTTTTCTTTCACGCGCAGACTTGTATCTCGTTACGGTTGTAAGCATATAGAAGATGCGAAGGCAATTTTTTTTTTTTTGGTAGGAAAAAAAGAGAAGATTCAATTAGCGCATAGACCGATGTACGAAAATGCACTTTCCGGGGCGGGTCCAGAAATCGAAATTTTTTTTTAGAGCTAGAGGTTTCGAACCGATGAGACTTTCTTCTGTAAGTCGAAAGTAAGTCAAAAGTGCAGAGGATCATGGAAAAAGTTACTAGTAACCGTATTTCTGAGACATTTTAATGCGTCGAGATACTGGAATAATAACAATTACAAATGCTTCCAAGGCCCAAATAAAATTTCAAATTACACCACAATAAAGTACAACAAAAGAGCTTTAATTTAAAAAAAAAATATGCCCAGATTCGATGCTCTGATGTTATGTCCGTTAAAAAAAAAAATAAATAAAAATCTGTATAGCCGCTTTTATTTTTTTCTCCATATACCTCCGCGTATTAAATTCTCATTTCCATGTTTCCCATGTTCCTCTGAATTTTCGGCTATCTTTCAGCTTACAGAAACCTACAGCTCAAAAAAAAAAAAATGTTTCGATTTCTGGACCACCGAAAAGTGCATTTTTCCAGGAGAATTCGTCATATGCACAGGTGTGCAAGAAAGAACGTAACCGAAGAGAGAAGCACTTGGTTTCGAGTGCGGTATATCGTGTGCGTGTCTCTCGTGCGATATCCCGCAGCAGAGAGCGAGCATAAAAAGTTTCAAATTTCCTCGCAAGCCTTCTACCCCCCCCCCTCCCCACCCCACAACCAGCATCAGGCAGTAGTAGGACACGACGACAATACGAGCAAGAGTAAGTAGTAGCGGCAACAGTATCGTGACCCACATGGAAGATACGATCTCGAACACATCAGCGGTGCGGTTCTCCCTCTGCGCGTGTATACAGGCAGTACGTGTGATTGCCCAGCGAGAAAAAAGCCTCCTTTAATACGCACACGAGCCGCCGCACGCGCTCCGCAGAAAAAGCAGTCTTCGTCATTCGTTTTCTCTCTCTCTCTCTCTCTCTCTCTCTCTCTCTCTGTCTTTTTCCCTCTCACTCGCGGCGGAAAGAAAGAAACACTTCCGCCAATAGCGAGACAGTCCGAGATTCACGCTTATATGCCTCTTTCTCTCCCGAGTCGTCTGCTCTCTCTCTCTCTCTCTCTCTCTCTCTCTCTCTGGTGTAATTCGAGGTCCCCCCGTAACCTTATATCGCTTTCTGCGCTCTCTGGCATCTTCCACTCCGGCGAGATCTCCCGCTCTCGCTCACTCACTCTCTCTTTCTCTCTCTCTCTCTCTGTCTGGCTTTATTTTCGTTTTATTTCGTTCCGCGCTCGCGTCCTTTCCTTCTCGCGATGCGTATCTCCTGCGGAGAGCAAGTTGTCGTACCCCCGGACACACCCGCCCCCCCCCCGCACCCTTCCCATCCTGTGTGTGTGTGTGTCGTCCCGCTACTCCATACGCATCGAGCGCGAGAGAGAAATACTCGAGCTCTTTGATAAAGGCTAATGTTATTGTCGGTAATGCATTACACTTTATTTGGATTGCAGAGGGCCACGCCACCACGCGGCGGTTCTGTACTGCTGAAACGAGAGAAGTGAGAGAGAGAGAGAGAAACGTGCCAGAGATTTTCTGGATGTCTCTCGACAGCAGGCTCGGAAACTCGGGGAGTATCGCGTCCGGGGGAGTGACTTGGAATACATTTCAACTGGGGCGGGGGGCTATATTTATATTAATTATTGGAGAGTCGATATTGCGCTCTCGCTCCTACATCGAGTCGGAATATTCTCCTCAGGAATTTCCAAGTTCTCGTGCCAAGACTATTCGCAACACCAGTCGCTCGGGCGGTTCAATTGATTTCGGCTCGGCTTAAACGAATATAAAAGTATAATATCCCCACCCCCCCCCTCCCCCGCGGGATTTGCAAAGTTCAAATTTCAAAGAGCTCGCAGCTCTCTCGCTCTGCACAGCATACGTACACGCGCGGATAATTAAATTCTGCCCGTTAATAAGTCCAAAATCAATTGCACGGTGTCGATAGACTCCCGAGAGCGTGGATCGTCTGGAATAATAGCGTTGCTACATAATTCAGCTAAATTAAACCTGAGCTGATATAATCCTTAATATTCGATTTCCTTCGCTCGTATTCGAGGAACTGTGTAGGTCGAGGGTTGATGCGTCTGAAAAAGTTTTTACAATTCGCGAATTTCCAGCGATGTATAATGAGCAGAGCGTCTCGTCTCGATTGGACTTTTAGTTTTACCCGCGGGTAAAATATTAAGACATAATTTATCTGGACGTATGGCGCGGAGGAGAGAGAGACGGAGAAAAAGGTTTCGGAAAAACAACATTTTTTACGAAAAGCCACCGAGAGAACGAGAGCTCCAACGTTTCGCGAAATACCCGCGTAATTAATTGCAAAAAAGTCTCCTCCGCCACACTGCAGCAACAGCAGTATAGCAGCAGTAGGAGAGAAGCGAGTTCGCAACACCGCACGGCTTCGTAATTTTCGCAATGCATCATCGGACTTTGTCTGCCCCCCTTCGCTCCCCCTCTCCCGCCCCCACCCCCTACACAGCAACTAGCCACCGCCTTTCGCACGCGACCCAAATCCGCTTACAATGATGAGCATTATGAGTCCATTGTTTAATCGCCCGTGCAGACACACACACGCGCGCACAGACAGTTCTGGCTGTTCTTCCGACTCTCTTTCCTCTCTGTTTTTCCCCACTATACTCGCGGCCAGCTCGCGCGTGCGCCCCAGCTCGCAGCCGCGGTCGGCGCGAATAAATAAATTTAACGGCGCTTGTCACGTTCGCGCAAAACGAGATGAATTCCGGCTGGCGTAGTCCGCGGCCATTTAAAACAATGCTCTGCGACGTAGTACTAGCGCCTCCCCCCCCCCCATCCCCCCCGAATACACGTCATTTGTATCCCTGGGCAGTACCGGCGCTTTTGTCTCCCAGGCTCCCCTACACCGCTATTCATTTCTTCGTTCACTCGCGTATACGCAAACCTCTCCACACACGTTTATATATACGCAGGTGCGGGTCCAGTCTCTCTGTCCGCTATGCCATCATCATCGTCCTCTCTCTCTCTCTCTCTCTCTCGCTGCGATAGGGTTGCAGGCCGTTTTTTCCTCCCGCAGAGCTTCATCCTACCACTTTGTCGTATATTTTTCGGGGTCTACTGTGCCGCGCGCAGCTACCGCGCAATTTTCAGTCCCGATAAAAATGTAATTAGCCACCCCCTCCCACCCCCCACCCCCCGACTTTGATAAGGCGGTAAGTGATGGTCGCTGCAGCGAACTGCTGCTGCTGCGCCGCTGTTGCGACATACGAACGTACACACCTTGCGGACCATTTGGCTTTACGAGCGCATTATGTCCCGTGTAATCTGCGAAAATACGCTCGTAACGATTTTACGATTCTCGAATTAATTGCAAATTACGCGCGCCGAGGGTTACGCCGCAAGCGCGTCTCTACGACCTCTGAATTATATACACACGGCGTACTGCTGCGTGTGCCAGTTTTGCCATTTTTATTGAGTCGGCACGACGTTGGGGCGAATCTGAACGCATGCGCGTGTTATATATATAGAGAGAGAGAGCGAGTCGGATCTGTTTAACGTGCGTTGCGGCTTTAAACCGCGATGAATCTGAAACCCACGCGGTATTATCATCTATTTTACATATCATGATCAATCACGCAAAAGATAATACAATTACGCGATTATGAATGGGCCCTTTGTACGAGCTATTAGCCCGTATATATAGGAGAATTTTTCATAATTTAGTAGTAGTTATATACGTAGTACGTCCTGCTGGAAACACTATGGCATGCTTCTAGTCAGTTATTTTATGCAAACTCATGAAGATATTCTGCTGCGGAACTAGAAGTTTTCCAATTAAAAACTATAGTTACAAAGGGTTAATTATAAAATTTCAATGAAAAAAGAGAATGCATTAGATTAACAACGATTTAGAAAACTATACTGGACTAACTATTTGGACTCGCTAATTTTCTGCTACGGTATGCTGGATTGGAAAATGCAAGAAGAAATACAGGAGAGGACACGCCTTTCTGACCCGGTTTATTTCATTTATTTTTCACATACTCGAATGTTTTCCATTTAAAGTTATAAATGAGAAATTCAGGCAAATAGCGGTCATTATTCAGCGGCACTTTAACCCAATATCTGGGGCACACATCGAAAATATATTTTTCAAGGATCGAAACAGGAAAAGAGATTCGATTTAAAAAAAAAAAAAATCTGACGAGATTGGCTGCACTGGTGAAAAGTCTTCTATATACGCTCGGGAAACAGCGAAAATTCATGAACAACTCGGATTTTTACGAAAATACCCGAAAATAACCTTTGTGTTCAAATCCTTGTAACGCTTTACTCGAACAGTCCTTTCGATTGAATTAAAACGCTTTTCTTCTGCTTTCCATTTTTCCCAAAAATTGAAAAAGATTTCCTCGCGCATAACCCGGTCGTGTCCAAGAATGCAACAATACCGCGTATATAGAATATTCGACGGCTATCTATACAGACATACTCTACCAGTACGCCGTAATAATAGCCAAAGTAATTTCCAGAGGAAACAAAGTCATGAATTATTTATGCCAAAAAAAAAAAAAAATTAATCGTTACTCTCGCGTGCTCGATCGAGGTTAACGGTACGTTTTCAAACGAAATTATGCTCGGCCGTAGATCACCGCTCGAGTTTGGCAAAAAATCAAATCGATCCCTTTAATCTCTTAAAGTAGCCGTAGCGCCGATCGGCGGCAGTAAATCGAACTCCGCTATATCCGCAGAACCCGCGTTGAAGAGGAACCATGCGAATTTCGAAAAGACGAAGCATATTATTATACATCCTCGAAATGCTTGGGTAGTGGTGGGGGAGGTAGGGTGTACAGGAGATGGGGCGAAACGAGTAGGAACGCGTACACGCGGAGGCTCCTTTGGCAAGGGGGTGTCGCGTCGCGGTGGCAAGCGAGCTCGCGCTGAAATTTATGAGGGTCCTTTATTCCAGCACTTAGGGAGTCGACTTAAGTTTGAGCAATTTATTAATTTCCGCGTGTTTCGGCGGTACGTCGTCTTTTCTTCTCTTTGAAGCGCAAAGGAGAGAGCGAGAGAGAGAGAGAGGGAGAGAAAGACGCTCCAGTCATCCTCTTAATCTTGTTCTCTTCCCTTTTTGTGCCTCGGCACTTTCTTCATTGATTAGACATTGTTACGGGCGAGAGGCCGCGATCGTTCGCGTTTAATTTCATTATACCTCGCGCGCAAATTTGACGTTGACTAAAACACAGCGCTCCGTGACGACGCGGGAAATGCATTTTAGGCGCGATTTCATCCCTCTCGCCGACGGAGAGCTGTGTCGAGAGGCGAAGCTCCGATCGGCTCTCCGCGACAGAGTCGAGAGAGGACTACAGCGCGGCATTTTCGAAAAAAAAAATCCTCATTGCGCCGCGGAGTACGCAGAAGCTAATCGATACATACTTCGCTGAAGCTTCTTCCCCCGCAATTTTCTCCGCACAAAAGGGCCGCGATTTCGCGCTATCGCACATTGCCAGCCGCAGCCTCGTCGGCGGTGACGCCGCAAAAATCCTAAGAGCAGCCACCGCGCGTCGACCTATACGTGCCCGCGCAGTGTGTTTGTGTGTGTGTGTGTGTCTATACGTACAGCGTATACAGCGAGCGCATGAAAAATTCCCGCGCAATTTCGTGACGCGAGGTCAAGCTCTCTCTCTCTCTCTCGTGTACAAACTGCGGTCTCGCGACTGCGGCTGTTTTCTCTCCGCGCTGTGTTCGTCGCGAGCGCGTGTGTAGCTTTTGTCTGCGCGGCGATGCCAAGCGTCATTAGCGTCGGGCGTAATGAGCACACTAATCACCGGTCGTGTCGAGCATCAAGAAAGGCGAGAGAGAGAGAGAGAGAGAGAGAGAGACGAAGAAGCGTCGCCGTGTGTCCCGGTGAAAAAGATGCAAGTGCGCGAGCGTCGGAAGCGAGAATGACGAAGTGGAAGAATTACCGTGTCGAATGTAAAAGAAACGCAGTGTCTCTGTCTCTGTCTGTGTGTGTATGTGTGTCAAAAATGCGCTGTCGAGTGCGTGATTATTCGTGGAAAGGTGCACAGCGCGCGTTGATAAGAGCCTCTGCTCTGGAGATTCTCGCGCGCTCTTTCTTTTTCCTCTCGTCTCCGCTCCCTCGCTCGCACGCGAAGATCTGCGAGCTGGGAAAATTCACTATTTTTAATTTGTTTCGCCAATTAGTTTGTCTACTGGCTTTCCGCGTATTATTGCGTGATGTGGGCAAAGTGAGTTGTAAATTTTTCTGCGACGAGAGAAGAGCGTAATGGTCTCGCGAGCGAAGACGAAACGCAGCGTTGTCGGGGGGAAAAGTGAAGGGATAATAGGAGAAATCGAGGAAGTTCATTACGAGTTCTCCTAAAAATTTGCACTTTTCGGGGGTCCAGAAAACGAAAGTTTTTTTTTTAAAGCTATAGAGATCAGACTTTCTTCTGTAGTCCGAAAGATAGTCAAAAACGCAAGAGGAACATGGGAAAAGTTACTAGTAACCATATTTTTGAGTCATTTTTATTTTACAAAAAATTTTAATACAACCACGAATGTTCCGGAGGCACAAATAAAATTTCGAATTAGACCACAATAAATAAGAGCTTCAATTTAAAAAAAAATATGCCCAGATTCGATGCTCTGATCAAAAGTTACGTCCGTTAAAAAAGAATACTCATGCTCCACGTCTCCCATGTTCCTCTGCATTTTCGACCATATCTTTCGGCTTACAGAAGAAAGTCTGCCCGATCCGAGACCTCTATAGCTTCAAAATAAAACTTTCGATTTCTGGACCCCCGAGAAGTGCAAATTTTTCGGAGAACTATCCTCACATACGCAGTACAGCTGCTTTACGCGAACGCGCTCTCGACTTTGCGGGCAGGCCGAAGAGTAGAATTGTTCGGCGAGCGCTGGTGCGCGAGAACGCGTATTTTTTTCTGTCTCCTCTCCCGCACTCTCCCCGTGCTCCCGGGCTCGCGGGTTAAGAGCGAGAGCGAGAAAGAGGAAGAAACGAGACGGTATAAAAGTGTCGCCGTTCACTCGCGCGCGCTCGCATACCAAGCCAATGGTATATAGAGGAGCAAGAAAGCTCCGGTAGAGGGAGAGAGAGAGGGAAAGGTCGACTAGGCTGCTGCTGCTGCTGCTGCGGCGGCGGCCTTCCCCTCTCCCTTTTTTTCTCTCCGCTCTTTTCATTTCGTCTTTGACTTGGCGCGTTTCTCTTTTTCTCTCATGTGCGTCGCGCGCTACTGGCTCTCCCGCTGCAGACGCGGAAGTTCTCGAGGGTGGCCGTAGCTACGCCGGGGCACATTGTTCCGTCGCGCACTCAAGACTTAATAAATTACTTTGGCCGTAGCGGGAAAGAGCGAGCGAGCGAGAGAAGAAGGAGGTGCGCAGGAGCGAGACAGAGGAGAGAGAGGGAAGAGTTGGGACACTGCTCCGCAGCAGCGCAGCTCGCCGGGCACACCCTGCAAGAATAATAAAGACTAATAAATTAGCGCTTCCAGCGTCCAGCGTGAATGAGTACACGGACTCGGGATGTGCTCGCGTGACGGGGCGCCTACTGCGAAAAAAAAGAAGAAAAAATTGAGAGCGAAAAAGCGGAGGAGCTGCGCCGTCGGAAAGTTAAGTAGCCGCGCGGCTGCAGTGATTAAATCAACAGCAACACTATGGGTGTATATACTGCAGGACACTGTGCAGCAGCTCTGGTCTCGAGTCGAGACGTGTGATTCTCTCGAGAAATTCTCGAGGGCTGCGCAACAGAAAGAAAAGAAAAATTTATGCCGTACGACGTTCGACGAAAACGAGAATAATGGACCTGTGTGTGTGTGTGTCCAGGTGTGACAAATCGCTGGTACGGCGCTGCATAAGTATATATAGGACGCAGGGAACGCGACGCTTGTTTTGCCGGATCGAGCTTTTCTATATGTATTCTCCTGAGCACCGGCTGTGAAACATATTTCAGGCCATCGGCCGCACTGCCCTTCGCAGCGATGACCATTTGCTTTATTGAGTCTTCTTCCCTCCCCGCGTCTAAGGAAGCGGCGCTGGCGACGAGACTGGCTGTCTCCCCCCTTGAAAGTTGAAGCCCCCTCGAGCGCGGTGTGCGCCGAAGCCTCGCGCGTAGAGAGGAGACCGAGAAAGAAGAGCGGCGGAAGACAACATCGGTTCGCCGCGACGTAGGACGAGAAAGAGAAGGGGGGGGGTGGTAGGAGAGGAGGTTGGGAGGCAGAGATAGATAGAGAGAAGAACCTGCATTTAACAGCCCCGTTAAACATTAACTGCCGCGCTTCTCTCCGCAGATTTCTCCATAACTCCGGGTAACTTTGATTGCAGCTAACAGCCCTCGGGGATACTGCGCGCGAGAGAGCAGCGCCTTTAAAACCAGCCGGAGCGAGAGAGAGAGAGAGAGAGAGAGACAGGGCGAGGGCGCGAGAGGGAGAGCAAATGAAGTAGGAAAGGAGGCGAGGGAGGAAGAAAGTATAGGCGAGCGAGCGAGCGAGCGCGAAGAATAAGGGAAAGAAAGAAGAGAGAGAAGAGAATCGCGTGCTCCAGAGATGAGGAAATCGAAGCTCTCGGGAAGAGAGAGAGAGAGAGAGAGAGGGGTCAGGAGAGGCACCTTATAACATCTTACAATTACTCCGGTCTCAAGAGTTTAACTGCTGTTTAATTTCATTTGGTAATTAACCTGGCCTGCTTTATCGGTGCTCACAAAAGCGAGCTGCGCGGCCTTCTATTTCGCTGCGCTTTATTTCCGCTTAGTCTCTCTCCGCATCTCCTCTCGTTCTCTCTCTCTCGATGTATATACATCGCCCGCCCCCCTCCCACCTCACTTTCGATCTCCAGGGCCCGATGAAAAAATTAACTTCTAAGCTTCTCCGGAGAGAGGGATATAGGGGCTCTCCGCTCGAAATGCCTCGCTCAAAACAATTAGCCGCCGCCGCCGTGGCCGCTGCTGCTGCTGCGGATTTGGAGAGCCACTCGCGGCGCCGCGCGCTGACAAGTAATGAGGCGCATAATGATTTTATCGGACCATTGTCGGAGCGTTTCGCGTTTCCGGGCCGACGATCAAATTGGGAGTAACGAGAGAGTTGGCTTGCCCCGAGCATTCAATGGTTTATTGCCTACTGTTCGGGAGGCTTCTCTCGCTCGTCGCTCTCTATATATCCGCGCGTTTTTCTTGGTTGCACCAATGCGACGTCCGCGCCGTATGAATTATTGCGGACCGGGGATTGAAACGTAAATTCTTATCGCGATCAGGTTAAGTTTGTACGGTGTGTGTAACATAAAGTTGCGATTGTTGAACTATATAGAGCGCGACGTTGCGAATTGAATCGGGCAGCTTTCTATATCTTGTACTAATATGTAGGATTAGTTGTCGTTTTGTTATTATTGCTTTATTACTCGGATCCGAATATACATTCTATTGGAACTTCTACATTTTATTATTTACGTCGATCTAGAAATGTTTAAAATACACAAGCGTCATTTTGCTTCTCGGAGACTCTGCCTTCTAAAATAAACAATGCTATCCTCTACACGAAAATTGCTACACTGCATCGTATATCTACCCTGGTAGAAAATAGCCTATAAGTTATAGAATTGAAAACTATCAACTCGGCATATTTTGTCGCGATACAATGTAGGGATGAACTGTCGATAATATCGTTTAGGTCGTATTCCTGGTAGAATTGTTCCCGATAAGCTACCGATAATATATATATGCTTTATTTACTTTTAGAAAAAACGTAATGTTTCTTAACAATAATGAATTATAAATTAGTTTAAATTAAATTATTTTTTGTATTCTAATAAAAAAATTGTTAAATCATCGTTATTTTCATAATATTTTAAACTTTAAACGTATCGTTGACGATAAGTTCGGCATAGCGTGCCCAGAAAAAACGTCGGGGTTTCCGGCGATATTTTTCTCGATAATCTATCGACCAGACGATAAAATAAGGCATTCTGTCGGTATATGTACATCGGGAACGATTCTTGCACGGACAATTCCGCTTGAAACATCATCCGCGAGTTTCCTTTTCTCAAATCTATTCGGATTATCCTTTAGCCCACATCGTTCAGAACGCGAATACGTACGCGTCGTCCAAAAATTTTAACAGCAATGTAAGCCACCTCCAAATTCATTCTCTCCCGCAATAATCCGCGTACGTCCATCACGTTACTTTCGAGGCGGAAGGAAGACTCTCTCGACGCGGGCGGAGCTTCATCGGAGCGCAAATTGCACGCGAGTGTACGCACGCATATTCATCTCCGCGACTCATCGAACACCCGTTTTAAATTCGACGCGCGGCTGGGGCTGCCGACGCCGACGCTGCTGCTGGCGAAATTCGAAAAGGGATGGTTACCGCCGCCCCCCTGATGCTCACACACGCCCGGGGGGAATATTTCAGCAGTAGCGTCGTCGCCTAGATTACGAGTTTATCTAAATGGCGCACGGCAGTCGCTTTCTCTCTCTCTCTCTCTCTCACTTTCTCTCTCAGTCGTAGATTATATGGGGTCTACTGTGCGGTGATGTTTATGGCTTCGCGCGACTGCAAAATTCTCCCAGTCAGCGGGATAAAGCCTCGGAGAGTCGTGATGCCGTGCTCGCGCGCGCCTTTTGGGACCGGCGAATGCGTGGGCGCGCGAGAATTAACTATTCATAGCGCGATTATGTGGCGAGAGAGAGGATATGACAATTGCGGCCGCTGCGCGGCATTTGCATGCGGGGCTTTCTACTTTGTAATTTTAATCTTATTACTCCTATTTTTCTGTTTCAGGTAAGCGCACACACAGCTCGCTGATACCCGTTGCGTCGAGCTTATTAAGTCGCGTTGTATACATATACCTACATTGTTCGTAAGTAAATTATTTTGTACGACCGAGCGAGGCCTAAATATAGGGATCGAAAATAGTCGGTTAACGCACAGTGATTGTGTGCGTAGTGTGAAAGGGGAGGGTGGCGAGGGGGAGCAGCCATAAAATAACGCCCAATTCCAATCGAAGTTCAAATTAATTTTCGCTCTCTCGCCCTCGCGGGCCGCTGCAGATACGCGTCTTTGCGATTTCCAATCAACTCCGCAGAATCAGTTTAGCGCGCGGGAGCTTCGAATGTATAAGCCCCGCGCTTTCGGCGATCATTCGATCAGTCGTCACCCTCGCGCGCCAATGGCCCTCGCCTCTCCGGATAAAAATATGTATTCACTGCTGACGCTTATGCGTTATCGTCGGAAATCGCGTCTGCTCCTTCTCCCGCCCGCTATGATGTGCGCGTGTGTATATACGCATATTTGCAGCCGCAACGCCAAATTGGTCCGCACCGAATCTAGTCGCGAGAAAATTTCGCGAAGCTCGGGGCCCCGGCTTCCGCTGCTCTGCGCTCAGGGTTTTTATTTGATTTTAGAAAGGCCGCCTATATACTTCGTCGAAAAAGTGTAGGAGAGAGCGCAATCTCCGCAGCATTTCCGCAGTCGCGCGCGTCACACTGGAAGAAATCTCTCTCTCTCTCTCTCTCATACTCCCTGGCAATTCAATGAAATTCTTTCGTTCCTCCTCGGCAGCAACCTTTCCATTTTCCCGAGCTTGGAACAAAAAGCTCGAGAGCCGAGTCGAGCGCGCGACGGCCTTATTTCCGATTGCGACGACGACGTCGAGGGCTTGATACTTCGCGCGCACGGCGCAGGAGAGGGAGAAGCTCGTCGATTGTGCAATTCAAGGTCGACTCTCGTTTTTAGCCCGAAACGGTTGTGCGCAATTGTCAGCTGTCCTGAGTAATATGCGCGTAGAGCGAATGATTTTACTATATACCGAGATTTGAGCCGGAGAGCAGGAGTAGGGGGGCGAAATTGTTCTCGGGAGCGACAATCGCGGCAAATGAATCTCGGAACTCGCACGCGCTCTGCCGTGTCGTTGCAAACAATGTCGCCGAATGTTCGGAAACCTCGTTACCTTTGCGCAAATGCAATTGGCCAACTTTTTTCGGACTATACGCAGTATATATAGCTATACACTTTACATGAGTATATATTACGCACTGCGCACAGAGAGAAAAAGAGTCGAGTCGACTGTGCAACAACTGCGCGACAACGAGAGGAGAGAGGAGTGGTATTTCGCAAAGCCGAAAAAGAATAATTTTCCAACGAAAGCCCGGGCTACCTAACTCTCATTAGATTCGTAATACAAATTGATGCCGGGGCGGGGAGGGGGACTCGGTCTCGGGTGAAAAGAGAGAGAGAGGGAGAAAAAAAAATTCCCCGGAGTACTTCATTAAAAACGCGAAGCCACTCGCTTCTAATGATACTCGAAGCTCTCTTCCACGCGTACATAATACCCTCCTCCCCCCCCCCCCTCTCGCCTATATATACGTACTATATACGCTTCTTTCGCGGCGCAAGCCGAATTACACATCCAGGCCAGTTTAAAGTTTCCTTCTCATCCCCGCCCCCCTCCCTCTCGCTTTCCACGCTCTCGCAGAGACGTGCACACGTATACGCGTATACGTATATATATATATATATATATACGTATATGTATGTATAACACGTATACCACACACCTGAGAGAGAGAGAGAGCCAGCCGAGACAAAGCGTTTCGAGTTGTCGTCCGTAATGACCGCGGAACAGCACCTGCGGCTTATATTTACGCCGCCGCGCGGCGGCACACACGGCATGATAACGGCCCCGAGTCGAGCTATCGCGTTACCCTACGCCCCTGCGCAAGCAAGTCTTGAGATTAGAGTTCTATTTCCGGAAGGACGGCGAGACGTCGTGACGCTGCGCGCGCGCGCTAACTTACAACGCCGCTATTTTATACAAGCGCACGAGCGCCGGAGAACAAAGAAATTTATTTATACGGGCTGTTGCATGAAGTAGCGAATGCAATTTACCGTAAATCTCGCGGAGCGAGAGAGAGAGAGAGACTTTTTTGCGATGCTGAGTGTAAGCTCATAAGAATTATCTCGCGCGCTGTTTTTTTTTCCTTCGCGTTCTTTTTTTTGTGTGCAGTCTAGGGACGCGGGTATGCGTTATATGCATTCACACACACACTGCGCACACTACAAAGGAAATGAAATCTGGCGACCGGTCGTTATTTACCGGGAGGAGTGGAGGGATGGCAAAGGCCCGATAAACTTGGTAAACATTTGAGAGACTTCCGCGCGCTCGTCTCTGTGCGGCTCTCGCGGAGTTTCGTATTTTTGGAAATACGAACGAGCGAGAGAACGAGAGACGCGCCCGTATTTTCGTCGCGACGTCGGCTCCCGATGCCGATGCGAAAAGCGAGTGAGCCACTATGTGCGACGGCGGCTGAATGAATAATAATCACTCGCGCGACGAGCTTTTCTTTTTTCGAGAGCGCGCGGCGTTTATTAGCCGTCTATCTTTGCCCCGACGCTTGTGTTGTACCGAAGTTTATGCGACGCCCGAGCAGTATCGGAGTACAGAGACGATTAACTCTGTTTCGCCCCGGACTCTGGGAAAAGGAATACTTTTGGGGGTAGGAGGAGCAAGAAAATTCATATACTTTTCTCTCTTCCCGATGATAATGTTAAATTTGAATTTTCAGCGAAACGAGGTTAAGCTCGTTAGAGCGCACTCGTCGAAATAAATGCTCTCGGCGAATAATGAAGGCGTATATGAGTCATTCCACGGGATACTGGAAACTTCTGGGGGCCCCGACTACCGAAAAATTTTGGGTAGGGCACACTTACCGGACCTATTTTTTCTGATTTCTGGGACCCCTCCGAATAAGAAACCGTGCGAGCTGCATCATTATCGGTTGCCACCCGGGTTTCCGGTCGAAAAAACGCAAAAATCTTTATACATTTTCTTTTGCATTTTTACTGTTGAGCGCATTATTTGTGTACTGTGAGTCCTATGGGACTTGGCGCTATACTTTATATATACAGAACGAAAGTGCAGCTCAAGAGCTTTAAATCGAGCCTAAAATTTTTAAAATCGGATGTTCCGGTCACGAGTTACACCCTCTTCAATATTGCTAACTCTTTATAGGGCTCTCGCGAAACTAATCGATTTTCACTTTTTTTTTCAAATCCTCGAAACTTTTGATCCAATCACTCGATTTTAAAGTTTAATAGCTTAAATTAAAGCTCTTTTCCTCAACTTTACGATTTTTAGGTCCAAAATTGATTTTTCTTATCTGTTGAGCTATATATATGCGTTCAGAATACTAATCCGCTTTAGAAGCATATATATAGATCAACAGATTAAAAAATTTTAATTTAGACCTAAAAACCAAAAAGTAGAGAAAAAGAGCTTTAATTTGAGCTATTAAACATTAAAATCGAAGCATTGGATCGACAGTTACAGGGATTTGAAGAAAGGGAAAAATGTCTGGTTTTTGGAAAAATCGAGCTATTTCGTGAAAGTCAAACCAAACTACTTTTTTCAAATGGTCATAAATTTTGATCGAGTAATTCGATTTTGACGTTTAATAGCTTAAATTAAAGGTATTTTCTTCAACTTTTTGAATTTTAAGTCAAAATTTAAATTTGATACATAGTGAGCTATATATATGCTTTCAAAGAACCAATCGGATTTAGAAGCATATATATAGCTCACTACAAAAAAATATTTGTATCAACAAAAAAGCTGAGGAAAACAGCTTTAATTTAAGCTATTAAACGTCAAAATCGAATCACTCCATCAAAATTTATGACCATTTGAAAAAAGTGCTTTGGTTTGACTTTCACGAAATAGCTCGATTTTTCCAAAAACCAGACATTTTTCCCTTTCTTCAAATCCCTGTAACTGTCGATCCAATGCTTCGATTTTAACGTTTAATAGCTAAAATTAAAGCTCTTTTTCTCTACTTTTTGGTTTTTAGGTCTAAATTTAAATTTTTTTATCTGTTGATCTATATATATGCTTCTAAAGCGGATTAGTATTCTGAACACATATATATAGCTCAACAGATAAGAAAAATCAATTTTGGACCTAAAAATCGTAAAGTTGAGGAAAAGAGCTTTAATTTAAGCTATTAAACTTTAAAATCGAGTGACTGGATCAAAAGTTTCGAGGATTTGAAAAAAAAAATGAAAATCGATTAGTTTCGCGAGAGCCCTATAAAGAGTTAGCAATATTGAAGAGGGTGTAACTCGTGACCGGAACATCCGATTTTGAAAATTTTAGGCTCGATTTAAAGCTCTTGAGCTGCACTTTCGTTCTGTATATATAAAGTATAGTGCCAAGTCCCATAGGACTCACAGTACACAAATAATGCGCTCAACAGTAAAAATGCAAAAGAAAATGTATGAAGATTTTTGCGTTTTTTCGACCGGAAACCCGGGTGGCAACCGATAATGATGCAGCTCGCATGGTTTCTTATTCGGAGGGGTCCCAGAAATCAGAAAAAATAGGTCTGGTAAGTGTGCCCTACCCAAAATTTTTTGGTAGTCCGGGCCCCCAGAAGTTTCCAGTATCCCGTGGAATGACTCATATATGTCGAATTTCAAAAAATAAATGTACTTTTCTTTCGTCTAGAATTCGCAAAAATAATTTTCAAGCTAGAGCTTTCTGACCAGTGGGACTTGCTTCCGTAAGCCAAAAGATGATGAAAAATGCCGAGGAACATGGGAAATACAGAATACGAAAATTTAACATGAGGAGGCATGTGGAGGAAAAAAGAAAAAATTGGTTATTGGGATTTTTATTATTATTTTTTTTTTTTAACGAGCATAACTTTTGATCAGAGCATCGAAACTATATTTTTTTTTAAATTAAAACTCTTTTGTACTACTTAATTATTATAGTGTAATTCGAAATTTTATTGGTATGTCGGAAACATTCGTAGTAGTTTATTATTCTCGATCTAATAACTCTTCCCATGTTCCTCCGCACTTTTCACTATCTTTCGGCTCGGAGAAGAAAGTCCAATCGGTCCGAGACCACCAGCTTTAAAAAAAATTTTTCGATTTCTCGACCAAAGAAAAGTGCATTATTTTTCTTTGAAATTCGACACATATAGCCGTTGCGCGTACCTTGCAAGTCTCCCCGTGTCCGAGCGACCCGCGTAACAAAAGAGAAAATCGCGCGCTACAATCTCGGCAACGACGTCGATAATATTCTTATATACGCTCACGAGAGAACAATTCCACCACTCAATTTTTCCATCTATACGCGATCCCAATAAATCAACTGTATATACGCTCGCGCTCTCCCCTTTTTTCCGAATCCTATACTCGCTACGTACACCGCGCGCGACGAGCGACAGAGAATAAAGAGTCACAGTAGAGAGAGATGTGATCTGGGCGACAGCGGCAGCGGCGACACAAATTTTCGCGCGCGTATCAGACACGCGCGCAGTGTAGAGGCTACTACACCCTCTGTACTCTCTCGTCGCCGCGTGTTTATCCACGCTTCATAGTCCCGTGATTTTTCCGCAGCGACTCTTTGTCGCGGCGCATCCGGCGTCGCTTCCGCCGTTCCCGACGCGCCGGAAGCAAGATGGCCGTTGCAGCCGCCGCCGGCGGCAGCCCCCTGATGAAATATTAACGCCGACGCGACGAGTCCGCGTATAGCGCTCACGGCTCCCCCCCCCCCTTCCACCTTTCGGTTGGCGGTAAACAGAAGGCCCCTGTGATTCGCGCGCGAGAACGCTTCCGCGAGAAATCTTTCCTGACGCGGTCGGCGGGACTGTCTTTCCGAGTGTGGCGGGCTTTCTGGCGTTCGCTGCAGAAAATTATTCGGGATATTTGGGCTTCGGGAGGTCCGATAGCCACTGATGACTCGTCACTGACTGTACGATAGAAAAGTGCTGGAATCTCAACAAGTACAACAAATATGCAAAGTTTGAAATCGAAATATTCGGTTATCGAAAAGAACGCGATTGGAACGAAAATCAATTAGTCAGGTTACGTCTACTGATTTTCGTTCCGATCATTCTTTTCGATACCCGAATATTTCGACTTCAAACTTTGCATATTGGCGAAGAGAATTTATGCAATTCTTTATATTTATTTGATCTAAGTACTTTTCTATTGTACGGTTAGTGACGGGTCATTAGTGGCTATCGGGCTATGACGACGCCCAGCTTCTCGCGAGTTATACGATACGTATATAGGTAATTTTCATTTTTTTTCCGACAGCCCTCCCAGTGTTAAACCCGCTGCGCAATTCCACGAATGCATTACCGCTATGCGAGAAAAATGGCAACAATTTCTCGGAGTATACACTTCCCTCGTAAAACGAGTGAAATGCAGGAAGGACGCTAATCAGCGACTCGACGAGGATAAGATTGTGGGGGTGGGGAGGGGGGCGGGAGATCCGTGGGTAAACTATTTAGCCAGAGACGCGGAGTCAGAACACCGCCGCCGCGTCTAATCCAATATTGCAGCGGTGATACACCGGTGTATAGAACCTTCCGTCACTCCATCTCGCCCAACTCCGCGAAATTCCAGGCGACTCGTTCTCCTCCCCATTTGCGTCATAACGATCTTTTTCATCTCTCCATCTCCATCCGAGCGCAGAGTCGGCCAGTCGCTCTCTCTCTCTCTCTCTCTCTCTCCTCTCTCTCTGGCGGTAAGTGTGGAACACTACACTCCTTGCATCTGCTCTGCTTATTAGAGCACATATTGATATATCTCTCACTCTTTCGAGTGACTTTTTGTAGCAGAGAGGATCCTCAATACGGCTCCTACGCTGGCGCTAAATAGACATAGTTTTTTATGCCTATTAATGAGCCAGAGGTATCTTTCTCTGCAACGTGTGCTATCCTAACCTCTTTTCACCTTCTCAACTCGACGTGCGCCAACATCGCTGGAAAAATTTCTGCCGCTGCTCGATCATCTCTCCGTCTTCTCACCAACATCTTTGAGATCATCTGGGGAAGGAACAGCGCAGAAGAGGAGGTTGAAATATAAAAAATTTGAGGGCAGAGGATAACAGTATTTTTGAGGTTAGAGAGTCTAGTTTTATTTTCTATCTCTCTCAGCGCGCGATTTTTGCCGATAATTCTGCGCACACGCGTGAGTTTTTTGGATTCGCCGCCAGAGAGCGACACTATTGCGGAGAACCTCGTACGCAACACGCAAACACTAATACACTATGACGGCTAGGTGCGTCGTATGCAATGAAGCTTGCTCTAGAACATCTAATACTTGTCCAGCTTGCAAGCAGCCGTGCCACTCAAAGTGTGCCGGCAAAAAATTAAACTCCACGTGCGATCGGTGCCGCAGTCTCAAAACATCTCGACAGCAAATTAAAGAGCACGTGGATCCTGCGAAAATAACACCTCAAAGTCGCGCAGTTGATCGTGTATCGACGCCAAAAGATTACAGCCAGCCGAGGAGAGAGGGAAATAGTAACGAGCTGCCGTCTAAAAATAGATCGGAGACTGATCGGCGCTCGAACACAAATCAGTCGTCCAGGGGCACCAGTACCAAATCTTCGAGCAAGACGGGTAACCAACCGTTAGGCGCCGATAGTTCCGTAGGACGGGTCAATGACGTCCAGGCGCCGAGCCTGGAAAACTCCACCAAAAAAAGGCCTCAACACAACGGTCGCGTCTGAAACTTTGTCCGGAATTACGGAACCAGACCTGCCTATGGGAGATTTGAGTTTTATGGGAAAGTCCCATATAATGATCCCTGTGACCACCATGGATCTCTTGTTCAGACGCTTCGACATGCTTCAGGATCAGCTAGATGAGTTAAAATCGTTCATGAGTAAAGACCCTGTATCAGTCAATGTCCCTCCCCTACCCTCGGATAGGGGGGTGGCAGGTGACATCTTGAAATTAATTGACAGGGTCAGTGCTCTTGAGGTGATATTAGCTGAGCATACAGGTGCGATTAGTGAATCTATCGCTAGTTCGAGGATGGTAACTGAGGCTGTCGTTGATCTCAAGGATGACCTACAAAGGGTCCATGTCATGTCCGAGAGAGTCCATGGTGATCAAAGAAGAAGTAGTGATCCTATGCTTGTAAACCGTGATGCGACTGAAATTGAAAATGAAAATGTAAATGTAAATAAGAGCGCTATTAAGCTAGGTAATGGGTCACACGATTCGGCGAGTAAGCCAGATAGAGCTTATAGTGTAGTTTCTGATGGAGACGGTGGTGAGCTCCGCGAGGTGGCCATAAATGGCATTTTAAAAAATGAAATTGAGGTTAATGAGCCTATGCTCAATGAGATCGCCTACGCGGTACTCCGTACCGTCTTACCCTCGATGGATAAATTAAGTATTATTGGGACTCGTGTGGTACGCTCTCGTGAGGTAGTTGGGGAAAAGAGGGAAAAGTTAGTAACAAAGGTTACTAGTCCCTCTATTATTGTCAAACTGGACAATACTAAGCTAGTCAGCGATATTATGCGAGCTAAGAGAAATTTAAGTAATAACTACCTCACTACTGCGGATATTGACAGTACTTTACTTGGCTCGGTGTCTGATGCCTGTATTCCTCGACGTAAAATTTTTATAAATGAAATGTTGCCCAGGGAGAGATTCCTGCTTTTTAAAGGTTTGAGGGCCATAGCCCAAGGGCTTGGTTTTAAGTACGTATGGCATACAGGAGGCAGATTTCTAGTCAGGTATAGGAACAAAGAGCGTGCCCACGTATTTAATTCGGCTACCGACCTACAAGCCATTCAGACGGCGTGCCAGTCCACCACAAAAAGACGGCCAAGTACTGACGTGACTGGTACAGATAGCACCAGTGACAATGACAACACGACACTGGTTGGACGTAGGGATGGCCTGGCGATTAGGTCGGAAGCAAATACTCCGGAATGACTGCCCGTCAATTGTGAAAGGTCGAGGGTGAGGCATTCCCTCAGGGCGGGTTTTCTCAATATTAACTCTATACGAGCACGTATTGAGGAACTTCGTCTTTTCCTGGTTGAAAATTCCTCCTATGACATCTTGGGAGTTGCTGAGTCGTGGCTGGGTCCAGTTGTGGATGACAGTATTATTCAGATTAAGGGTTTTTCGGTAGTTCGGCAGGATCGTAATGTGAATGGTGGAGGAGTCCTTCTGTTTGTACGAAACCATTTTAAAGTTCGTAAAATTGCTTGTTCTAGCACGGAAGGTCCAGGGAAACCTGGAATACCAGAGTATTTATTCTGTGAAGTACAGCAGGGTAGCTCCCCTCCCATTCTAATAGGAGTAATTTATAGACCTCCTAAAATTCCCATGCAAAGGGACTCTGATCTTTTCAGTGTTCTCCGCGATCTCTGCAGTGACTATAGTCACAAAATAGTCATGGGTGATCTGAATGCTGATCTGTCGTCCGCATCTGACGACGCAAATACCATCAAGCGTCTCACCGAGGAGTTATCTCTTCAGGTAATCCGCCACGGCCCGACACACTTCACTCCTACATCCTCCACATGGATTGACTTAATCATGACGGACGAAAATGACACTATTCTGGACTTTAAGAATGAAAGACTGCCCAGTTTTGGCAAACATTGCCTAATAGATGTCACTCTAGACATCTTCACAGCATCTCAGGTAAGAGAGACCTTTGTTTTTCGTGACCTTAAGGGCATCAAGCCCTCCGATCTCGCTGATTTGCTGTCAAACTGTTGTTGGGCAGCCTTTGATTCCTCTGAACTTGACTTGGAAGGTGCATTAAAATCTTTGAATGAAAATTTAAATTCAGTTATTAATGATTTGGCACCGGAAAAAACGGTTTGCCCAAAGAAAAAATATGCTCCTTGGTTTGGTCCTGAGTTGAGAGATCTCGTGGATCGCCGTAATGCCACACACAGGCGTTACAAGCGGACCGGCCGAGCAGATTTGTTCGATGAGTTCTTTCGACTCTGCAACGAGGTCGATTTGCGCATAGCTCAAGAGCGAAATTCCTTCATTTCGAGTCATTTATCTGACGCTCTTGATGATAACAGGAATATTTGGAAGGAAATGCGCAATCTTGGCCTCTTGCCTAAGCGTAAGGAGGAGGAATTTCATGGTTTTACGCCGGGAGAGCTGAATGAGCACTTTGCTGGAATATCTACATCCCCACTTGAAAATATCGAAGATGTTAATGACCTTATTTTGTCTGCGAGTGATGAGGGTTTTTCCTTCAAGCCTATTGTTCTTGCTGATGTTGTACTTGCAATGTCGCATTTTTCCTCGCAGGCTAGGGGTGTAGATGGAATTCCTCAAAATGTGATCGTAAAGGCGATCCCAAGCATTGGCGACTTCATAGTTAGAATATTTAACTCCTCCTTTGCTATGGGTATTTTTCCGGGCATCTGGAAGCAGGCGCAACTCATAGCCTTGAAAAAGGTTAGTGCTCCTTCCACCATTAAGGACTTTCGTCCAATAGCACTGCTCTGCTTCCTCTCAAAGGTGCTAGAGAAGATTGCCCATACCCAAATCACGGAGTATCTCAATAGAAATAGCATTTTGGATCCCTTCCAGGCCGGGTTCAGAAAAAACCACAGTACACAGACGGCATTAATTAAATTGACTGATGACATACGTATGGCCATTGATGACAGAAAGTTAACGCTCCTGCTGTTGTTTGACTTCAGCAAAGCGTTCGACACAGTATCACCATCTAAACTGTTGTGCAAATTGAAGAGTCTGGGTTTCTCTAGGATGGCTCTTCAATGGGTTAAATCCTATTTACAAGGCCGCACCCAGATGGTAATCTCTGGGAACAGCGGAAATTCTGATTGGTGGGAGACAAACCTAGGAGTGCCGCAGGGCTCTGTCCTGGGGCCTCTACTCTTCAGTCTGTACGTAAATGACCTGCGTGACGTACTGGACGGAAAACTGACTAAACATCTTTTTTACGCCGATGACCTTCAGATCTACCTTCATACCACGAAGGATAGATTCCATGAAGGATTGGCTCGACTGTCGGAAGCAGCACGATTGGTCTCTGAATGGGCGGGGAGCTCCGGCCTGCATCTCAACACCAGCAAGACCAAGGCAATATTCTTCGGGTCGATGAAGAATGTTAATGACATCAAGTCCTGCAGTCCTTCTGGTGTTGGGATGCCGGATGGAGTGATCGTCCCCTTTGAAGACTCGGTCGTGAGTCTCGGTGTTATTCTTGACAATAAACTTACGTGGAAGCCGCAAGTTGACTCTATTGCAAAAAAAGTAAATAAAGCCCTGTATAGCTTGCGGTTTATCAGGGACTGTACCACCGAGACTCTCCGCAGACGATTGGTCGAGTCACTAGTCCAACCACATCTGGACTATTGTACTGTGGTTTATCTAGACGCGTCGGATGAACTTCGACGAAGACTGCAGAGATTGAGCAACTCATGTGTGAGGTATGTTTTTGGAGTTAGGAGGGATGTTCACATTTCCCCCTTCAGGAGGCGTCTGGGTTGGATGCTTACGGATTCGCGCCGTCTTTACTTTGAAGGTATCCTTTTATACAAGGTCACCAGGTTGCGCGAGCCTGGGTACCTATTTACGATGTTTAAAAAGCACACACCCAGACCCACCAGCAGGGATGTTCCCCCTGAACTTCACATTCCAGGAGTGAGTACTGTGACCGGGGCTAAGGCCTTTCAGGTTCATGGGGCTCGTTTCTGGAATTCCCTTCCCTCTTCTCTCCGAAATCTCCCCTCCTTAGCCTCATTCAAAGTAGCCTTGAGACGCTACCTAGTAAACCTCGACCACTAGGGTAGCGATGTATCGGGCGAAAATGTAGTTTACATAGCTAGACTGAACCTCGTGGTTCTCTTTTTAATAACGCAGTCTGTGATAAATTTTATACAAAAGTATTTATGTGATTCGATATCTGTGATAAAAACGGCCTTGACCAAAAGTATTATATATTATAAGCTATGTTTTTTGTGATATCACAGTATCTAGTATTTAGTATTTTATATTAGTATTAATTATATCGCAGGCACAGTATTCCAACAGTATTATTATTGAATATTTTTAAGTGTAATGTTTTTTGTATTTTCTATTTTTCTTAATCTATGTATTTTTAATTTTTGTTTTTTTGCTATGCAAAATAAAGGCCATCTATCTATCTATCTATCTCTTGATCGGATTACCGCGCGGCAGCGATATATATAACGACGAAAATAGCTGATGCGCCGCGACGACTCGTGCTGCGCTGAATAATTTCCGTAGCCTCTGCAACCGAGAGGAGGATTGAATTCGCGAGAGCCAGTGCGCGGCAGCGGCAGCCACGAGGCGGGAACATTTTTAGGACAGCTCTATAGGAACGAGAGAGAGAGAGAGTACGTATATAGCGTACGGCTTGTCGTCAACGACGTCGTCGTCGGTGGGTCACGAGTTTGGATGGGCCGATCGATTCTCTCGTCTCCTGCCTCCGCTCTTCCATTATACACCTTTCGAGCACTGCAAGCTCTACTCTCTCTCTCTCTCTCGCGCTCCATATTCGCTCCGTTATTGCTTTCTTGTTGACTGTGTACCGCGCGCGCGCGCTTCTGCCGCGCCGCTTCAGAGGAGTCGCCAACGGTTTTACCTTCCTCTTTCGCGTCTGTCCCCCCTCTACCCGCACTTTGCCGTGTGCACAGCCTCTCTCTCTCTCTGTGTTTCGAAAATAAATAAAGAAAGGCGAAAGCTCCAGCCGATGAACGTAAATATCTCCGTATTTGAATTTGGACTTGGAAGAGAGAGAAAAAGCTTCTCTCGCCCGCGTAAATATATACGAGCTTTCCGAGCGAAGAAGCTCTCGCTCCCCCCCCCCCCTCCGGTGAAAACGCCTCTGTTTTTACGTCCGCGCGCACCTCTATTTCTTCTTCGACGATGCGCGAGAGGCACCGCGCCGCTGCGCGAGCGCCGAGTATTTATTTTCGCGCGCGATCGGCTTGCAGCCATAGCGTCAGAAACAATATATGGACGCGTAAATCGGCTTTCGGAAGAGGGGCGCTTTTCCCCCCATCTTTTTTTTTGTTACTTCGACCTTACAGAGAGACCTATGAATAATTCCAAGAGGCTTCGCCGTATACTGCGCGCAACAACAACTGTTGTATATTCGCTTATTAAACGGCTGTCCATTATTGAGGAGCTTTCCGTGCGCACGGCGGCGCGCAGTTACACGGATTTTACGATCTCTCGTCCGCGGCTTTGCGCTTAAGCGCGCGTGTTTACCGCGTCGGTACTTGCCGAGCCTTCTTACTTATTCATCGCCGTAGAATTTTCTTTTTTTTCACGAGAATCATGTTATACGGTTGTCGTCTCGACCCGATTTCCGATTACAGCGTCCCCTTTACCGCGCGTCGCCTCTATTACACTATCGACCACCCCTAATACGTGTTACGTTACGAGTGTCGCGTATACAATACGTCGTTAGAGGGCCTTGTTGTACATCCATTACAGAGCGACGCGCGGGCGGAGAGGGGGAGAGAATAGTCTCGTTCCGTGCGCGAGCCGTCGGCTTTTTGGGTCAAACGCGGGCGGCTTTCGTCCTCGGTGCTCTGGCGGAGCGTCGCGAAGAAATCGATTTTCCGTCTCTCTCTTATTCTCTATCGCGCGCGCGACAGCACCGCGGGCTAAAAAAGAGAACCTCCCCCCCGCACGAACGTCGAATCGAGGATAGTCCGGAGGGGGAAGAAGGTCCGCTCGCGGAATTGGTGTATATATAGTCCGCGTGCGCAGCTCGCCAGATGACACGAGAAAAAGTTGAGGGTAAAAGGGAGAGAGGTAAATCCGCGTAAGGCGTAGGATAGCGTTTCTGGGGGTAGGGGGGAGGGGGAGATCGGTTCCTGGCATCGACGGGGATGAAAAGCAAGCGAGCGTGCCTCTTTCCTTCTCCTTCGTCTATTACCGTCCTTCCTCTCTCTCTTTCGTCGCTGGCAGACGAATACTCGCGACGCTGCTTGATTCAATATTCGTTTTTCTGCGCGGCATAACTTTCCATTTGCATGGCCTTCGCGCGCGCGGTTTCTCTCTCTCTTTCTCTCTCCGCTACTTCGACTTTTCTCTGAGCGCGGCGCTTAGCCTTTGCGGATTCCTCCGTGTCTTTGCGCGCGCTGCTTTCTCCATATTCATGTAAACAGCGGTGTATCCGATTTTTCCTTTCTTTCTCTCCATGCAAATCTCGGCTTCTCTCTCACTCTTTCGCCGGGCTGTGTCGTGCCTTCTCCGCTGTAAAATTCGTCACGTGTGCGCGGCCGTGTGGGGGTTGTGTATACTTTGGCTGTTGTCGGAAGCTGCGGCGGGAGATGGATATTTTGGCGGAAAGGTCGGGGCGAGTAAAGAGGCGGATATAAGCAATACGCCAGTGCCGCTGGGATATTAAATTGAATATGAGTTTCGATTTGGGACAGGCGCGTGTCCGTATACGTTTGTGTTTTTTTTTCGGACGGAGGAACCTCCCGATTTTCGTTTCGCCAACGAAGCTCGATGAGCCTGCTGTTTTTGATATTTGCCCTTTTACGCTCCGCAATACTCGCTTGATGTCGGGTAATAACCGTCCGGCCAGTGTGCGCTCGAATAAAAATGCGGAAAGCTCCCCGACGAGACTTGTAACGCTCGCTGATTTATAAAATATCTCGAGCCGCGCCGCGCGTGGCGTCAGGTTATATTATGCTCGTTCGAATAAACAAACGCGCGCGCGCGCGCGGCTCTGTAATCAATTTTTTATTTTCGCCCCGATTTTCAAAAAACGATTTATCGCCGAGAATTCGTAATGCGAAATTATTGCCCGCATTTCGTTTGTTCGCAATGATTATACGCGCTTATCCGAGCGCACTCTTGTATAACTCGCAGATTTAAAATTCGCGGCGTAAAATATATGTGTACGAAATACCACCGAAAAATTTTCGTATTAAAAAAAATAAGCGCGGAATTAGCGAGCGCACCGAGCAAAAAGTGCGGCTCTCTCGCTCGCCGTATAAATTAGCATATTGATTGGCAATCATCAGGAAAATGTAAATGCCGTAATTGACTGGTAAAGGGGGAGGGGGGGATGTCCGGGCCGCGCGCAATGCAAAGTATGCATAGATTATCCCCCAAACAACTCTCAGTCCATTTATTTCCGTCGAAACGTAGGAAAGCCGCTCGTCGTTAGAGCGAGTGTAGTGGAAGAGAGAGAGAGAGAGAGACAGAGATAGAAGCTCGTGCTGCTAAAGCATTTTCAGCTCTGGAAAATTGCCGCTCCGGGTACAAGTCGAGTCTTGACGGCCTTAACTGTATTTACCACTCGAAATAGGAGAGAGAGAGAGAGAGAGAGAGAGAGAGAGAGAGAGAGAGAGAGAGAGCGACGAGCAAGCGCGTGAGCTCAAAAACATCGGAGGCGAGCGGCCCATAGCAGCGCTCGGCACTCGAAATCTCCTCTCTATCTCGAGTCTCTCTCTCTGTCTCTCTCTCTTTCTGTGCCGAGGCGAGTTTCGCAGTCGCAAAATTTACATTAATCGTCATAGCCGAGGCTTCGACTCGTCGCCACCACCACCGCCACACTGCCACGGCGAAGCAGGTCCTGATACCGAGAGCAGAGAAAGAGAGAGAGAGAGGGAGAGAGAACGGCGGTGAGTTAATTCGAAAACTTTGAGCTGAGGAGGAAGCAGCAGCAGCAGCGCAGCAGCAGAGAGTCGCGAGAGCGGCGCAGGCGCGAGCACCGCGCGAACAAGTCCAATTTGCAATTTTGCAATTCCAATGGTCGCCGCGCGACCCTTAGCTAAATATGCAGATCTCGGCCTTCTATACGCGTAGCGCCGGCGCGAGAGAGCGAGAGAGAGAGAGAACTCCCCCCCCCCTCTCGCTCTTTTTGCTTAACCTCCTTGCAGTCTTTCTTTCTCTCTCTCCCTCCCTCTTCCTCATTCTGATTTACGGCGTCTGTCAGCGCTTTTCTCGCGGGAGATATATCGAGGAGCGCAACAGTTTATTAGGTATATACACAAGTCGCGCGCAATTGCACATCTATATACATACATACATACAGCGTGTGCAGCACTTGCCGAGTAGTAAAGCCCCGGCTACGTCCAGGCACGCGCGTTCGCCGCATTAAATGCAAACGGAAGCGCATTACGAGGACCTAACGCGACGAGAGAGAGAGAGAGAGAGAGAGAGAGAGAGCAGTGCGCAATTAAATGTAGGAAGTAGTAGTGGCGGTATAGTCGCAGCTGCCTCGAGAGCGAAATGACGCGTTGCCGCACTACTACTACTACTGCTGCGGGGGGTTGGGGGAGGGGGGTTGCTGCTGCTGCTGCTGCTCCAACGGAGAGCCGTCGTCGCTGGCGCAATTTGTAGTAGGAACAAAGGTAATTATCCCGCTGGTTGTTAGCGCTGCAGCCGAGGTCAAGCAACGCACAGTGTGTGTCAGAGAGAGAGAGAGAGAGAGAGAGAGAGAGAGAGAGAGAGAGAGAGAGAGAGAGTCCAGAGAGTCGGAATTCGCGCGCACGTGTGCAGCGCTACAGAGAGCCACTGCGAAGCTCTCGCGCTTCGTGCCCCTGGCGTCGGCTCGTAATTTTCCTCCGTATATATAGCTCCGATGCGCACACGCGGCGGCTTTCTTATATATACGTCTTCGAACGGGCTGCTGCTATATACTCGCGAAACAATCGAGCCACTGCAGTGTATCTATATATGCGTCCCGCAGACGCAGCTCGCGCGGATTAATCTTGCTCGTCGCGCTGCAGCGTTAACTGGAAATGTTTGGGGAGGCCGATGCGGCGCGTCTATAATAATGCGAATTCGCGCATACGTGCGCATAAGACTCGTTAAGGACTGTCGCAGTCGGCGCTACTGCTGCTGCGATGCTACGTGACCGATATATATGTATATGTATAAAAAGCTTATAGCCAGGCACACAGACGCACACGCGCTATCGAGATAATGGAGTATTCTAGTCGTGCGGAGCAGCCCAAACGGCCCGATTAGCCCCTTTTTCGTGCAGCCGCAGCAGGGCTGCGTGTGTGCGTGTACTACATATTATATGAATAAGCGCGGCCGACAATAGGGACGAGATCGCGTCCAATCGGTTTCGACGCGGCTCGATTCAATTTTCCCGGAAGCTGCAGTAAATGCAGGGCATAGATTATAAATTGGATCCCCGTTGTTTGGCAACGTGGCGAATCGATATAACGCGGAGAGAGAGAGAGACGAGCGATTTCTCGTTCATTCTCCGGCTCGTCGCGGCGCTGCTGATTATCCAAGACCTATTACTCCGAAAAAGCAACTCTCTCTCTCTCGTTCTCGAGGAGGCACCTTTATCGTTCTTTTATTTCGTCTCTCTTATACTCCCTCGTCTCGCGAGGGAGTCCAATTCCTCCTCGCGCAAAAGTTCATTTTCTTCGCTCTTCCCTCAAAGCCCTTCATATTAGCGGGCAGCAGCGTCGGAGCCTCGAGGCATCCCGTATATATATACGTCGCCAGCTCCCGCTCCGCAAGGCTTCTCTTCGCCAAGTAATTCCACCTATGAACTCGTACTATTTGCCAAATCGAAATGTTAAAAGTAATAGCTATAAAGGTGCTCTCTCGCACTCGTCTCTGTGTGTGTGTGTGTGTGTGTGGGTGTGTAGATGGAAGCCGAGTCGTCCTCGAAGTATATAGTCTCCCGAAAGAGGCCAGCGCGCAAAGCGGAAAAGCAATAGGAGGGCGGCGCAGCATCGAATTCAGTTAAGGAGGATTATAAATTGTGCCGGCAGCGCTGCCAAAGTCCCCGCGGGCATATCTCTCGTGCGGCGGGGGAGGGGGGAGAAACTTTTCTTCGGCGCGCGTGGACTCTCTCTCTCTCTCTCTCGTGTAATTCGAAACTCGCGTTGCCGGAAAACGGAAAGAAGAGCGCCTCCGTAGACTTACTCTCTCTCTCTCTCCCTGACGTCCTCGAGATTTAGCCTTTTCGTCTGATTAAGATGATGCACGAGACGCGGTACTACTCTCCGAGAACTTTCCGTTGTTACTTTGGATTGCGGAGAGAGAGAGAGAGAGAGAGAGAGAGAGGCAGGCTTGTGTCGACGTCGATTCCCCTGCGCTCGGCTGGCTGCGCCGCTCTGTTTCCGAGGGAAATTCAGGCAAAATTTTGCCGGAGAGAGAGAGAGAGAGTGAGCGCGTGCTTTCAACTTTTTCGCCTGCTCCGCTGGAAATTCGGAGTAACTTTAAATTTTGCAAATGCACGGATGGCTAAGTTCTCCCCGCACCCCCACCCCCCTCTCTCTCTCTCTCTCTATGCGTCGATCGCGCAGCAGCTGGTATGTATTGACTTGGGCTCTCGCGGTCGGATTAACCACCGCCGCGCTCGAAATTTGAATTTCGAAATTGCAGCGTCAATTCCGAGCGTTTAAGTATTTAAATTGCAACGATCGCAATTTAGATGTGTGTCTGTGTGTGTGTGTGTGTACTCGGACGCTGAATTTCAATTTTTCGGGGGGCTCCCCGCAATTGATTTCTAAATTACCGCTTGTTTTGTCGGTCATGCATATTGAACAGCGGATACGCAATTCTCGCGATCTCTATCTATATATATCTGTCTAACTCGTGCGAGCTACGGCGGCGCGCCTTATATCGTCGTCGCGCACCATATCGCACGAATGAAAAAGGAATCAGCAGCCGTTTATTACTCCGCCGATCCGCATGTGCGGCGTAAATCTTGGAGAAAAATATCGGAATATAAAAATTCGTATCATCAAATTCGACCCCTCCTCCCTTCGCCCCTCTCTCCCCCATTCTTCTCTTCTGCTCTGCGGAGCGGGTAGTGTGTGTGTGCTGCAAATCGCCGTATAAAAGTGATAGATGTAGCGAGAAAAATCATAAAAGCTATTCCCTCTCTCTCTCTCTCTCTCTACTTCCGTGTTTCCGCGCGTAAGAAAAATTTCCTATTCATTATCTATTACGGCTCTGCTGCCGCGCCTCGCGACGGATGTGGCGGCACACATCTGTACCAGACGAGCTTAGCGCTCAAAGAAAAAAAAAGAGCTCGGCCGATAAATCAGTAGTAACAGACCGGCACGCATAGATATCGAGGGTGGGGGAGAGTAGTGATCGTATCGATTCTCTTTTTCCTCCCCCCCTCCCTCTCCCTGTCACTGATTAGGCTAATAACGCGTACGCGCCTATGAAGCAAGAAACGACGGCTGCGCGTCCGTGTCGGCCGTTGGGCTCGTTACACGTTAACGTCGCATGGCAACCAAGTGTACAAAAAAAGGGAAGAGGCCGTTACAAACAAATGCAGCCTCACGCGCGCTCCATGCGATATATACTATACACACATATAACTTACGCGCGTCGTATGTACGCGGCTGGAAATGCGAGGCGAGCTCTATACTCATAATCGCGCAGTTAAGGAGATAAATATGATGACGTCAGCGGCAGCCCCGTCGCGCGTCCTCCTCGTCGTAACAGCTGAGGAGGAGGTCTCGAGAGGGAGAAAAAAGAGTCTACACATATTCTCGCTGTCTCTCTCTCTCTCTCGTCGAGCGAGGGAATTAAAAGAAGCGCCGCGCGAGCGGCTGGATGCAAATGCGTCGGGATAACGGCATTTTCATTTCCTCCTTCCGCGCGTCTAGTTTGTCGCGCGCGAGCAGTGCGGCGATGTATCACGGAGCGCCCGGGATGCGGCCTCTCTCTCTCGCGTACAGTTGCGCCCGATACGAGATAAATAACAAAAGTTTTTCGGGACGAGAATTTATTACGGCGGCGCTTATTTTCAACTGTGCAAACTTGTTAACCGCTTCGAAAAGCCACTGTTTGCTCGACGCACGGCGATGCGCGCGATTCAACAAAAAGCCGAATGATTTATGAAAGCCGCGGCCAGATTTCCCGGGTATATATGCATACGCGAGCGAGCCGTACGTTGAAAAAGCGCAGCGGCAGAAGCGGCCATAGACGCGACGCGCGAGATCCTTTTTGGAAAGGCCGCATTGAGGCACGCCAACTTTCGCGCGCGCCGAGAATGAACCCGGGCGGAGTCCTCCTTTCCGCCCGTGCGTTGCCCCTACGTCGTCCCCGAAGGAGAGCCGGAGGGAGAGAGGACTTAGGTCTCGAGAGCGAAAATCATTGTCGAAGCTTTGCGGGAATTAAGCGCGAAGGACAAACGGCTCTCGCGTCTCCCGCCGCCCCCTGATTTATTTTCCCTGTGCAGTGTGCTTACGCGTATATATATGTATATACGTCGAACTAGAAAATGCATCCGAAGATTTAGTTGTCGTGAAATTACCTCCGCAGCTCTTTCTTACTCTTTTGTACGTTGCAGCCGCGACTCTCGTTCCTCCGCGTTCGAGTCGCGTATTCGAGAGCTGCTTTTTCGTCTCTTTCGCGAGGGAAGAGCGAGAAATGCGCGGCGATCACTCGAAGAGCTGGCCTGAAAACGGAAAAGCCGGGAGCTTTTTCTATTTAGTTTAATTATATCTCCAAAGCCCCCTCGACTCTCTCGTTTGCGCGCGCGGACGAGATTAAATAAGAGTATTAAAAAAAGGGGGGGGGGCTATATTTATACCGTAAATGAAGAATTTTCTTAGTTATTACTTTTTAATTGCAAAGACGTTATGCAGCGCGCGTTTTATCCGGAATATAAGGAGAGCAGAGGCAAATTGCTCCGTCTCTGTGCATCAAATTATTCCACTTATTCAGCTATTCGCTTAATCACAGTATATAAGTATACGTCCCATCGACTCTCGGACTTGCTTTTCCCTCTTTCGCCATATATCTGAGGCCAGCCTCCCTCCGTCCCTCCGCGATGTCTGACGCTCGAGCGGCCGAGCGGACTCTCGAGCAGTTGAGTTTTTCGCAAGCTCACGCGGCACAGAGTAGAATAAACGAAATAAAAGAGAAGGAAAATCGCGACCAGCCGAGAGGAGAGCGAGAGGCAAGGCGAATATAAGAATCCTTGAACGAGGAGACCCGAGGGATTATCATGGAAAGTCCTTTCGTCTTTTCTCCCGCATTAAATTCGCCCTCTAATTGGATCGAATCCGGCGCGGCGTCTCCCTCGTCGCCCCCCACCGCCGCGCGGCACCACCTTTTTTTTCGCTCTTCAGCGCGACAACGTCGCGGTGTACCCGCGATAGAAATCGCGAACGCGCCGCGCAATAAATTAAGGAACAACGATGACGCCGTGGAGCAACAGTGAACTCGCTGCGAAATCCTGCGACGCGGATATATTAACGAGAGGATAAGTATAGAGGCGCTATCTCGCTCCCGAAAATCTTTGAAGCGAGTAGTTCGCGTTGAATTCCCGGCGTAAGGGGTGTGCGGTGGGGGGGAGACGACTCTTCCTAATCGAGTTTAGTTTATCTGGTAGAGAGAGAGAGAGAGAGAGAGAGAGAGAGAGAGAGAGAGAGACACGGGTGAGCTATTAGTATCAGTCGCCGAGAGGCTGTGCGCACTCTTTCGAGTTGCATCTCTCGTTCCTCGTCATCTCTCTCTCTCTCTCTCCCGTTAGTTTCTCGAGCGTACAGCGCGTTTCTCCCCTCGGAAGAGGGAACACCTTTTCTCCCTCTCTCTCTCTCTCTCTGATCCCTCCCTCCCTCCCACCCCCCTCTCTTCCTCGCTAACTCATAACTACGTCACATCCTGGAGGTAATTGAAAATGCTATCTAGCAGCCGGGCGCCGGCATCCTTTCCTCCTCGCGGCCAACTCCATCCTCGATCTGCGCGCCTCTGTGTGTGTGTGTACGAGAGCGCGTAGGAACGGCTTGGTAATTAACACTCCCAATGCGGCGGCGGCGGCGGGAGGCCCGGATAACTCGGGCCGCGCGCGGAAAACTCGGGAAAACTCTCGTGATAGCGCTCTACAAAGCTCGCGTGCTCCATCGTACTTTCTCTCGAGTTTCTTTTATTTCCTGCAGCGCTCGCGCGCTCCCTATATATACAGCTGTCTCTCTCTCTCTTTCGCTCGCTGACTGGCTCCGCGCGGCGCTCGATGCTGGTTAGCCGCGCGCCGAAGAGCTCGTACAACCGCAAGCTGTATTCGACGGAAAATGGGCTTGCTGCTGGAACTCGCGTCGAGCTTTCACCCCTTATACTTTCCAGCGGCGGCTTGGCATCGCGCAGAGAGCCGGATGGATTTAGCGTTGGTATAGCAGCCCGCCACGTGCGCGGCGGTTCTCTCTTTCTCCGTCTGCGTATTCTACGATGCGTAGAGAGAGAGATAGAGAGAGTATGCGCGCCAGATTAGCGCCGGCCGTAGTAGCGGCAATCAGACGCGGGCGAACTGTATATAAGTACGTCGCGGGAGCGCAAGGCGCCTCGGAACGAACGAAAGGAAGGAAGGAAGGAAGGAAGGCTCGCGCGCGCGTTGCAGCTCTAGCGCAGCAGCAGCAGCAGCAGCACCAGTACGGCCTATCGACCCCGGCGGAATCAATACTTTCGGCTGCTGCTACTGTCGGCCTCTCTCTCTCTCTCTCCTCACTCGCTGGTTATACAGCACCGCCGACTCGCGGCACAGCGAGGAGGAGAGGGAGCGAAAAAACGAGTATACGGAACGAGATCCGAATAATAAGCCGCGCGGCGTGCATGCCATTTCATCGATTTCTCGGGATCTCTCTCTCTCTCTCGCTGCTGAACGCGCGACGCTTGTCCCTGTCCTATACCTTCGTTCTGTTTTTTTTTCTTCTTCTTCTCTTCTACTTTTTCACTTTTGCGTGTTTTTTTTCTCCATCGAGCGGCTCGCGTGTGCGCGGAGCTTTGATCCCGCGCCCCATTGAGTATTTCGCCTCGGTCCGCTGTGCCGAAGCTTCGCGCAGGTGGATCACTTCTCCGGATGGGAATGGAAAATAAATGCGGGGAAATTCGGGGGAAAATCTGTCGCGGCAACGAGCCCGAGAGCTTGCGCCTGAACTGGATAGCCGGCCATTGGTACCCAACCGACGGTACACACGCACACACGTACACGCACCGAAAGAGAGAGAGAGAGAGAGGATAGCGCATAAGAAATCGATTTTCCTCCTTTCCCGCCTCTCTCTCTCTGCTATGCCTCTGTCTGGGACATTGACAAATGGAGGCCACCTTTCAACGGCCCCGCTATAGCCGACTCTCGAGACGAGTAGCTACGCCCTCCACTTTCTTAAGGTGTTCTCTCTCTCGAGCAGCAGCAGCAGCAGCAGCAGCGGCAGCAGTAGTAGTAGTAGCCTAACAGCAAGCTCCCGTTGCTTACCCGTTGCCATCCTCGCGCGCCTTTTCTTATTACACCACCGGGGCAGCACACACCGTACAATACCACCAGCTGTGCAGCTGCTCGCTGAGAGTGTGTGCGCGTATATGTATATATATATCGTCTCGTCGCCGGCGCCACCATTAATTAAAGGCAAATCAACAGTGCTCGCCTCCCGCGTTAGCGTCTGTCTCGAGATGAGGAAGAAATCGCCGAAATCCACTTGTGCGCGCCGAGGTATTAGAGCGAGAGAGGGGGACACATACACAAGGCGAGGGACTCGCGCGCGCGCGAGAGAAAAACAACTATATCGAGTTATCCACTCTTCGCGCGACCGAAAAGCCATTTGTCTTGATCAGATAGCAGAGGGCTGCTGCTGCTGCTGCTGCAGCGCGGAGCCAACTTTTTCTACTTAAAACTTTAAATAAATGCGCGGAGGGGTTGGGTAGTGGGGGGGAGGGTGTGGAAGTGGAGGGGGGGTGGAAGTTGCGAGTACCCCGCACTGCGACGAGATTACGAGGATGAGTACGCTCTCGATGGAGTGCGTCCGTCAACGATTGCGGCAAAAATCAGGTGGGCTTAAAATTTGCACCTGTTGCATATTTTCCAAATGAAGCGTCGCCGCCGTATAGCCAGATCGTACTGTGTGTGCGTTCGTTAAAAATTCAACCGGCCGCTGGTGCACAGCCCTGAAAAAACCTCGGGCAGACCGGAGAGATGCATGCATACATATATAGTATATACATATATATATCTATGTATACAGGTATATAAGGGTCGGCAGGGAGAGCATAGAGCCGCAGAGCAGGCATTCCCTCGATAGGGCCCGAGCTAATCCCTGCGTCAGAGATCGTGCGTTATCGCGCGGCGGAGCGTCCGCCGGTTGTGTGCGGCGCGGCGCCGAAGCCCGAAGGCCGCCGCACATGCATAGGTAAGCGAGATAGCTGAGTTATATATATACATGTTCAGGTGCTGTTGCTGCTGCTGCTACTACTACTACTGCTGCTGGGGAAAATCGTGTATACACAGCGCGCAGCTGTCGCTGAAAACACGAAGTCACTCCCCCCCCCCCCGATGTCCTTGTCTGATCGACAAGTCGGAAAAATAGTGTGTGTGTGTGTGTGTGTGTGTGTGTGTGTGTGTGTGTCGGAGCCAACTGTGCCGGTGTACATCCAAAGTTTATATTTATATCGCTGCAACGAATGAAAACGTTCTCCCGGGCGAACGAGCGAGTTTCCGCGCGCGCGCGCGCGCGGGCTAAAACAATATAAATGCATGAAAATTCCATAATGGAAGCATTAAAGGAGATCGTAAAGCCGGGCCCTGATGTCCGCATAATAGATTCATACGCAGAATTTCGGGGAGCCGGGAGCGAGCTGCTCGCGATTCATACGTTTTCCCCCCGCGCACCCTCGACTCTCTCGCGGTAGGTATACGCGCTCGAGCCGGGGAATTAAACTACGAGAATTACAGAGAGAAAGAGAGAGAGAGAGAGCGAGAGAGGAGCAGCATTCGCCGGAGCTATTCGCCGCGGAGTAATGAAACTAACAAGTCACGTTCTCTCTCCAGTAATTCGTGCCCGACCAATGAGCGCCGAACTCGACGGCTCGGAACATCAGGCGCGCGCCCCAAAAACACAGGGACTATACTCTGCCGCGCGCAAGTTGGCCGCGGAAGTTGCGGGAGATCCGTATTCGCGTATTGTATACATATATGTATATATGCACGGCCTGTGCGCCTATATGCTCATCCCTCTCGCTCGCTCGCCTTCGCCTGCGCACACCTGATCTTCACGAACTTGCCAAAGTCGTCCGGGGGTGTACTTAGTCGAGGATGCGCGTGTAAATTATTTATACCGCGAATATATGTCGCTGCGCGCCTTGTCGCGCATCGGCGATTTCGCATAATTGCCGGGCGAGCGGCGCGAGCTGAGTGCGCGCATCGGGTATTGTACGTGGAAAATCTTAAATCACTCCGTGTAGACGCGGAGCTGGTACACGGGGTGAGAGCTGGGGCGAGAGACGCTTGGCTGCTCTCACGGAGCATATATCTATCGCCATTAATCATAAGTAAGTCCCTGAAACTCGAGAGAGAGAGATGATGTCCTCCTCTAGAGAGAGAGAGAACTCGCGGGGACTATCGTATATCTATATAGGAGGAAGCTTGTTGTCTAGCATCTCTCCTAATTCTCTCTCTCTCTCTCTGTCTCTTTTGAGACGCTGCCTCATGAAACTACTGCCACTGATATAGCACCGTCCTCCCCAGTACCCATTGATTAATCAAAGCTAGCACCTCGCGAGAGCATCTGCTCCTCTCAGTCTCTCTGTCTCGACCTCTCTATAGCCCCCCTCCCCCGCCCTCGAAGCTGCTTAGGACTCTATATCTACCTCTCTCTGTGAATATATACTGCAACCACTACCGCGTGTACCACTCCGGGACTCGTCGTCGGATGCGCATTTCCAGGTCTCTCCGACGTGTATATATAGATGTATATACAGATCGGTCAGTATCGAAAGTCAATGCGGGGGGGGGGTGCGTCATTAGTCCCCTTCGCGTCGATGCTCGGCGTACAAAGGATACGCTTTTTCCCTCTTTTCTCGTCTTTTTAATATCTCGTACGCGTGTGTCGATGGATATGCGCGTAGAACGTCGTCGTTGCGTGCAGTGCGAGAGAGAAAGAGAAAACGAAAGGGGGTCAATCTACTACTACCACCGCTACCGCTACATCGGCATTGTTCCCGGGGATGTGGGAGGGCGGCGCGGGCTGTATTCTCGTGTAATGGTTCCGCGCGTGATTATTTTTTAATGGGACAATCAACGTGGGGATGTAACTCAGCGCTTTAGAGGAAGAGAGAGAGAGGGGGGGGAGGTGCGCAGCGCAGGGGAGGGAGCGAGTGCACTTGGAATATTTTTCGGTTATCCTTTATGTAGGTTAATTGTCTTTAATTTACGTTATTGCGCTGGCGCGAGCGAGCGAGAGTTTAACGTGATTGTTTTCCTTTTATTCCACTGGAAAATAAAATGGCCTATGTAAGAGCGGGAAACGCGTGCGCAAATTGTTGCGTATACGCTTTTTACGCCGCGTTGTTGTACACAGCGCGCTACTTTCGTCGAATTTCGTATTTTTTTTCTCTCTCTCTCCAGCCCAGCCAACCGACTGCGAAACATCCATTTTGATATTCAATAAAATTTCCGCGCGTAAAATTTATAAAGCCACTGAATTAAAATACCCCCCCTTCCCCCCGAGCGAGCGGGTAAGCGTGAAAATGTTTACGCTCGCCGAATAAAAATGTAATCAACGACAAATTACCGTCAATTCCAGGAGGAGAAAAGCTTCGGAATGTAAATCGCCGCGTAAAATTTGAGCGAACAGCTCTTTATCGCTGACTTCTCTCCGCTCCCTATCGCTGAAATCATTCCATAAATCCGCCCCTCGCGCTGCACGGCACCCGATGTTACGTGCCAAGTCTCTCGAATCGTCCTCTTTCTCTCTCTCGACTCCGCGAGCATTCCCAAACATTGCATCAGCGAAAATTTTTTTCCATCCCCCCTTCCCCCCTTTTTTTCGTTGAAAAACGCGTCCGTACGTACACGTACACACACGCGACTGCAACACGAGCGGAATCCCCGGCAGCTCTCCTGGCGAGGCTCTATATACAGCTATAACACACATAGCATCAGCAGCGCGTCTGCACAGCGCATATAGTGCGAAGGAAGGGAATTCGGAAATGCGCGCGCTGTCCCGTCATTGTCGTCGTCGTCGTCGTCGTCGTCGTCGACAAACTATCGCCCGAAAACTGGAGCGAGGCTGACACCGCTGCGCACGAATTAGAATTCGCGCTGCTCAGCGAAATGCTCGGCGCACAGAATTCGAGCTTAAGCGCCTCGTGTATGTACGCGCGGGGTGTATATATACACAGGTTGACGTGTGCGAGGGGGGGGGGATTTTTTTCCGACCGACCGGAGCACATACACGATCCATCGACGAATATTCCGCAAGATCAGCAGTGGCGGCGAGAGGAACGCCGACCAAAAATCCGAAGCGTTGAAGGACAGACGGAAAGCGAGGGCAAGGAAGAGGCTATATATACGCGCAGGAAGAGCGCTGCGGTGCGGTCGGCATATCTGGCATGCATAATATCCGAATTCCGAGGACGGCGACGACAACTGCACAGAGGAATCCGGGCGAGTTCGTTAAATCGACGCCGAGGCTTGACACATGCCAGGCTAAGGAACAGATAGAGAACTCTCCCGGCTTTGTGCCGCGTTCGAATGCCGCTGCGATATCTGAAAAAGCTCTCGTGGTAAATCGTTTTTTCTCTCGTCCGGGATTGTGCGCGCGTATATATATACGTCTGCGCAGCGCAGAGAACGGACGGACGCAAAAAGCGTATGTGCGCAGCCCCGCGCGTGTTATATACATAAATTCGCGAGCTCCACGTCACGGCCGAGATTTGAAAATCCGATATTAAATCACGTCTCTCTGCGCTGGGCTGCTACTGTGCTACTGCTGCTGGTCGGTGCCGATTACCTTCGTTTCTCCGGCCGCCGAGAATTTCTCCTGATTTATTGCCCCTTTCGGATTTTCATTTATTATTAAAATATATAGGAGCTGGCTGCGCCGGTTTCTTGCGCAGTGCCCCCCCCAGACACGAGTGCCACAGACCAAGTTATCGGTCTTTCTTCGCGCGCCGGGCGCTTTTTTTCCGCCCCCGGAGCTGAGAATTTCTCTCCAGAAGTCGGAGTTATGGTCGGAGGGCGAAAGCCTTTTTCTCTCTGCTCCGATGGGGGGGCGTTGGTCATAATTTCAAACGGTTTGCTATTGAGATTTCTCGAGGAAATTTATGGGAAATTCAGTTTATCTGAATTTCGGGTTAGCGACAGGCGGTTAGCTTGATAAATAAAGAGAGAAAGAGAGGGGAAGTATTGGCTTTATTTTTCACGGGCTCGAGTTTGATACACTTGGCTCGTTTATCATTCGCGTCGACTTACAGCTTTCATCCAGCCTGTAACGGTATTAAATATCGCTTTGCCGCATTAAACTCGACCGAATGTACAAGCAGGTGTTTTCGTCTCGTCGATAATTGCAGATAAAAGCGCGAGCGGGGGGAGAAAAAAGGTGAGTCGAGAGCCGCCGGAGCTACTCGTTTTCTTTAAAAGAATTTGATTGATGATCAGCTCGATCCCCGAAACATTCCGCTACATTTAAGCTTCACTCGTCACAATTTCACTGTAAACAGCCTTTGGAATTGATACCGCCGTCGGCGATCGCTCTTTTTTTAAAAATTTCCTCTTATCCTCGACTCTTCGCGTTTCCTTCTTTTCATGCTGAAATGAATATTGCATAATAGTAAAACTTAAATAAGCTACCCAATACGATCATCCGATCCTAAAGACTCTAAATTTTAGTGGCGCGTATCTCTCGTGGCGTTGGGTAAGACGAGAAACAATTTTCCTGAAATCGCACCCCAACAGGGGAGCGAGGGGCAGAACGAGGGTAATTGCGTTTTCACTTTTCTCAATAGTTATTGGAATTTTCAAAGTTACGAATTCGATTTTCATTCTCTTCAAAAAAAGGTTATATCCTATACATGAAAATACCTAAATATCGATTGCCACACGATGCCTGCGTACACCCCATTCCATCCCCTAAGGGAATTTCTCTGCCCCTCCAGCCGAAAACGTATCATTTAATCGTGCGTTCGACGCACTCTTAACGCGGCTAATACCGTGACAAGGGGTGCTAAATCCAACTATATTTATTGGTTTCCGATCGTATAGCGAGCGCGGCACGAAACTTGGGAAATTTTTATTATTCCAGATTAGGCCGTATAAGAAAATTCTCGAGCACGCGTTGGCACCCCTCCCCCCCCCCCCCCACAGTGCTGCCCTCTCGCGAGAGCTTAATCGCGCAATAGCTCGACACTGACGAGGGTAGGCTGCTGCTGCCGCCGCCGCCGCGGCGCATTAATATTAAGTTGCCTCGTTATCGCTCGTCGAGAGAGAGAGCCGGGGGAGGGCTGCTGTTTCTCTCTCGGAATCTATTAATAACATTGAACGCGTCGGGAAAATTGAAAGTATCCTCGACGAGTATCCGACGCCGCGCGTTCTTTATCTCTTTCTCTCTTCCGTTATTCTTTTTTCGTTTTTTTTTTCTTATTCAACGAGTCTCTACGCCGAATCGCTTCTATAATTCGTCAATTACGCGGGGGCTATACGCAGCGAGTGCCATAAGTGGGCGCTCTATACCCGCGACCATTATCAAGGTAAAATAAGTCGAAACATATAACAACGTGTACAAGCCAAACAATGGGTAAAACACGGACTTATTATCCGGCGCAGCGACAACGGCGTCGGCTAATGAAAAATCGTCGAGCCTCGTCGCCACGCACTTCATCTCTCGCTCCACTGCGGCAAAAAGGAGCGCAGAGCAGAGAGACACAACAGCCAGTCGTCCCACGTATACGTGGCCTGTCTGTGTGCATCACGTATACAGCGGTATACATCCAGCAGCAGGGGAACAAGCACAGCAGCCCCACTACAATTACCGGCAAGAGTTTCTAGCCTCCGGCTCCAGTGGATGGGCCACTCGAGAGGTGGCAACAGCAGCAGCGCTACACACTCCGGCTGACCCGGCGACAATGTCACGCGAAGCGCGTCGCTGGCAACGCCAAAGCCGAGACGAGTCGCCCTCGTCGCGCAACGCAGAACAACGGACTCCCTGCGCCCACACAGGCGCACACATACGTATATATACACGCACGGCGTACGGAGGGAAGACGCGCATCTTGTTAGCGCGCAGCGCGGCCCGACGAGAGCCACGGAGAAAGAGCCCGGGCGTATTTCAGCCGGAGCGTCTTATTTAATTAGGCGCCTCCTCTTCGACGACGTTGTTAGTCTCCGTCGGATGGGAAGAGAGAGAGAGAGAGGGTTGACCCTCGCGGAGTCTCTCTCTCGCGCGCTCTTTCGTTCCTCGTTATCCTTTACCGAGAGACGAAACAACTGCATTCTAGACCAGCTCGCTGCAGCAGCAGCAGCCCAGTACGTGTTCAAGTTGGCTCGGAGCCAATGGGGATCGCTGCTGAAGCTGTTGCTGTCGGCTGCCCGCGATGAAGCTATCTCATTTTTTTTCAAGCTGCCTTCTCTCGGCTATACTCCGAGAGACAGCCGACGCTTTCGTTAAACGCGTATATTACCTATACAGCGAGAGTTGCGTGCTGTACTCGTAAGTATACGGCTGCTAAAAATCGCGCGATGTTGGAGCTTAGGAGAGAAGCGAAAGAATAGGAGTCCGTTAGCGCGGAATGAAAGCAACAGCTTCGATGCTATATCTGATCCCCGGGTACCCTACGTCGCGCCGAAAAAAAAAGAAAATATACGCTCGCGCGAAAGCAAAACGACGAGACCGTGTGCTGCGCAGCTCTGGCGGCTCGAAAAATAGAAAGAGCAGCTGCAGCGCGGAAGGGGGGAGGGAAAAGTGTCTCGGGGAAGAAACGTCGCGCGCGCAAAGAGGAGGACGCTGCTGAGCGGAGCAAAAGGATCATATATGCGCGCGCGTACAAATGCAAGAGCGAGAGAAGCTTTTTGCGCAGCGTTATATACCGGCCATCTCGCGAGGAGGAGGAGGAGGAGGAGGAGGAGGAGTAGTAGGGAAAAAGCGGTATAAATGAAACGAACTGGGAAAAGCGAGCGCACTTGTTGGAGCTGGGCGATTACAAGTCCCCGCGGGGGCTACTCGAGTTATACACACCCTGCACGCATGTGTGTCTACGTATACGTGTACACCTATACAGACGAGCAGGAGGCAAGGAGCGAGAGAGAAGCGACGCGTCCCCTTCTTCCCTCATACTATATATATAACGCACATATAACGCGCGCAGCGAGTCCTGGGAATGCTTCCGAACTGGATTAAGCGGCGCGCGCACTGGTCAGTCCGCAATTTGCTGTATAGCGGCTCGTTATGCGCGGCGAGTTCTCGTCGCCGCGCCTGATCGGGACTTCGCACCCCGCCGCCTGTTCGCCGCGGGTATCTCTATACGTATTGCCCCCTGACGCAACACGGCCTGCAGAGGTCGGCGAGGGCCGCTCTCTCGTTCGAATGAATACTTTACGAGACGAGATTAAAGCTCGGTCGTGCCAGCGGCCACTTTGTATCGAGGGGGGGGGGGTGTATAGGGAGAAAAGTGCACGATCGCGCGGGATAGATGCTGCAGTTTTCACGAGCTGATTGAATGTGCGCAGCGCCGAGAGGTGATCACCTCGTTATAGCCTGTGCGTCTCGCCGTACGAAACGTACTGCTTGCCGAGTGTAATCGACAAGACTGATTAGAAACTCACTTTTCCCATTTCGAATATCACGCCTCTCGGCGATGCGTCTGTGATAACAACCCCTTCCAGCTTCCTTCCCCACCTCCCCCTCAGCGATGAGTATTTGCATTTTAAGCGGCTGCATCACAATTGGCACGTTTCCCGCGTCGATTTTAATAAAATTCGCGCGGCAGCTCGCGCTCTGCGGGAATCTCGAGGGGGATGGGGAAGGGGGGGGGGGCGGGAAGGGGTGAAGGGCGAGTCCGCGCCGAAACAGAATACCGGTAGTGCGCGCATTATAGAGTTTTCGCCGAATTGAGTAAACGCGGATTTTCATGCATTTTGAATGAGGCTGTAAATATTTGGCTCCGCCAAACGGCTAGAGGGGGAAGGAGAGGGAGAGAGAGGCGAGCGCGCTGCGCACTTATTCCGACACGACACGCGCGCGTGTTCTCACGCTCGGCTGGAAATTATCCGTTATGATATTTGAACATATTTTAGAGTGTTTAATGCGTTTGTATTTAATTATTCGCGAATTCGCGGGTCTGTACGTTCGCAGCGGGGTGAAGGGAGGGGGGGGGGAGGGATAAAAAGGTTAGCGGTGTGTGTGGCAGGCAGTTGTGTTGCATTAACTAGAATATAGCTCGAGAGCCATTTTCCCCCAGCGCGGGCACTTTTGTAAATTAGCTCGAGTGATACCGATGCAAATATCTATATATCTATATATATATATATCGTTATTTATTCAGCGTACGCGCGCACCGGCCTGAATATTATTTACTTTATTTTACCCTCTCTTTCGTGTCCGTATATATATATATATATATATGCATAGCGCGCGCGGTATAACGATGTATATACCGAGATACACCGCGTGTGTCTGACCGCAATCGACGTTTTCTACTTGAAACGCGCATTATATCGTTATAATCACGATTTTCGCAGCCGCGCGAGAGCGCATATATATGCAAAGCCGTTGGCCAAAAAATCTCGACGGCGCTGATTTATCATTCGGCGCGTCTCTCGTCACACGGGGGGGCAAGTGTTCATCCGAGCTCTCGCGAGCGCCCAAGAGAGAAAGAGAGTAACGGAGAGTCTCGAAGCCGAGAAAGCGTGCACGCGCATATCATTTATTAAGATCAAGCCACGTGTGCGCGAGCGGCTCACGTGGTGGGGAGGGGAAGGGGGGGGAGGGGGTAGTAGTGTTAAGGCAGTATAGCTGCAGAGAGTAGAAGGGTAACAGGAGCAGCAGCAGAAGCAGTGTACACCGGTAGCAGAGGTGGCACTTGACACGTCGCTGTAACGAAGTAGTGACGTGCATGCCGGGGCACTTAATTAATTCTGATTAACCCGTAATCACGTAGTCGTTCCGCGCGAAGCCGCGAGAGCGCTGCAGGCCTCGTATCCAATTTGCGTCGTCGGCTATTAATTCCCCCCCCCCTACCCTGTGTGCACTCTGACCCCCTCGCACATCCCCATCCTCCCCCCCCCCCCTCCACCACCTTTCTATTATAGCCTGCACGTCTCCGAGGAAAAGAAGCTCGTGTCCTCAGTTTGTTCTGTAGGCGCGTTATTTTTATATTTATCAGCCTATCTTGTCCCTATACCCTCCCCCCTAACCTTGAATACAGGCAAAGCTGTCTTTACATATCACTCGTCGACGTAATGTGCGTAAGCGCGCCTAGACGAAGCATCGAGAAAGTTAATTGACGCAGAATGGCTGTTGTGTCATTAATCTCGAAGCAGCAGCAGCAGCGGCGTTATCACTTAATCTTCAGTATAAGGAAACTAATATGTTTGCGACACTTTAATAGTCAAACTTCCAGTGCGGCGCGCGCGGAATGAAAATGCTCTATTAAAAGTTTTCCTTGCCGCTCGCCGGTACGCGCGCGCGCGCGAGAAAGAGAGCTCTCGCTCGCTTGCTCTCTTTCTCTCTCTCTCTCTATCTCGTTTTCGCGTGTATGAATTTTCCTGCGCCTAACAGTACACAAAGATTTCGTTGACGCTCGCCTGCGAGAGTCGAGAGGAGCCGAGCAAGACGGGGAGAGAGAGAAAGCGCAGAAAAAACTCGCGCGACTTTTTGCAGTAAAAAAATTTTGTACCCCCCTTCCGTATCCGGTATCGCGGCCTCGGGGAACATAATGCGCGTTTTTTTCTTGACTCTTATTAAACTCTCTTGCATATTTCGACGACGACGACGAGGACGACGACGGCGATGCGACATTATACGAGGCACTTTATTAAAAAGTCCCCGCGGTGCAGCGCAGCAGCGGCGACATGCACACTCGCGGCAGCGAATAAATAGCTTAGGCAAGAAAAATTTAATTAAAATACAAAGCCGAATTCTCGGCTGTGCGCCTCGCAGTATAGCGGAAGACATTCTGCGGGTGTGTAGAGAGCTGCGCACGAGGACGAGGTGGAGGAGGAGGAGGTCGAGGGAGAGAGAGAGAGCTGCAGCGGTAGTCTATTAGAGGATAGTCTCGCCCGCGCCCTCCGGGCTAATCTGCCGCGTCAGCGCACGTACGTGGCCCGTGCGGGGCTTATCTCAAATTTATAAGTGGCTCCCCGCCTTCGCCCAACGCCTTAGCCCTGCGAGAACCGCCGGGGAGAGAACTCCCTCTCTCGCTCTTACTCCCGAGAACTTTACGACACGGCGAAAGCCGCTGCGGATGACGATGCGCTGCTCGGCGCCGATGCTAATTCCGGCGCGGCGATAAGTGCCGCGACAATGCGTGGGATATAAAGTCGTGCGGTGTAAAGAGCCGATCTCGGAGACGCCTGGCGTACGTTCCTTTCGAGCGGGCTGAAGATGTTGCTCGTCGAGATAGAGAGGAGAGAGAGAGACTCGCTTAATTAATCGATAAGCCCGCGCGCAGCCCGGCTGCGACGAGTTGCCGACGAGCCAGCGGAAGGAATGGGACGACGAGGGGCAAGTTTCTTAAAAGTTGAATGGTAATTGTTAAAAGCGGAAGTTTTGCCAGAGTTTGCCGTTCTTGCGCTGTGTTTCCTTCCGGGATGAAGCTTTGTGCGAGGGTATACGGTGTTTTGGAAGGGTCGCGAGAGAAGCGCGCTGGAAATCTGTTTTGGAGATGCTTCTGCAGAGGGAAAAAGGGATTTTTGGAGTACTCTCCACGTATGGGATACGCATGTGTAATGCGACGAAGGACGAGTCTCTGTACACAGTCGAGAAAGAAGCTTTCGCATTCTTTTTCCTATCTTCAACAAAAAAAAAAAGTTGTACGTGCCGCTACGTACATTGCAGTAAGAGAGATTTTTTCTTCGCTCAATTGCGTCCGAATCCCTTTATGGCGTTGGATTAAATTTTTCTTCGATCACCAATCGACGCTTCGCGCGATCGTTAATTCGCACCTGGATTTAGGCCAAAATTGCTTTTTCGGCGTCGCTCGCGTATAGTGCGGCAATTTTGCGTTTTCGAAATTGCCGGAAAATCGAGCGCGATCGATACGTCCCGGCGTATCGCCTGAAATTTTAACAATCCCAACGCGTAGTATGTCGTGTATGTGCGCAGCTGCATTTTTATTAAATAGCCGTCGCGGGAGAAGCGGCGAACTTTGGGATTCAATAAAATATGAAAATTGGACAATGTTCGATGGGTCTCATTCGATTGGGAAGAGCGAGAGTAAAAATGTATGTGTTCCATTTCGATGGAGCAGGAGTGTCAGCCGTTGTATATACCTGTATAGAGCGGAGTATAGCAAAAGTCCCGATGGGCTGCGGGGCGCTGTAGTTCTCTGCGATGCTGCCCGCCCCTCCTCCCCCTCCACCCCGAAGCGGTTGTTACCGGAATTAGTTCGGCTTGTAGCATCGATATAAATTGCTGGTAACGAGACTGCGCGCTTATACACCGCCGGCTTCGATTCGCGCACACGTGTACGGCTCTCGAGAGCAGCTTGCACACACGTGAGATGCTGCGCCCCCCCCCCCCCTCGCGAAGCTCTCTATCCCCCTCCGCAACAACTTTTTCATGTTTTACGTGTGCGGCGTCGCTTTTTTTCTCTCTCTCTCTTTCCTCTCCGGGTTATAGACTCTTTTGCTCCCGCTTGTTCTGCTTGCCAGTGTAGGCGCCTTTTTGTTCGATCGCGCGGTGCGGATCCTCGCGCGTTCCGTTTTTTTCTTGCTTTCGGCGTGTGCCGGATTCGCTCCATCACGACCTTTTGTCTCCGCGCGCGTTCGACTAAGCATTGAATCCCCGAAATAGAGAGAAAAATCTAGTTCCCCTGTACGTACCGTCTGACCTGAATTGTCTGGAAATTATTAGTTCTCGGCTCTTCTATTGGCCGCCGCGGCGCCGTGTGCAAAGCAAAATGTATATATGTATATATATATATACGCGTGAACCAGATTTCACGAGTAATAAAATAATAAATTCAATAAAATCGTAAAATATTAATCCGACAGAGAGGAATACAGGATTCTCCTTTCAATTTATTGGAACAATAAATTCTCGTTAAAGATAAGCAATTTAATTTTGAATATAAATATGTAGTAGGAAAAACACAATAATCCTCTCTCCGCGCGCGCATCGTAATGCAGAGGAGAGAAACGACAATTTCTGCGCGTGTATCGCTTATCGAACCGGAAAACATCACTCTCCCGCAGGCAGAAAGGGGATATTACAAAAATTTTTCAATTCTCTGTGTGGCAGCAACAAAGACGTAGAAAAGCGCGGGGCAAAGCCGCGCTGCAACGAAAACAAAAAAAAAAAACAGCAGAGCTCGCAGCTTATTTTTCCGGCGTTTTGCGGGACAAGCGTTTTACTTGCTCGCACCTTCTCTCTCTCTCTCTCTCTCTCTCTCTCTCTCGCTCCTCGCGCCGAGTAACAAAGATATTAATTAAAAATTCCAAAAGAGCCGGGGTCGCGCGCGCTCGCTCTCCCTTTGACTTTGATCCTAGAGCGTGTGCATCGCTCGGTCTCTTGCCCTTCTCTCTCATTCTCTCCCGACTTTTTCCAGGCCACGTATTTCCGCGAGACTCCCCCTCCCCACCTCCGCCTCCTCCTGCCCTTCCATCAATCCCAATCCCGTAACTTCCGAGTTTTGCAGCTCTCGACGATGAGCGCCGCGAGTTCAGCCGCTGCGGAGAGTGGCTTTTTGTTCGGTCCGTCTTTATCTCTCCCTCGCACGCTCTTGGCTCGCGCCGCGAGAGAGAGAGAGAGAGAGAGTTGCTTTGCCCCAATCCTTTGGGACCGCCGGGCTCGCGATGATGATGAAAAATATATTAGCAATTTTCGCGAGTGGTATTCTGAATTGCGCTGCAGCGCGCACCTCTCCCCGAGCCTATCTCTTCTCCCTTCCGTCCCCCCTCCCCCCTCCTTCCTCCCCGCCCCTCCCCTCCCTCCCTTTCGCTTTTGTCTTTGTAATGTAACGGCGTATTAAACGTTTTCATCGTGGGGCTTCGGTGAAACAGTGGTTTTCACCGGGCGATGCGACGCCAAAAGAATCGCGAGGGTAAATTTACGCAAAGCCGGCGCGTAAAATCTTTAATAGCCCGATGCTCGTGTGTATACCCGTGTACACGTATAGAGCGCGGCTGCGTATTTTCCGAATGATAAATATTAATTGAAGCGATTGCCGCGGATTAATAATCGGAGCGGAGGAAGCGCGCGCGCAACAGACGCCGGAGAAAATCATGGATCGTGCATGTCGTGTATATATACATATACAGCGATGCGGGCGAAACTTCGATGGAAAATTTTGCCCGCGCGAAATCGGAGTAGCTTGAGCGCGCGGACGCGGCGCGTCCGGCTTCGGAATTAAAATGGGCCGCAAAGTATAAAATTTTGCCAAAAATGCCATATCCCGCTTCGCTTGCTTTCAATTGTCCGCGCGCACCTGCCCTCGCTGGGTTTTCCCAATTTTTTTTTTTTTTTTTTTTTGTTGCGTCCGCGAAATCAGAGAGCCCGCCGCGTGTATTCTCGTGATTGAGAATAGTTTTTTAATTAAAGAACAATCGCGTAATTGAAAAAATGTATGCGCGTCGAGTTTTCCTTTTTTTTTCTGTTTTGTTTTCTATTTAGACCCGACATGACGTGCAGGCGCCGCTCAATCACGGGGCGCTCGTCGGTTCGTCATTATATTTTATAACGGGATATTCGTTATAGAATAGAAACTGATGGAATTGAAAGGAGGTTAAAATGGAAGTAAAACGCGCTCATTAATTCATTCGCTCGCCGCGGTGGAAACGCTAATGATACGCCAACAGATAATTATCGATTAGTTGTCAAGTTGAAAATTCCCCCCCCCCCCTCCCGCCCCGCCTCGACACATCTCCGCGCGGAAAAATTCATTTTATAACGCAAGCTCGCCGTATTCTATTGTCGGCTATAATTAAGCAAATGATCAGAATTACAGATATACTTTTAATGCGGTTTGCGATATCGATTTTCCCCGGGAAATGGGTTAATTGAAAGTTCTTCAGCGTGACCCAGTTATTTCGGAGAACAGAATTTCGAAATTAACGGCATATATAGCCACGAGCTCGTATTACACGCCGTGCATACGCACTGGTTTTCATATTGCGCATGTTGCTACATACATACGTATATATACATATACGAATGCAAAAAAGTAGGATACAGCTTTTGCCCGATCTATTCGATTCGACTCGACGCAACGTCGAAATTATCGGGGTAATAGGTGTGTGTGTACACGCGGGATAACGAAACTGGAGACTTGCGGCTGGTGTCTTTACGTGCCGGCTTCCGACAAGCCAACTTCCGACTCTCGCCGCGGCGTCGCGGCATTATCCCAGTCTGCAGCTCGAGACTGAGGTGTGTGTGTGTGAGAGAGAGAAAATTCGGTATACATATAGGGTATACCAGCGAGCAAGCGCAAATTCGCAATTACAGAGGGCGAAAGCCGGCAGCGCGCGAGCTTGAGTAGCGTCGTCGTCAGCTCTTTCGTGGCTAGATTCTCGCAAGGCTGCCGCTGCAGCTCCTTCCGGTCCCCAAGGTTCGATCCTTCAAACTTGCTTCTCACCGCCACCGCCGGCGCAGCTATATATATAGGTCTATACGTGCACGACGGCGGCGGTGGGCGCTACGCGTGCACACAGCAAACTTCACTGCTGAACTTGCAGACGCTCGGTAGGATTAATAGTAGTTGGCTCCTCGCGAGTACAGCAACTTTCCTATACATACTAGTAGGCGTTTGCGCGCACAAACACACGAGAGCAAGAGAGAGAGAGAGAGAGAGAGCGATCACCTCTGTACTCCCGATGCAGCCGAGTCGAGGAGCTGGTGGTGTGCTGCTGACGCTGGGAGGCCTGCGCCCGGAGTTGCAGTTCCCGCGAAGGGGTATGTGTGTTGCACGAGGGGGTGGAAGGGGGGGGGGGTTGTGTACGGGGGCAGGGCAAGAGGAGAGAGCAGCTTACGCGGCTGTATAGGGCGCGTGCAGCGGCAGTATAACACCGCCGCTAATTAAACGATTAATCATCCAACGAATGACACGTATATACACCTATAACCGGCCCCGGCGCCACCCCATCATGCGCGAAGGCCGCTCGGCGACTACGCATCGATGAGGGTGAGAGGCTGCGGGGTTACGGTACGGTAACATCTGCATATATATGCGCTGTATACCGTCTGTCTAGCTGCGACTATATATCGCCGAGTCGAAGTGTATGTCGTGCGTATGTGTGGCTGTGTGTGTGTGTGTGTCGTCTGCTGCCGCCACTGATCTAGATTCGCGATGAATCCGCGCTTGTCGGGCGAGTAGGGCTTTTAGCGCCTATATACGCGTTCTTGCCTGTGCGCGGATTTACGGAAATTTATCAGGCCGACCGAAATCCCGAGTACGGCTGTATCGATTCTCCGGATGGCGGCTATCTGTGCGATAGCGCCGCCGTCGTGTGTCGAGTTAAGGCTGTTATTGTACTCATAGCTGGTAACGGACTCTCTCTCTCTCTCTCTCATCCTCGCTGGATTGAATTTTATGGAACGGCCCGTAATAAACATGACCGCCGCCGCCGCGGGCGGGAAAATTCAAACGCGACGCCGTCGCAGTGCGGGCTATACTGCGGGAACTCTATACGGAATTATGAAAGTGAACCGAATTATCGAGAGTTTATGGATATGGGGTGGCAGTAGTGTATGTAGAATAAACAGGAGCGTTATTTCGTTACAGTCACTTTAATGCTGGACCGTAAATATATGTTCACCGATCCGTGCGCGCGATCCATTTCCAAATGATCATTCACTTATCGCTCGCCTATTCTCCCGCGGCCCCGCGCGAATTATTAACGCGTACACATACGCGTACATATATACGCACGAGCGCAATTAGACTAATTACGCATTGTATGTCTTCTGTTTCAGGTAAGCTCACTTCCCGAACAATAATTCCCGTATCTCTCGCCTGCCGGCGGATGCGTGAGTAAAGTGTAAAAAGCTCATTTATGCGAGTGTATGTACAGAGCTAGCGGTGCCGCGAACCAAATAAATCGTATACTACTCGAACTCTGCGCTCGCGTACCGGATCGAGCTCTCGGGCGCTGCGGCCTTGCGCTCGCCGAAAAAAAGCGAGTGTATATACGTATGCGCTACACACGGAAACGCCGGGCGTACCAGAAAAGATAGAGCGAGGCAAGAGTTAGAGGTAAAAGATCGACTGGAAAAAGCGCGGCCGAGAGCGAGAGAGAGAGAGAAAAACGGATGACGTTTCGTAATCGAATCTCGTCCCAGGGGCAGCGCAGTACTAGCGGCGAGCGAAAACGACGAGTCCTGAGAGACTACCACCAGAGCAGCGCAGTAGCGTGTGTTCATCCGTTCCGCTGGCGCGTCCGATCTCTACGCTCTCTCTCTTTCTCTCTCTCTCTCTCTCGGCAGTACAGTATCGGTAGCAATACCGGCTAGCCGTCTATTATTCGTTGTGACAACGGGCGCGTGCAGCACACACACACAATGCGCTGGCCTTTACGCCGGGAAAACCTATGATTTCTCGCTGCTCTCCCGACGTGTACGTTATGGGCGTGTAACCGATATATGCGAGAATTTTTTTTATCTTCCCTCCCCCCGCCCCCGTCTCTCTCTCTCTCTCTCTGCGGATGATCTCGCGTCGAGCCTCCTTCGCCCGCAGCCGTATCTCTACGGACGCGTGTCGGTTTGCCCGGGCTTTATAGCCACTGATTTCGGATGTGTACGCGGCTTTCTCTGTATAGGTTTTTTTCGCAAACTCTCGCTGCGCGCCCGATACTCGGGCTTTCGAGCGTTTTATTTGTTTCTCGTCGTCGAGGCCCCCCCCCAAATGAGCGCCGCGAAGACCGATCGAGCGGACGATAAAGCTCCCATTCCCCCACTTTCACACTGGCGTAAAGAGCAAATACGCGTATTCGTGTTGGAGCGAGTTGCCGACGATAGGTGTGCTACTACTACACAGGGGCGAGCGGGACGCGCAATACCGTATATATATATGTTCGAGGCGTGGAAGCGTGCGAACAGCGTCTCGCTCGCGTAATACGATATCGCGCAGGCAGGCAGGCAGGCAGGCAGCGGAGTAGTGGGATGAAAAAGAGGCTTCCTCGCGTCTTCTCGGGGGGCTATAAAGAATATGAGATCGAGAAAGGTATAAGAATGGCTCTCGCTCCTCTCCTCGCTCGCTCGCGCGCGTATATAATCCTCCGATTCTCCCATTATCCTGTTGTTTCTCTTTGCGCGTGGTCGCAATTTATTATATTTTCTCTCTCGCTGTCTCTCTTTGTCCGAGCCTTCGCTCCTTTTCCCCCTCTCGTTCTCGCTGCCGCTGCTGCTGCTGCTGCAGACACGTACGCCCTCGACTTCGATCCTCTCTCTCTCCCCCATCCCCCCCTCTCTCTCGCTCTCTTTATCGTGTGATTCCCTCGGGCGCCAGTATTCTCTTCGTGCAAAAGAGAGAGAGAGAGAGAGCGAGAGAGAGAAAGAAAGCAGAGAGGGAGAAGTTCGACGCTACAGGTGTCGACGATATACAGGTGTTGCTCTCGCCGGTGGGGTTTGCGCGTCTGTGCGCTATATACACTGTTTTCGATATATATACGGCTCTGCTATAGGTGAACTTGCCTTTGGCTTCAGTAGTGCGAGTAAGCGTAAGGTACGCCCCGGCTGTGCGCGGCGCTCTCGCCGCTTTTTCCTTCGCTTTTTCTCTCTCTCTCTCTCTCTCTGTCTCTGTCTTTGCCTCACCCGCAGACTCTTACACAACGTTTCCTTCTCCGCCGATAAGCTTGTTTGCAACTGAGAAACATGCAAAAACGCGCCCGAGTACTGCGCCAGCTTTTTCCCCCGATTTCATATTTTCCGATAAACGTTGCATCGATTTTCTCCTCGTGTACTATACACAGACGCGCCTCGTCGTCGCGAGCGGCTCTTTTGCGATTATTCGCGCACTCGCCGCGCTCTCGCGCGATCATTAGTTAATGAAAGACGTTCGAGGAAAAGTTTCGCGCACACGCGATTTCCCGGAGCCAAAGCCAAACGAACTAATAAGAACGTCGCGGAGAGCCGAGCAACTCGTCTGGGGAGAGAGAGAGAGAGAGAGAACTGTGTAGATGCGAGAAAGTGTCGAGGCGCGGAAACCCTCTCGCGAGAAACTCCTCGGGGAAAAGTGTACGAGAGAGCGAGTCGAAGATGCGACGCACTCCGGAGCGCGAGAGAGCTAAAGCCGGTAATTGCCAAGTAATGCATCATCCCCGAGTCTACGTGTCTGCCGGCGCGAAAGCCCTTCGGAAATACGTATAAGTAGCTATATAGCTCTCTCTCTCTCTCTCGGCTTCTCTTCACCGGCGGCGTCGGCGTCGTTAGGGCCGCGTATTAAGTTGTGATTTCGAAGCGAGTTTTTCGCGCGCCCCAGACAGTCCCGCCAGCACTCGCTCTCTCTCTCTCTCTCTCTCTTTCTTTTTCCCGAGGGAGATCCTCGTAAAACACTCGCGCGAGAGAGCTCGCAATTAATCAAAAACCGAGCGAGAAAAGACGAGAAAGCGAGAGAGAGAGAGAGAGAGATGAAGGGAATATAGGAAAGCTGCGCGGCCTGAAAATGTTTTTCGGTGAGAAGCCGAGCCGAGCTTTTTATTGCGCCCGACCGGATTCCCCGCGGCAGCCGCTCTGTTTCCCGATGCTTCGAGCTGCTAAATTATGCGCGAATCGCCCTAACTACAGCTGATTAACCGGAAGCTCTCGCGCTCGCGCTCTAGTTTCGCCGCTCTGTGTTTTTTCATCCCCCTCCCCCTCCCTCTCCGCTTAATTACTCCCGGCAAGAAACGTCTGTGCGTAAAAAAACGAACTACGCTCCGATGCGTTTTCCAAAGGAAAAAACGCGGCCCGAGCGCGCGCGATCAACGCGCTTGCGTATATCGCTTTTACAATGCGAAGCGCGCTATATACGTGTACAACACACACCGACTTTATTACAGAGGGCAAATTAATGCGGTGTATCTCGCGATTATAAAGCCGAGAATAAATCTACCGAATTTCGTATTTTGCCGCGGATACGTGAAAACGCACAACGGGGTCGTGGGGGGGGGGGGAGAAGTAGAGAGCGCATCCACACCGCACACCGCGCACCCTGCACCCGTCCGATCGCATGAAATTATAATTCGCGTTAATCTCATCAGTGATTTTACAGCGCGCAAATCTCGTGAAAAGATAATGCGCGCGCGCCCGCGCCCGTGTATATACGCGGCCGAGCGAACTCGCGGAGAGGAAAGGTCTATTCTCAAGAGATTCTCCCCCGCTCTTTCTCGGCTCGGTCTCGCGTGCGCTTCCTCTGTACTATACACACGTACACACACAGACACACACACACATATATATGTGTGTGTGTGTGTGTGTGTGTGTGTGTATATATATATATATATATATATATATATATATATAAGTTGGAAATCGTATTGCACACGGGATAGCGTAGTGCACACGCAAAGGTCGGCCCCGCGCTGTGGTCTCGGAAGCGCGGAATCCCTTGTAATACGCCAAGTTTATCCGGGGAATTGCAGCGGAGCTTCTCCTCTCCGTCTCTCGCACACCTATATTCCGTATCTTATGTATATTTCCCACCGAAAAACTTATTGCGCGCAATACGGGCTTGTGCGGGCAGACGCGTCTTGCTCGCTCTTGCACATTTGCGCGCTATGCGCTGCCTCGCGACGGAAGCCGGAATTTTAATTAAGTCGAAGCGTCAGATTTAGGAGGTGCTAAAAGGTTGTATTGAAAATGAGATTGATAAGCAGGCGGTGTACAGCGAGAGAGAGAGAGAGAGAGAAAAGAGGAGAATCGCCGCGAGCTCAGCTCTCATTCTCTCGTTCCGAGAGCACACAAAGAAAAACAAAGTTGCGCGCTCGAGTCGAAAAAGCCGAAACTTTTCTATCGGCGCGGCTCATCTATATAGCGAGAGAGAGAGAGAGAGAGAGAGAGAGAGAGAGAGAGAGAGTCGGTGAACGCTCTCGGCGAGGAGGAGGAGAGGTGGCTGCCGAGAGCAACACAATTAAAAAGATTGTGAAAGTTTAACGTCGGCTTATCAGTCCGAGCAGCTCTCTTTCTCCCTCTCTCCCTTCCTACTCGCATTTGTATATATACGTATACAGATATACACGCGGCAAGAGAGAGAGAGAGAGATAGAGGCGCGCGTAAAAGTTGGCCGCGTCATAACTCGAGCAACGGCTGCTGCTGCTGCTGCTGTGTTTGTTTTCCAATCAGCGAATAGGTCGCTCTCTTTTTCCCCTCTTTCTCGCCGCCGCCGCGGCCGATGCTTCCACTTTCCCGAAGTGAATTCCGCCCCGCGAAGTGTCGTTTTATGTTTGTCTAGGTAATACTTTCGAGAGCCACCCACTTGAGCGTCCACTCGAATTGAAACGGAAAGGCCGCAGCTGCGCGCGGATAAGAGTTCGCGAGCTGGCTCTGCTGTACTGCGGGTATACGTGCATAGGGGGGGGGGGGAGAGGGGAGGAGGGGAAACGCGGTGAGATAAGAAACGGATAGGGGGGTAATTTACTCGCTGCTCTGGGCGGTGGCACGAGCTGGAGAGGCATTGATTCCCATTGAGCGAAAGGAGAGGCGGATTGATTCGTGCGAACGCATTGATTGGTAGGGAATATTTTTGGATCGGGATATTGGCAGATTGAGGGCACAGTCGAAGACTCGTGAAAATTTGACGAAAGCCCCGCGCCAAAGCTGGTTTCGAAAAAGCGATCGCGATCGTCGTTTGCCGAATATCAATATTGCGGAACGTAAATTCATAATTAATCGCTCGCTTAACTTTCCATCGCGATTCCCGTGTGATTGATCGATTTGTTTAATTGATGCTGCAAGATTGAAAGTACTTTCGTACGATGTGTCGCGCGTAGTGTTTCGCTGCATTAATCATCGGCTTTATGAATCCTTCAGACGGAATCCTTTTCCATTAGCAATGAATTTAATTGCTCTTCACGGCGGCACTCGGATCCTCCATCCACTAACAATATACATACAAATGCGTCCGTGGGGGTGATAAAAAGACGTCATCGATACAGCCCTATTAAATAATCCTCGACTTGCTGCGCTGCAGCGACGTGACTTTCCTTTTTATTCTCCGCTCGCGAAGAGAGATCTATTCCAATATACCGTCGTCGTCGTCGTCGTCGTCGTCGTCTCTATCTCTCCGGGGTCCATCGCGCGTTAGAGCCGTCCGACATAAAAAAATTGCAAGTGCTCGGTTGTATCAAGCGCGAGGCCCGAAGCTCAAGGGCGTGTAAAATTTTAAAACCCTTCTCGCACTCTCAGCCGTAGAGCAAACGTAAAACTTCAATCTCAGCAGAGAGGGAGAGAGAGAGAGAGACAGAAGGGAGGGGTGGGGGAAAGAGTCGCGTAGTCTCGCAATATCCTGTATAAAATAAGGATGAGTAAAATCAGTTTTCTTCACGACTCGAATTGACTACGAGTTCCAAGTCAGCTCGAGTCCAGTCGTTTGTGAAAAGGGGGAGAGAGAGAGAGAGCGAGAGAGAGAGAGAGAGAGAAATAACGAAAGAAAACTAGAGCCAGATAGTCGCATAGAGATTGGCAATCGGTCCATAGACACTGCCGCCGCCGAGTGTAGGTGTGCTACGCGTGTGGGCGTCGGAGAGTTAGAAGCAGCAGTCGAGAAAGAGAAAGAGAGAAAAGCAATCCCGGCAGCTCTCGGACGCTCGTGAACGAGGATTTATTTCTCGGAGCAATTTTTCCGCACCTTCGTCGCGAAATCCTTGGATCGCGCGCAGAGCGACGAGGGAGAGGGGGAGGGGGAGGCGGGCTGCAGCGAGACCAAACTTTTCTCGAGATCGCGCGTGGAAAATCCTTCGACGAGACCAGTTCTCTCCCCCTACCTTCTCCCCCCTATACCTGCGGCGTATACATATACGTATGTATGTACGAGTGACAAGCGCTGGTTTCCATCTCACTCTCGGGGACCACTTTCGTAAATTCAAATCGTTGTCACGCGCAGCCGTTACGGCACAGTATATACACACGTACACACAAGCCTGGCGCATCGATCTTAAACGGCGCGAGAAAACTTCTTACATTTCGGGGGTGTGTAAAAAGGTCGCGCGTTGCAGTATTACGCGAGGAGACGTCGCCGAATGAGATTTAAATTTTAAAGACCCTCCCCCGCGAACCTCTGGATTTTTCCTCTCCTCCTCCTCCCCTCGCGCGCTCCGCGAAGGTTACACGCGCGCGCGCGCACGCAGACCCTATACTGATATATATATATATGTATGTACGGCGCGCCGCGGTTGCGTGAACGAAGCCGTTATTGTCCGCGCGCGCCGCTCGGTCGGGCGGGATTTTAATATTTGAACTCGGGCGTGAGCCGGCTCGTCTTGCAAACTGGAACGACGCTGCTGTGCTGCCGCGTGAGAGCGTTGTTAGGACAGCAGCAGCAGCAGCAGCAGCTACGTTTTCTTATTTATGTCTCTCTAGTGCGCGCGAGCTCTCGGCCTTCCCCACCCCCCGGTTTATATAGCCCTGAGCTAGACGCACGGTTAACCAGCTACGTGCTGCAGCAGCAGCAGCAGCTCCTCTCTGCACTTGCTGCTGTACACTCGACTCCACTGCTGCGACGACGAGTTTGTATTTTTAGCCGGTTGAAGGGTTGCAGCGCCAGGAGGGATTGCTCGTTCTTATATAAGTTCATCGCATTTATGTTTTCTTTTTTCTTTTTGGTTTTTATTGTAATTCGCTTAGCCGATTCGACGAAGGAACGCTGCGCGCAAGTGGCAGTACAGGAGTCCCGAGACGAGTTTGTTTTCTCTCGGTACACACGCGCGCGCAGCGAGCGGTATATAGTCGGAGGGAAAAGAAGCGATTCTTCCATAAATAATAATCAACGATTGATCCACCGAGTGATTCATTGCGAGAAGCAGTTCGGTAGATATAATGCGCAGAGAGAGAGAGAGAGCGAGAGGTCGGGAAACGGCCGTGTAAATACACATCGTCCTCGTCTCTCTCTCTCTCTCTCTCTCTCTCGCTTTGGATAATAAAGAGGAGACAGCGATAGCGCGCATGCAACAAATCAAATTTATCCCGTAGTGTTCCTCGAACTAAGTCTCTCTCTCTCACGTTGTTATACTGGCACACTCGCACAGCCCCTCCGGACATCGGCGCTCCTGCTGAACGAGGAAAGAAACATAATTTCTCGTATAAGTTGCTAAATTGCGCGAAACGAGGTCCACACACACACACACCCCACCCCTGCCGGGCTATAAATCCGGCGTTAAAGGTAATCCACTCGAACTAATTAATCCCCGGGCGATTTCGTTGAGCGGGCTACTTAAGGGCGAGAGGACCACCCCTACAGCCGCCTCTCGCTGCTTGTATACGTATAGCTCTGCGGTTTGTCAGTAGTCGTGTGCTGCTGCTGCTCTTCCCTTAGAAGAGCGGTATTTATTTTTCCCCACCTCGGGCGCGCGATCGCACGCGCGCGCACGTCGCTTCGCCGTAACTCAGCCACGCGCGCGAGAGAAAGAGAGGGAGAGAGACAGAGAAAGGCGCTCGGAAAATACGAAAAGTCGAATACACATAGAGAGAGAGAGAGCCGAAGATTCGCGCGCGCGCAGGCCAAATATCCTCGGGAGCCCACTTACCCAGTTATGTTACGGAGAAGAGAGAGAGAGAGAGAGAGAGAGATAAGTGGCTGCTGCAGCCGCATCTGCTCATAAATGTGTCGCCTCTTTTTGTCGGCAGTATAGTACAGTCGCGAGATACTCTGCGAATGACTCGAGTGCGCGCTCCTTAGCTATTTCTTTCTTCCTCTCTCTCTCTCTCTGCATCTCTTGGGGGAAGACGCGGGCGGGGATAGTTGGGGGGGAATAGGAGAGAGGCTTCGTTTGCACTACTGCCTCGGAGAGAGAAGTCTCTCGTGGTCCTGATTTATCCTCCGTAACGAGCTCGTGGCATAAATTCTTTAGAGATTTCTTGCGTCGCGAGACTCGCGCTACCGGCAGTATTCATTTGATTAGTCCGCCTTGTTTGTCGCAGAATGTACGCAGCCGAGCTCTATATATACGTGTACGTACATGTACGTACGCGCGCAGTTTCGAGCTATATATATGCTTCCATTGTCGAGAGAGCTCCCCGTGATTGCGATAGCGAATTAATACGAGCTAATAGCCAGCGGATTGAATCGAACGCGATGTATATTTCGCGACTGTAATTACGGCCGCGGTTGTTCGCGGTCAATTTGAAGAGCAGCCGACCGACGTTGCCAAAGGAGTCGTATAGTGCCGCGCACAATGCGCACTGTTCGTGCGGAAGGTTTTTCTTAAAACTGCTCTTTTCCTCGACTTTAACGAAGATGTAGATGTACACAGATGTAGTTTTATTAACGGTCTATAAGGACTCGAGCTCCTCTACAGGCCGCACAACAGTGCGCAGTAAGCGCGACACGAAAAAATGACGCAGGTCCTCGGTGAAGTCTTGACAATAAATATAGTAACAATAAACGTTCGTTAAAATTTAAATAATTAAAATTATAAAACAGCGATAAAATATAAGTGCACGAAGAGAGATAGATAGAGCTATAGAGAAAGCTCGTGCTTTAGCTACCGGAGTTCCACCGGCACTTGCAGCTTCTTCCCTCGCTCCCGGCGAGGACTGGGGGAGGGGGAGCGAGCCGTACACCTCGTCGTCTATACACACCTAAGCGAGAATGGCCTCTTCGTCGCGACCAGAAATAATGGTATTAAGAAGCCCCTGCGAGCGCCCGACTGCAGCCCCCTAACTGAGCTTCTCTCTCATACACACCCGGAGTTCAACCCTTCCGCGCACGCGGCAACGTCGTCGTCGCCCAGCGAGCCGTCATATATATACAGCAGTGTGTAAGTCTCTCATCGTACAGCGTCGTACGTCGCTATCGGGCCGCACCGGAGAGCCAGCTTTGCCTTAATCAGATCCGATTCCCAGTGTATGTATGTGTGTCTGGGCTACTCGCTCTCGCTTGTGCGTCGGCCACCTGTACGCTACCGGCTCGCACCTACCGGTCTTACGCAGACGTATCTATGTGTATACGTGTGCACGAGTGTACATCTCTCGCATTTTGCTCGCCTACACGAGTTAAGCGCGAGCTTGTAAGGATTTTCGGAATAGAGAGAGAGAGAGAGGCGCGACGAGCGACACCGACTCGTATCGCGGTCGTTACCGCACTGAAAAAATATATTAAAGACGAGCGAGAGAGAGAGAGAGAGAAAGCGTGTCGTCGTCCGGTATCGCGCTCGCGCCTGTTATTCTCCGCAGCCCGGTTTTACGAGGCGGGCCCGCGCGAAATGGGATGTGCTCGCCGCATTGTTAGGCTCGCGCGTGAAATTATTGCGATATGCTTTTGACGTTTACGCTACACTAATCCGGGGAAACGTCGTAAAGTCCGTAACGACGGCCGGGCCGCGCGCGCGCGCGGCCGAATGAAAGAGATCGAATGTCCGAAAGAGAGAGAGAGAGGAAGCCACCTGACAAACTTCCATTACCTTTAACATCGGGAGTTAAGCTTGGACCAATCGGAAAACGATAACCGATAGCGTAAATCTTCGCTCGCGCACAGCAGCGGGCTTTCTCTCTATACGCGCGCGCTCGTGTACATATACGCCTTTGTTTTTCTCGCTTCCTCGATCGTTGCTTTTTTTTTGTTTTGTCTCTCCCCGGCACCCCCGATGCGCGCAGCTTGCGATTGCGCACTCCCCCCTCCTCCTCCCGATCCGTTTGTATTTTTTTGTTTTCTGTCCTCTCTCCGCTAATTCCTGGCCTTTCCCTACGTGTAACGTGTTGCGCTCATTACGCGAATCTTCTCGCGCCGGATAAATTGCAGAGAGAGAGCGAGAGGTTTGCGCGCGGCCGAGCGAGTCGATTAGTTTTTCGAGCGAGAGCCGTGCGACGGGGCAGTCCCATTCGTTCCGGGGCTCGCTCCGAGCGTCGAACGTCGAAGTTTGGATTGAAATTTTCGTCGCAGCTGCGAGACGCTGTTCCGCTGTATAGCGAGTCCGCTTCGCTTCATTGAGTCCCGTTGAGATTCATAAAAATTTCTCGTTGCGATTGATATTCGGAGTGGAATTTATATTGTTAACGGCCCGAAAAGAGAGCGGAGAAGTTTCCTTGCGAAAGCGGAGCTTTCGTAACGCGGTAATGGATTTTGTCGAGATAAAGCCTTCGCGAGCTTCAAGAGAGCTTCCAAATAGAATTAATGCTCTGTTCAAAGGTAATTCGCGGTTCTACACGTAAATTATTAATTTTCATTAAAAACGCCGAGCTATAACCCAGATCTATTCTGGGTTTAAATTTAAAAATGCTTCGATACTGCTCTCGACCGTTCGGTTAAGAAATACCGTTGACGTTCGATTCGATCGATTAAAGATTTCCGCCTGTCAAAGCTACAAAGCATTATTTCCAAGGACTCGATTGCCCCGCTCGAATCGGCTATTTATTAGCTCTTTCAACTTGTTATTCCCCGGCAATCAACAATACACCTCTTAATCCAAAACGCATCCACCCCTCCCTCCGCTCGCGGGGGAGCGTGTATATACACATACACGCGCGAAACGCGTTAAATTTATCGTCCGGGTATTTACAAAATATATCGCAGCGTCCCACGCGCTCCCCGCTGGCTTCGATACCAATTCATCCGAAAATAAAAACAAATATCTTTATGAGAGCGAGAGAGCGAGAGAGAGGAAGGGAGAAAGAAAAAACGAAATCTATAGCGTGAGCACCGCTGGTGTGCAGTGTATCAGCGATAAATCATAGCCGCTGGTGGTAGGGGGATCAATTTCAATTCTATAGGTCGCCTATATACACGGAATAAGTGCACTCCATTCGATGCAGAGGAGAGAGAGAGAGAGAGAGCGAGCGAGAGAGCGAGGTATAGATAAAAAAAATAGTGGCGAGGCAAAAAGCTCTCTCTCTCTCTCTCTCTCTCTCTTGCAAGTGCGCATCATCCTTTCGTCACGATGCAGCGGCTTGCGTGGCACGAAGCCGCTCTGCGCCGATGTTGAAGATTCTCTTTTGTAAACCGGAGACTCTGTAGATGTGTGTACGTGCACGTGTACCTATATCACAAAAAAATGCGATACTCCCAGAGAGAGCGAGAGCGAGAGAGGCTCGATATACCCGCCTGCGATACGTTCGACACACAAAGTTTCTTGCGCGCGGTAAATAGGATATCGCGAGGAGGCTTCATCTTCCTCTCTCTCCCTCTCTCTGTCATTCTTTTTTTCCGTTATCGCTCCATTACACGACAGCCAAACGACGTATTGTAATTCAGTTTAACGTTTTTGAATAATTGCTCTCTCATGCCGCTCGTGCTTCGTTATGTACGTATATAATACAATACGCGGATATACATATCGCGACGAGGCTATTATTGCCATTAGTGTGGATTTCGAAGAGCGCGGGTACAGCGAACGAGGGACTATGCGTACAGCCCTTTCTAATGAAATATAATGACAAACATTATGCTATTGCCTTTACGTATTTCTGTGCGCGCGAGTGTATATACGCGAGAGTGTGTGTGTATAGGAAAGCGTTTTCTGCCCCCGCTTTTATTTCCACTCTACGTATATATATATATATATATATATATACATATTTGCTTCATGCTGAATGCGCGCTGGGGAATAAATCATGTGTCATGACAATAGCGAATGCGGCTCAAATGCTCGTCCGAGCTCTCTTTCTCTCTCTCCTCTCCGCGCTCGCGTATATATTGTATTTTGCGTGACTTTCGCTCGTCTTCCTCCTTCGGCATCGCTTGTATTTTTTTTTTTTTTCGCGAACGCGAGCGAGAACGTTTTCTGCATGTACTCCATGCGATTCTCGTGTTTGTTTTTTTTTTCAACTCCCTCTCCTACAAATGAATAACGAAATTGCATGATAAATCGTAAACGCTTTTGCTTCTGCACGAGCCGACACGGCTGTGCACACGTATACACGTAAAAAAGCGTAGTCCGCGTTTTTTTTTTTTTTTTTGCTTCTCTCTCACCGCGGTGTAATGGACAACTTCATTTGCCGGTCGGAAGTGGAACGAAGGATTTCGAGTGACTTCCAAGTAGTCATTCGACTTTTCCGAATAGGCCATTATTCCGTTCGCACCCACCGCTTCCTCAATACACGGCTCCGTGTCGTCGAACTCGCTGCGGATGTCGTTTCAGCGTGGTTGCGCGATCGTTTCCTGTCCCTTCCTTCGCCAAGCGGAGGAGGCCAACTTTTACGGCCGCAGATGTCAACCGGGCCGCTGCAGAAAGACTTGCTCGACTCCGTCTCCTCCCGCTCCTGGCTCTTCTCGTTTTAATTACGGACTGGACGACTAGCCGTTTTAATGAAAGGTCGGGTGTCTATATATCGCAGCGTCGTCTCCTCGATAAACGTGTATAATGCTCGAGCATATATCCTTCGGGTGCCAGCAATTGATTAGGTAAACACGTTGTTGGGAAATATTTTAGAATCCATTGTGTTCAGCTGGTGTCGAGGTTATAGTTAAAATTTCGAAAGTTACTCCTCAGCCAAAAACTCTCTTTCTCCTCGAACCCTAAGGTATACAAACCGTGTGCGCGATAACCCCCAATTTTTCTCGTATATAAGCTCGACTTTACCAACTCGGCTACGTATAGCCGCTATATACTGTCTTTTTTTTTCTCTCTCTCTCTCTCGGCTTACGTAGATGTAAAATTTAGTAAGTGGCATCGTTCGGATAAATCCTCGCCGGAGAGCACAGCGCAGCAGCGGCTATTACTCCGGGAAAATCTTGGCAGTCGTTGCGTCTCTCTCTCTCTCTCTCGGACTACAAGCGTCCCTGCGTGTCCTGCGGCGGTGCTCGTGCGAAATATCGCCCGTAAATCCCGGCACTTTCCATATTCCGCAGCCAAGAGATAGCTGTACAGCGGGAAGGGCGGCCGAGAGGGTCGGGGGCGGCTGGAGAGAGCCCCGGCGCACACTGGAATGAAAATTCCCTCGGGGTGTCAACGCGCGCGCGAGACCATAAACAAGATTCTGGAAATCCAGCTCTATACTCGGCAGCGCCGCGGCATCTTCGAAGGAACGCAAGCGCGCACTTGCCCGGCCGCCGCGCTTATCGCCGCCGAGGAGGCAACTTGAACGAACGCTGCGGCAGCGGCGATCCCTGTATATATAGGGCTCTCTTTTACAGCGCGACCGAGCGGCTGATGAAAAAATTTTTCATAGCGGCGATGTTTACCGCTCTTTGTACACCCCCCCCCCCTCACCCACCCCAAAGGCTTTACGATTTATTCGAGAATTACCCGAAATATCTCGAGCTCGCGCGGCTGCTCTTAAGCGCGGCAGCGGCAGCTCTCGCTCTGTGTGCGTGTCATTGGTATTCGAGGGAAGCTCGATGGTATTGAAAATGTATGAGCCCGCGCGAGCCGGCGGCGGCGGCGGCGGAGAGCATTCCTTCATCGTTTCGCTTGGTAAATTTAGCCTATACTTCTTTATAATGGAGCACGCGGATAGGGTCCGGCAGTAAAAGAAGCGATAAATAAACGCGTACGGGCGCGTGAGCGTCGATAGGTGAATACATGAATTTTATTCGAGAGAATTTACCCTATTGCCAGTGGTAGTGTGTATGGAGTCGGAGAGAGAGAGGAAAGGGCCGCGAGAGAAGAGGCGCTTTTTTCTCTCTCTTTCGCTGTATCGCTCGAAGGCGCGAAGGCTCCTTTCCATTTGCATTTCGCCAAACTCGTGCGGACGTGTTTCTCGCCCGACGCGTTCGTCTATGCGCTACACAAAGGAGAGCCTGAGTAATGATCCCGCGAAATCATTCGACGTAAATCGCGAGCTTGTGCGATATACCATGTATATGGGTATGTCCAGGAAATTTCGGAAACAACTCGGACGGAAAAGTTGCAAAAAATTTTCTTGAAGGCACATACCTACCAGACCTGATTTTTCTCGTTCCTTAGGTCATTCTGAAAGAGAAAAAGCTCGCGTGCATGGTCGATCATAGTGTACACTTTTTTTCCGGGGCAAAAACGACTTGAAAAAACGAGAAATAATCAAGAAACAAGAATTAATAGATTTTTTTCTCGAAAACTAAATTTCATTTGAACGAAAATGTCTTAAAATTCATGAAAGAGTGCTCTGAAATTTTTTTCAGATCGATCCAATATGATTTTCGACTTTTTGAAAATAGGAAAAATCGAAATTTCGAAAAACGTCCTTAAAATTTGAAAAAATTTCAGAGAATTCTTTGATGAATTTTAAGACATTTTCGTTCTAATGAAATATTTGAAAAAGTAGTCCATAGTTTTCGAGAAAAAAAATCTATGAATTCTTGTTTCTTAAATATTTCTCGTTTTTCGAGTCGTTTTTGCTCATGCGAGCTTTTTCTCCTTCAGAACGACCCATGAAATGAGAAAAAACAGGTCTGCTAGGTGTGCCTTCAAAAAAATTTCTCGCAACTTTTCCGTCCGAGTTGTTTCCGAAATATGGACGTACTCACACGTACAGCGCGAGCTAAATCCAATTTAGCAATATACACGTATAACATACGCGCTTGGCGCAAAGTAAAAGCGAGAGAAAGGCGAATTATTATTTTTCTTTCCCTTTTTTTTTCGTCGACCTCGAGAGAACACAATATCGGTGCAGCGGATTTGTAGGCGGCGCAGCCGCTTGTATTGCGCGCGCAACAGCCGGGCATATAATGCCGCCGACGCCGACGCCGCCGCGCGCGCGGCTATTCAGCGAATTAGCGCCGCGTATTTACACCCAATTAAAGGACCAACGCGACGGTGACCCCGGCCTTTCATTCACGGGGTATAGCAGCAGCGTAGGGAGAGAGAGAGAGAGAGAGAGAGAGAGAGAGAGAGAGAGGCTTGTGCGCCTCTATAAGTTTCCAGCGGCGGTACAAGTTGCTTGTTAATAATCGGCCGTATATACGCGTATATAGGTAGGGAGAGAGAGAGAGGGGGCGAATCGATAACGCAAACAATTAAAGCACACGCTGCGGCCGGATTTCCTAACGCGGCGCGCGCGCTGCCGATTTAACTTCGCTAATTGAAAACTCGTTTATGTATACGTACACGCGGGTATACGTCCGCTCAGTATAGTATAATGCTCGCGTATATATGATTGAGAACGCATTCGTTATCCATCAGGCCTCTCATTATATTTAACTTGATAAATGCATTTGGCGTCGTTATATCGATTCCGTGCGCGCTCTCTCTCTCTCTCTCTCTCTCGTTTATGTTCTATATATAGTATACATGCAACCAGATGTACATGGTTTTTTTCACGATCGTTATATTCTTCGCATGGACGGCCGAGAGGAGCATGACAACTCTCTCAATATTTCGGAGTGATTTTCCACTCTTCCTATCCAGACAAAACTGAGCCTACCGGAATCGAGTGATATGTCACTTTTCAAAAAGAGTGAATTACAAATACAATAAAACATAAATTATATTCAAAAGTAAAACATTATAATTCAAAAACTTAATTTTGGGTATTCGACACTAATAAATAAATAACATTTCTCATCATGAACAAATGAATTTTAAAAATATTGTCATTGACAACCTAGCCTCTAATCTCAAAACTTTTCTATCACATTTTACAGCGCAAAATACCACACAAAAACTTGAATACTTCACTTGCATCGGGCAGTACATTAATTAGAGACATTATGATTATCTAAACAAAGCCTAGATTCAGGCCCGTGCAGCTATGGCAACGAGGTCCCGCACTTTCCAGAAAACAATAACGCGTCGTAGTTTCACTCTTTTCAAGACTGATTTCAACAATGCCTATCACACTGAAATCTCGAGTGCTTCAATCACTCGATCTTAAGGTGTGACGAAAATCGCTCCGAAATGTTTAGAGAGTAGGGGCGTATTGTCCAACTTGCTCTATAATATTCGTTAAGCTTGCGACGATTAACCGTATATACAACACACGTGCGTATGCGGCAGTAGTTGCGCGCTTGTACATCACGTGCCGTACGCAAGACGGGCCAATAGGATTTGCCGACGCGATCAAGAAACTCCGATGCCCTCCATACACGTGCACACTCGCGCGCATAGGTGTAGAGAGAGGGCCGAGGCGGAGGAAGCAATCTACAGCGCTCAACTCCACGGAGGGCCATAACGCGCTGGAAATCGAACTTGTAATAAGGTATATACACTCCCTCTCTCTCTCGCATCGTCGCAGCCGAGCTGCTGCCGCTGCATAGCCGAAGCCGCGCTCCGCTGCCCGCGAGAGCATTCATTGTTCCCCCGTGGGTGTATGGGCTGCGGGCTCTGCGCGCGCAAATTCGAGAAAATAAAGCAAAGAAGCCGAGCGAAATATGCCGCGCGTATTTTTTTTTTCTTACTCTATACTCGCCCCCTACTCGCACTCCGCGCGACTCCTTGGATTTCCTCGCGATGCATGAAATATTAACGATTCCCGGCAGCGAAGTTACAGCGCGAGCCGGAGAGCGAGGGAGAGAAAGAGAGGAGAAAAAAAAGTGACTGATACGGCAATATCAATAAAAGTTGTCTTCTCTCTCTCTCTCTCGCTGTTTCTTGCTTGCCACCCCCCACCCCTCGCCCTTAACTTTCCAGATTCAATAGAGGTTTCTCTCGCGAGCTACACCGGGCTAACCAAATATTTGATGTAGCCGTAGCCAAAAGTTTATGATTACGTCCTATGTCGCGGCAACTTCGGCCCCATACTCGACTTTCTCTCCTCCTCCTCCTCCTCCTCCTGCCGCCGCGCTGTTATACGGCGAAGAAAAGCCGACGAATTAGTCAAGGCGAAAGGCATCAAAAAGAATTGCGAAGGAAATAAAAAGAATAGCGCGGCCGCGTTATTCATTGCTATGATTTCTCATCGCGAGTGTCCGCTCGCGCGCGGAAGAATCTCCAGCCGTAAATCTCTCCTTTGTGTGCCTCTTCTCTCTCTTTCTCCCTCCTTCCCTCCCCCCTCCCCCCCGGCTTTCTCTACCTCTCTGTGTACGGCCTATTTTATCGCGAAGCGGTGAGTAGTAGTAACAGTCGTCGTCGTCGTCGTCGACGTCGTCGTCGTCGTAAGATATCTTCTCGTCGTTTACGACGACATTCGGATCCGTGAGCACGCGAGATAAGCTCGGATCAAACAAACTGTTCGGGGCTTTGATTTAACTGCCGTCGTCGCTGCTGCTTCTCTCTCTCTCTCTCTCTCTCTCTCTCTCCGCATTCTCCGTTATATATGGAGATAAATACGAGGAGTTGGCGAATGATGAAAGACTCGGTCGAAATTGTCGGCTCTGTGTATAAAGATAGAAGCGCGTAATTTATATACGCGCGTGTGGGGGGGTACGATTGCGCGGCGCCGCGAGCCAGGCATCATATCGCGGCTTTTCATTAAAAAGTCCTCGGCGAGAAGCTGGAGTAATGATAGCTCTCAAAGACACGCGCCGAGAGGCGATCTATTCGGAATATTTGCAATTTCGACGTTTTGTCATACGAGAGCGTCGACGACGACGACGACGCGACGACGTCTCTCTTTGATGTTCCGCCGTTGTATAATGGGCAGCCGCGTGTCGCGCGGCCGAATGCAAATCTCTCCGGCTCCGCTTGACTGAGAAACGACTTGCCGGCGTCGGGAGCCGTTAACTTTTTAAATAGGCGTATATATACACGAGATAATAGGATTAAAGTGGAAAAATAAATGCTTTTAACGGACGTCCCCCGTACAGTTGACGGAGAATTTCTCGCTCTCCTTACTCTCCTCTCCGAGAAACGTCGTCGTCGTCGCGAGCAGTGTGTCAATAAGTCTTTCCTTCTTCCTTCGCACCACTTGTCTGGAGAACAGTTAACGATATCCAAACAAGTGCTACGGGCCGCGCGCTCGTCGCTACTGCTCCGGCAACTCTTCGAGCTTTAAACTCTCGAGACACACTTTGCGCGCGCTGCGAGCTTTAAAAGAAGCGCGCAGTTTCGCGAGACTTTCTTTTACTCGCGAAATCCGAGGATTGCGCAGTCTTTTCCCCGCGGAAAAGTTGGAAAATTGAAGACATAGAAAAAAAGAAAATTAACACAACAATAAAGCGAGAGATATTTTCCGACAAAAAAAACGGGGGTAGGGGGGGGGGGAGTGGTCGAATTTTAATTGCGCTCTCTCGAGCAAACAATGAAAAAGCCACTAGTGGAGAGGCGAGAGATCCGCGCGCAGCCGCAGCAAATAAAGAAGTTATCCGGGGAATCCCTGGGTAACAACGGTATTTCACGCTCGATATATGCCAAAAACCAGTGTGGCTATCCTACTAAGGTCGACAGGTCGACAGAACGTGTACACACAAGGGGTAAAAGTAATCCCTATTGTTTCAGCCGTCCCATAAATCCCCTCCTACCCCTCCACGCACACACACCGTCCGATGTTCTCTGTGTATACTGCCTCTACCATTGGATCTTTCTCTCTTTTTCGTTCTCCCGCTCTGTGTGTGTGTGTGTGTGTCCATCGGTGCATCGCTGCGATCTCTCTCTCTCTGACCAGGGCGGCGCCTATAGGCCGCGCACCGCAGATACGGCCTCTGTAAATTTCAGCCCCGAGATGTGCTTTACTACGCGCGAGACTGAGAGACTTACTCTTTTTCTCCTGCTCTCTTTTCGGCCATTTAGCGACGGAATTACACCCCCCTGGAGATCCCTCTCTATATAGCTCTCGCTCTCTCGTTGCTGTACTTGTACTCTGTATAGTGGGGCACGCTCGACCCCGATTTATACGGATATACCTGGCGGCCGCCGCCGCTGCGCGAAAGTAGCGAGCTTTAACGTATAGAGGAATCGCGTGTAGATTTTACTTTTGCGAAAGCGTATATATAGCCCGCCACCGCCACCGCCGCTTCTTTTTCCCAGGGCTGTCGGTAATGGTGGTTTCCTTCGTTTTATCTATCCGCGCGCGGAGCTTCTATATATACGTTTTCTCGCGGAATTTCGTTGGCTTGACTTTTTTCTCCCCAACCCCCCCTTAGTTTATTTCGACGCGAACATATACGATTAGATAGAGAAATTTCTCCCTCGGTCACTTGTGCTATGCTGCTGTAACTTTTTGCTGTTGCGAGATCCATCAAAATTAAAAAAAAAAGTAGTAATAATAATGAAAAGTGGAGAAAGCAAGCTCGCTGAGAAAGCCGTAACGCGAGCGATAAATATCTCGTATTCTCGAAGGACACGCGAGCTGTACATAATTCTGAGGTTAAGTCCAGCTTGTCACTGTACAGAGGTTTACACGCGTCGATAAGGTACGTCGAGAGAGAGAGAGAGAGAGAGAGAAGTAAAGCTCTTTATTATACACGAGTGTATTCGTTCACGGACGCGGTGGGAAGCGCTGAGGATAGCGATCGCTTCGGGGGGTAGAAGTGGAGGGGGGGTGGGGGCGCGTTAATACACATCGCAGCCGGAATTTATCAGGTGCGGCATTACGACGCACTTGCGCCTGGGCATAATAATTGTATTAGGCGGCGAATTGCGCGAGGGGAGAGTCGGAAGTCTTTTAATTTGCAACTCGGGGACGCCCACCGGTCTGACACAGTCGGTTAGTTTTTACAGCCCCAGCAGTAGCAGCAGCAGCAGCAGCAGCAACAGTGCTATATGTATATACATTGGCGACAGCAGCAGCAGCAGCAGCGACGGCGGCGAAGGCGACGGTGGCAACGCGATGGAAGGGGAGCGAAAATTGAAATACGAAAGACGACGAGAAGACGAGGAAGGGAGCCCGCGGCGCATTTGCCCAATCGTCTTTTAGATTTTCTCCTTCGGGAATTATTCGATTTGTGCCCGTTTTTACGCCGCACGACTTGCTCTTCTGCCCCCCACCCCCCTTCTCCTCCCGGTTTCGAGCCTCGAGGGGTTGACGACGACGACGACGGCGGCGGCGGCGGCGGCTGCGCGCTTTATTACCCCCGGTCGAAAATCCCTCTCTCTCTCTATCTCGAGTGTGTTTACGATTTTTCCGTGGCTTCGGGGAAGGAGGGACTAGCCCAGTTGAGTTATGCCTCGAGGGAGGGGACCGCCGCGCACGATGATGCCTATTATGCACTCGAATCCAAATAAACAAGCATAGCACTATATGTATATACAAGTCTGTGTGTGTGTGTGTGTGTGTGTGTGTGCCGCCTACGTATACGCGTCTTTCCCCGCGGCTCTTTTGTACGAGCTTCCTTTATATACATATACGCACACCAAAGCCACGCTGTGTCCTTCTATTTATAAACACGGGATTAGAGTTCGGCCGACGGAATGTGTATACCTGGTGTTGTGCGCGTGCGAGGTCGTAAGCGAGGAGAACGTGAATCATCAACGGGGGGGGGGGGGAAGGAATTTCCCTTTTACCATATATTTACGCAGGCCTACGCTCGTATATACTCACGATGTGCTTTTGTTTTCTGTGCAGATTGAAGACGCCATGCTGATGTTTGACAAGCAGACTAACAGGCACAGAGGTAAGTCGCTTTTTTTCCGCACTGATTTGAAGACGAGAGGCAGAAGACGAAAAAATCGATAAACAGAGAGAACTGGCTGGGAGCGTGTGTGCGCAGTCTGAAGAGCCGGGTAAATACGCGGAAGCGCGCGCGTTTAAAAAAAAAAAGAAGAAAAAAGGAAAAATCGATCGTGAAATGGCGATTTCAATGAGCTTGCATTGCTGCGTACTACTCTGTGTTTGAACAATCCGTGTGCCCACACACTCGATTGCCGTTTTCCACGGAATCCGCTGTCTCTTTCTCTCTCTCTCATTCTCTCTGTATCTCGTGCGTGAAAAAAAAAACGCCGAAAAAGCGTAAGTCCCGTACGCCGCGTTTACAGCGAACGCGGCGCAAATAGCCGACTCTCGCCGCGATCGAGCACTTCAATAAAGTTGATAATAATCATTCGCCAGGAGGGCGATCGAGAGAAGCCCGCCGCAGTCGAGCGATAATCGCGGATTTCGCTTTTTTGCGCGCTACACTGCGTCCTTTTTTTTCCGGCGTCCCATCTTCGCAGCGCATCGTTTCTCAGAGGAAAGAGAGAGAGAGAGAGAAAGAGCGGCGTGACTGAGCGTTGCGCTGAGCGGCTGCTTTTTTGCCGTCGCCGCGAAGATTATATATATATAGCAGCGCGCGCGAGTTCGATCTTTGTTGAGGTGGCACGCGCGCGTACACAGCAGTATAGTACGCGGCAGTCTCGACGTCCCGACGGGTGATGGATTCTGATAAAAAGCATGAAAAATAGCTGCACACCGAGGCGCTAAATCTTTATTTCTCGCTGGGGGATGGAGAAAGCTCGACTTCTACGGGGGGGTTGTTTTCGGGAGAATTAACGTTCCCCCGGCGCGGCGAGGTGTAAGGCAGAATCACAGTTTATGCGGGGGGGGGGGGGGGTGAAAGTGTACTGCGTTCCTTTATTATTTCGAATTTATTCAGTTTTGCCGGATACCATATCGTACACGCTGTCGTAGTACGAAAATTTCGAAGCTTCGGGAGAGACGAAAGAAGAGAACGTCGCAATCGTACCCCGGAAGAAAAAACAAAATCTACGGAGACCGAAACGAATTAATCTCGGAGCTGACACGGTTACGGCGAAAAACGCTCCTCGAAGCTGTTTAAAGGGCCGAGGAATTAACGAAGGCTGCAAGTTCCCGAAGAATTTATGAAAATCCATTATCGCACAATAGCTCTTGTCGAAGTATTTAGCAGTCGGCGTGTCCAATTCAATTACATCCGCGCGGAGCGTTCGACGCTCTCCAGAGCCTCCCTCCCCCGAAAAAAGAAAGACAGCAGCCCCCCCGGTCCCCCTCTGTCTCTTATTCTCTCTCGACTGAATAAAGCGAAGAAAGCGGACGGAGGGCAGAGAGAGACGTTGGCCTTCGCGCGAGCGGCACGCTTGGCTGGCGTCCCAGACGATTTCGAGTCTCGATGGCTCTCTCTCTCTCTCTCTCGCTCTTGCGCAGCTATGATTTCCGCGCGGATGAGCAGCAGCCGCTGCAACTGCAGCAGCAGCAGCAGCAGCGACAAGGTGAGCCCGAGCATCTTCTGCCTCTATCTCGAGGTCTATATATATATAGGTATATACGTATGTATATATATATAGACTCGAGCGAGAGTGGGAGAGCCGGAGCGCACGCGATTATCCAAGCTTGGCTGGCCAAAGGATTTTCCTCGCAGGAGAGGTGAGGAGGAAGTGCTTCGTACGGCTGGCTTTAGCTCGTGAACGATGAGACTTGGCGAAAGTACGGGGCGAAATGTATACGTGCGCGCGCGCGGGAGGTACATATAGGTATATATAGACGTGTGTGTACGTGTGTGTGTGTGCGCGGCTTCGCTTCTGCAAAGTCATAAGGCAGCCTGGGCCGCATAACTCGTGTGGTTGCACGTGTGTGTCTGTCTATCGACGTGTATGTGAACCAACTTGATTTCTACCTCGGCTGTACACGTCTGCGCGTATACACACACGCGTATGTATATATCTAGAGGCAGGAGAGGAATAAGAGGACGCCGTTCTCGCATATAGTCAAAGGAACGTCCGATTTCGATCGGTTATTGGATCGCCGTGGCGTATACGTATTACATATACCTATATGGACGAGAGCGATAGAGCGAGGGAGAGAGAGAGGGAGAGAGCGGTGGCTCTTATGCTTTGAGCAGAGGATTATTCGATACTTGCTCTTTCGACCGTACGATTATTCATCTAAGTCTAAAGCCGTTTCACGCTCGAGCGAGCTACTGCAGGCTCGGCCTCACTCCGCCTTCACGTGTATCTTATCTGCTGCGTCAAGGAGATTCGCTATTGCATCTCCCCCCCTACTTCCCCCTTCGTAATTGTGAGTGCAAGAGGAGATATATTCCTTCTCTTCTCGCTCTTTCTCCAATTTGCAAGGCTTTGTGTCATTTTCTCTCTCTCTCGAGATGCGCCACGCGGGAACAATGGACTTTTGCGGAGGCCGCCGCTGTAGCTTCGTAATTCGCGCAGTTTGGAAAATCAATATAAGCCGGCCGGCGGCGTCAACAGGTTGACTAATTTCCGCGCGTAGAGCCTCCGGGGCGCGGCTGCGAGGCACAAGTCACGCGATCCTCAAACGTAGCTCACGGCTGCGCGGAAGAAGCAGCAGTAGCAGCAGCAGCACACGCGGTTCGGAAACTCGCAGTATCGAAACTATGGAAGCTTATAGCGCCGAGAGAGAGAGGGAGGGAGTGAGAGGGGAAGGGGTGAGTGGGAGGAAGAGAAGGAAGTAGCTTTGATCTCCTCCCGGCGTCTCAAAGGACCTCGGTCGGCTGCGAAAGTTGCAATGGCTGAAGTTTAAGAGCATCTTTGCGGATCGGTGTGTGATTACCCGATACATTACTCCCGAGGCAGCAGCAGCAGCACTACCGAGTTGTGCTAGTCCTCTCTCTCTCTCTCTCTGTGTCTCGCGCGTAACTTTCGCTCCGCGCACGCAATTTCCCAAGTATTCCGCGCGGGAAAATGCATTCGCGCAAGCTTTACTTCATCTCTCGATCTCTCGCCGACGCGCGGATGTGTTCAATGCCAGCAGCAGCAGCAGCAGCGTCGTCGTCGTTCCTCGTACTCCCACCACTTGAAAATTCCCTCCCACGTCGAAGTAGAGAGAGAGAGAGAGGGAGAGAGGCGAAAGCGCAATGTAACCCGGCGTTATACTCGTCCGTTGTGGGTCAAATAGTTCGGGCGTTCGGACCAAACGGAAATAGTTTCATCGTCGTTTCCACTGTTCCACGTTCTCTCCCTCTGCCGACGTCGTCGTGGCTTTTCCATCTCTCTCTCTCTCTCTATCCCTCTCATTCCCTCGAGTACTTTGCCGAAGCAAGTACATGAGCGAACGCCGGCACAGAGGAAACGCGAGCGAGCGAGCGAGCCCCGGCAATAAAGCTTTCAGCTCGAATTCAAGTTTGAGGGGAAATGGAAGGTCATTAAAATCGCTGCAACTTCAAAATTAATTCATTGACAGGGCGCGCCGCCGGTCATTAAAATAAGCGAATATTCGCAGCTTTAATCAAGCTATTATTTTACGCGCGGCGCCTACGTCGATATTATATAATCGCGGCGGCAATAATCGCCCGATAAAAGCGCGCTTTCGAAATTCGAAGAGAAACCCCCCCTATAAGTGCTTGCGCGGCGCGTACGGCGAAATAACAATCAGCGAGAAAAGCACAGACGAGCCACGCCTCGTTCTCGCGCGCGTTTCTCATCAGGGAATCGCCGGCGCGATCCTTCCACAGCCGCCTTTTCCGGCGGAGAAGAGAGAGAGAGAGAGAGAGAGAGCATTTTCATTTCGCGACGATCCTGCAGCTCCATCACTCTCCGTTTGCCTAAGAACGTCCGCCGCGCAGCTGTTGCTGCTGCCGCCGGAAACTCGAAAGAAGAAAGAGTATACGGGGAGGGAGAGGGGGGGGAGGAAGAAAATAAAGAAAAAAGCCGAGCGGAGGAGTGAGTAACGAGGCGAAGGACATCGCCTACGTCGACTCTCAGCGACACGTAGCGTAATCCTTTCAGGGGGCTTCGGTTACGGAAGCTATACACAGCCGCGGCGGCGGCGGCGAGTCGTCCGCGCGCTCTTTCCATTCCATTATGGGAGAATCTCGACGGAGAGAGAGAGAGAGAGACAACATCGGCACGCTCCAATTGTCACCTGCGCATTACGCGCTCTCGCTCCGTATACACTTGTCTGCGTGCATATTCGCGAATGCGTGCTTACATCTGCTCGGCTCTCTGACTGTATAATACGTATAGCTATATGTGCAGAGACGCGGCGGCAGAGCCTCTCTCTCTCTATACCGTTATGTATAGAAATTCCTTTCGCGGCGAGGAGGAGCAGAGCCCGAGACGACGACGACGACGACGGCTGAAGTAGAAAATGCGCGCTGCAGCGAGAGGGACTTTGAAATATTGAAACGTAACGTCAGTTGCCAGTCACTAGTTTCACTGTGTATATATATATGTTCGCGACGACGACGCGGCGGCTCGTATACTCTATACATCCGCGTCTGCTATATTTTTCTTCGATTTCTTCGCTGTGTATCTTACGGTTTGTTATTCTCTTGCTTACTCACGCTCCCGTTTCCTTCCACTTTTCGACCCTGTGCGTCGCTTTCACATTCCCGATACTCTTGAGGGGCGCAAGCCTCGTCTATCTCTTGACGCGCAACTCGAGACTCGATTCTCATTTGGAAGTAGAAACAGCCGCGTACAGTCAGACGCCGCCTGCTTAGGAAGAATTCTCCCGAATTACCCGCAGCCGCAAAGCCCGCCGGTGAGACGAGCATCCGCGGAAACGCTCGATCGTTCGATTTGCGCGTCTTACAGCTCGCGAGAAGCTCTTCTTTCATGTGCGTCGAAGCCGCGTGTATACGAACGACTCAATCGGCACACATTCGAAACTAGCCCCTAAGAGTCGGCGGCTCCGAGTCGCAGTGCGCGCAATACGAGTATCGAGCTCTCGAGAATTTTCGATCTCGCTCCGCAGCTGTCGTCGCGGCCTAGCGATATCGCGCAAATTTATACGGGGGGTGGCTGCAGCGCAGAGGGTAGAAAGGGGTTGAGCGGGTACTCGATAAAATAGAGCGGCATGAATGAGTCGCAGTCGATTTTTCAGAGGGAGAAAATAAGATTTCAATGCGTTCGAGTCCTGACGAGGCGGAGAACTCCGAGAAAGCGGCAGCGCAAAATCGCCTAAAGCTGTCGCATTTGCAGACTCGCGCTCTCTCCTCGCTCCTCGTTGAACCTCCATATACACTTTATATGTGCCGTTGTGCTACGGGATATTGAACGTAGCAGAAAAAATAATGATGGCTAAACGATCGTCTGCGCACAATACATCTCAATTATTTGTGTTTTACTGCGTACAGTCGAAATATTTTCTTCTCTCTGTCTCTCGCTCACTCTCCCCGGGCTTCATTATGAAATACGTACACTTTCGAGCAGCGGCAGCCGCTGCATATGGCACGAACGTTCTAAACGATCCATTACACCCTCGATAAAGTACGAAAACAAGAAGCCAGTCTAGAGCATCGGGTGTGTGTATATATATACACACACACGCCCGTTTAGCGCAGCCTTCGCGCTATAGAGCCGCCTCACCCCCATGACTCTGCGATTTCACGATAAGTTAGGCGCGGCCTTTTATGTACCTGTGTATACATGTATACACGCGCGTGTATGCGCTCCTACTCAAATTTTTCTCACCGATGCGTGCGCGCAATTTTTTCTTCTCCCCGCCACCGGCTCGCCCTCCCCCTCATTAACGAGCTTTATATTCCTCTCGATTGCGACTATTTTTGAAAAAAGTCTTTTACAACGTGGATATATTTTTTTTTTCGTAGCCACGCACAAACCCTCGCACACACACACAGAGCCGCGTCCTCGCCACACGCACTCGCGCGTCCGTAATTTGTCGACTTATGCAGATGGCGTGCGCCCGGGACATTTTAATTTACAATTCCTGCTGAGTCGCGTAATACGGTTTGGAAAATAAAATTATGCCCTCGCCCCGCTATGTACACACACTCGCGCGTAGTCTCGGAATTCGCGCGCACGTCGCGCGGATATACCATATGCGCGTGCATACATGTATATTATTATCTGGAGTGCGCTTGCGCTCTTTCTCTCCGCTGCTGCCGTTCGCGGGAGAAAAAAAAATCCCCGAGCGGCATCCTAGAAAATTTATGCACGCCGCGGCGACGTTATTTTTCCCGGAAGAGGGGGGGAGGGGGAAACGGAATTTTTCGCGAGCCAAACCGAAAAATGCAGAATCGTCGCGTATATCTCGCGACGGAAACGCGCGAAACACGGAATTGATCGAGACGATCGGACTTTTTAAGAAAAACAATCTTCACGATAGAGCTCTCTATGTCGAGCCGCGAGACGCGGCGCTGCTGCTCCGGCAGCAGAAGAAGCCGGGCGAAATGAAAAGGAGCGTCGAGTGTAGAAGTGCTTACGTTTCATTTAGTTTTATACCTCGTGTCGCGCGCGCGCGCGCAGGCCGTACGACGGCTGGGCGGAAGCCAAAAAGAGAATCGCGTCACGTTCGAGCGAGGACGACAGCTCGCATGCAGTCCTTAGCCGTTATGAGCATCGCTATAGGGGGGCAGGGAAGGAGGGGGGGGGGGAAGAGTAAAATCAAGCGCGCGCTTCTCTCGCTCTCTCTCTCTCTCTCTCTCCAAACAACCGAAACTTCCCGAGCAGAAAAAAGAAAGCCGAAGCTCCGTATCTCCGGAGAATAACTTTGCGCGAGCGAAGAGGGAGAGAGGAAATCGTCGAACTAAAGAATTCGTTAAATGGAGCGAGCGCGAAAAGGATTACGTTTGGAAGGGAGAAGAAATAGAAGAGGATTAAGTCCTCGCTCTGCTGCAGCGAAGACTTAATCCGGGAAAACGTTTCGCGCGGCTCGGGGCAGCAAAAAAAAAAGAAGAACGAAGAATATATATACAAAAAATTAAAAAAAACGCAGCGCTGCGCGCCGCCGCGGCGGCCCCGGGTAATTAAATCCGTTTGATAATTTACGAGCGCGCGCTCGGGCAATTTCAGCGGTGCGCGCGTAACCCGCCGCCACCTCGCGCAGGTGTCCGCGTACAAGCGTGTATACATATAAACGCGGAAAGTCGAACGCAGCGGCGCAGCGGAAAGGACTGCGCGCGGCGCGAGTGAAGCGGCGGAATGAAGGGATGAACTCTAGTGCATATATATATATGTGTATACACGCGCTTTTCCGTATATACGCGTACATATATATATGTATATATTTGCGTGGAGGCTGCGAAGGCTCGTTAAGTTTGAGTTAGGGGACAATAAATATTCATTAATGGCTGCAGTGCGAAGCGATGTCGCCCGCGTGCACTGCGCGGAATGCGAAAGAGAGAAGAGAGAGAGAGAGAGATTGAGGCTCTCTCCGAGAGCGCGAGTGTATATAATGCACAGCAGCTCGCAAGAAATATCCATCGCTGGAATTCCCGATAAGATTTATTCGAATTTGCCCTGAGCTTTCTCCCGCGTCTTAATGCACACCCCCCACCCGGCCGCCGCGAGCGCGAATATTTCTATTTACACCCGCTGCGGCTCAATATTCACGGACGCGGCTTTTATAAATCCCGAATGAATCGTGCGCGATATCGGAATATCATAATGGATGACAAAAAAAAAGTGCGTATAGTTCCGCACCATCGCGCCGTCGTCGTCGTCGTACAGCGATGCAGAGCCGATCAGCCCATCAGAAGCAGGCCGGGAATAGCTCGTCTGCCGCATACAGCGCCTCGTTCCCTGTCGCCAACAGCGCAGTGTCTCTAACGAGCAGCCGAGCGAGTAGAGACACTGCAGCAGCAGCCGTCGCAATTACCGCCATCGATACCCAGCCGGATGCGCGCCATTGCCATAGTGTGTGTGTGTGTGATGTGAGAGAGATCCGAACATCTTTTCACAATAGCTATCCAAGCAGGCGCACACGCGCGCACGCACACCGCCAAGTCGCCGAGGCTGCGTGAGAGCACGTACGCGTGCGCCGATTCCGAGGAATCACGAAGGAAGCGCTCGCGCGCTGGCATATCGCGTAGTGAGAGAGAGAGAGAGAGTTGGCGAGAGAGCTTCTGGGAAAGTTCTTCTGTGTATAGCAGTGCGCTCTCTCTCTCGCTCTCTCCTAATGGCTCCGAGACTCGTCTCTCCGTTAACGAGCCCGAGCACGAATGACTGACACGGGTTTGTTGCTGCTGCTGCTGCTGCTGCTGCAGTGACGGCTCACCGGCTTCCCTCGCTCTGATATATATATACTTATATACAGCAGACGCGCGCGCGAGGTTGAGCGCGGCTGACACGAGCTGCGCTCGAATTATTGGGAATGCGCGCGAGTGTCGCTGACGGCTATATACCGGCTTATTTTGTATTTTAATGCGGCTCCTCGTTGTCCGTTAAACGACTCGGCTAAAAGTGTTATTGGTCTCTCTTTTGTATATACATATCGTGGAAATGGGCTGTGGGGGAAAGAGAGAGGTAGAGAGAGAGAGAGAGTGGAAGTGGGTTTGTCGAGTGAGCGGTAGAGATTAGGAAAAAGCGAGAGAGCTGAGGCGGGATGAGACACAGACGGGAAAGGTTGGGAGGTAGAGAGGAATGAAGGATTTGCCTGATCTCTCTTCACCGGCGGCTGATGGTGTTATGCCGTCGGAAATTGAATGCACTCATGGGAGTATTATTGCATCCAAACCAGACCTCGTCTGACTCTTAAAGCGATTCTGACTCGGAGAGCTTCCCACCCTACCTTCAATCTGCCGCCCCTACCAACCACCCCCCACCTCCCTCTCTCTCTCCCTCTAACCCCTCGTTTCAATTTCGATGGAAAAGAACGGGAGACACGCAGAGAGCGAGGTGGGGGTACGCGCGCGGCTTGCTCTGCGGCTTTTTCCCCCCCGCAGGGAACATCCCGGCGATTTTGGCTTGGTTAACAATTCAAATAATAATTATTCGACGTCGTTATATACTTTCGAAATAAATCAGAGTAATTGTCATGCGTTAAATTACGCGCAAGCGCGCGCTCGTTGCTTTTAACATTGTTAATATAAGCGCGCGCTAATTAACGATATCCATTATCGCAAAAGCGAGATAATTGACGTAAAGCCCGCCCTGCGCGCGCCGAAAGAATGTATTGAATTCCAAAAGTGCCCTGGCATCGTGATTTTCCAAATACAATGACGCGAGCGCGCGCGTATGTCGTCTGTTGTCGATGTACACACGAGCTATGGCATATACACAGCGGCAACAGCAGGTCTTTCTCTCGCTCTCGCTCTCTTGCCACAGACGAGTTTATTGCCGGTGTACGCTAGTTGCCCCATTATTCACGTTGTCGACGGCAGAGAGTCATATGCGCGCCCCGTACACACACGCGGAGAGAAAGAGACGCGTACAGGCATAGACACGAATGGAGGGCGAGGCACGCGATCCCCAGTGCGGCAATAACTCGGAGATTAAAACAGAATTAAAAGTGTACGCGGCGAACGCGGTGGGTATAGCCACCGTATGTCAAGCGGCGAATCTCAGTTGTCGAGCCAGCGTATATATATACCGCCGTACGCGATATTTGCGAAATGAGCAAACGTTTGTTCTGTACCCTCGGGAAGTTGCGTCGCTTCCAGTCCGGCGTCTCTATATCCGTACTAGTTTGTAATTTCGGCCGCGGAGTCGTCGCCCTACCAGTAAAATGCAACACGCGAGCGCGAAAAGCAAAATCGTCGCGAGATCAGCGCCGACGATGGAATAAAGTCCTCGAATTCATCGGTTCGCGCGCGGCGCCGTATTAGTGTGTAGTAACGGAGAGGGGGTAGTGTGGGGAGAGGTGGCGGACTGAGGGAGCGCTCCCTGTTGACTCTCGAGCAGTGCAGCTAATGAGAGTAAACACGAGCCATCTCTCTCTCTCTCGGTTCGTGTCTACCGGCGAGACACGGCGACCTCGCCTCTCTATCCCGCCAAATCCCTTTCGTTTCGACAAAACCGAGTTGACGTCAGTGCAAAATCCGACGCGACGTCAAGATAGCGCCGGCCGGGCTGCCCCCTCTCGCTCTCTCTCTCCTGCAAAACACATAGGACGAGAGACAGACGCAATCCCGGCTGACGATCCGCACGAAAATCATCTAGGAAAACAGGCGGATTATCGAAGTTCGATTGTTTCGCCGCGTACGTGTGCCTCTCCTCGACTTTGCATATTTACTGCATCCCTCCCCTCCTTGCCCCGCTCGCCTATGAAATAACCGCCGCGCTCCGTAATACGCCGCGTAAGAGAATTTCGTCGAGTTCGCCCCAACAGTTCGCGCGCGTGGCCGACCATACCCGGATTTTTCTACTTGCAGTTTCTTCTCGCCGTCGTCTCTCGAAAATTTCGATTGCGCTTATTCTCGGAGTATATATGGTTTCGGCGAACCACGAATTTCACCTCTCGGCGCCGAAGGAAATTCGCTTGTAATGCCGCACCGGAAAATCCCGTGCTTGCAGCTCTAATTAATGCATACGCGCGCGAGGCTCCTTCGCGGCAAACAAAGATCGATGGGAGAAGGTGTATACAAGCCGGAGACGATGCGCGCGCGCGAAGGATGCCGAAGTCAGGAGAAAAGATTTGCTCTCGCGGGGGCGGCGGGCTGTCATTTCCGAGGTGTGTGTGTATGTGTGTAGGGAAGGTGGCAGCGCGCACTGCTACGGCTGCTCAATCATTTCGAGCTTAGAGCGCGACTTTTCCAATACTCATCGCGCCGAGCCTTCCGACACTCGCTCCCCGATCTTCCCGCTTTTCCGCAGTATATAGATGTGCACAGTCTCGCGCTGCGGAATTTCTGTAATTCATCATTGCTCGCCGAGTGTCTACGCAGTGCGCGCGTGACGAGCGACAGGCTCGTTATCGAGAGGAAGCGGAACGGAGTGCCTCATCGTTTTTGTTGCGGACGTCTTGGGCCTGTATGGGAGCATTACGTAAATTACGCCGAGGCTGTTGCGCCGCCCTGTGTTCCGTTGGCTGTGTGGACGGGGCGTCTGCGTGGGGGTGTAATATACGTGTGCACACGTGTTGACTCTGCAGTTCGCAGCGCAACGGGTCGATAGCGCAGGCTTGTGATTTCGACGGTGGCGTTGACCCTTTTGCGGCTCGAGCTTTTCGAGGCTGCGGATTCGCCGTTCCGTTGATTGTATAAAGAAAACAGCGATTTTCGAGAGGCGCACTTTCTAGAAAGGCGATTGCATTTTATTGATGAGTATATATAATTACGTCAGTCGGTAAGTTTCCGCGGGCGAATTCGTTAAGTTTCGATGTCTATTCACGAAGCTTCGCTCGAGGGAGTATATACGATAGTCCGGAGAAGCATATTGAATTTCGTTATTTAACACTGATATACCACGTGTAGGAGGCGTAATTAGCGAGCGAAGCTGTCGAAACATCGCTATTCAGGAGAGCAAGTCTCGACGCAACTTCTCGGACGTTTCGCATCTCTTGCCTCACAGCTTCCCTCTGTCTTAATTTCACTTTGTCCAAAGTGTCAGAATATCCGCTCTCCCGCGTCTACACTCGCGGTGCTTCGACGACTCTTCATCTCTATCCATCTCTCTCTCGCTTCGTCTAATTTCGGACCCTTAGAGCTTCCAGTCAGCCCTGCTTTTTGCCCGTTTTCCTTGAGATCCAGGCGAGTATCGGGCGAACTGCAGGCTGTTTACGAACATTCCGCGCGACAGGGCTGGATGTTCATTATTCCCGGATTACGCTGAACGGTGGGGAAGGTCGCCACGCGGGGGGGACGCGACGCTCTGCTGTCGGATGGAAAACAAGAACTAACCCGTTAAATCCGAATTCCTCTCGGTGGCTGCGCCGTATACGGGAGAATCCATAAATCTAATTGAAATCAGCTGTTCAAATCGTTAAAACCACAGACAAACAAAATGTTTTGCGCTGCGCACCTCTGGAACGGCACCTTTTTTCATTTCTGCGAAACATATACGGAATAAAAAAAAAGCGTCAATCTTCATCCCGCAAAAAAGCACTAAAACTGTCGAAAAAAAAACCCCGATGACTTTTTCGTGTTCTACGCGCTACTGTGTCCTCTAGAAGAAAAAAAAATGCGGCCGCGCGCGAAGCGTTTTCTTCGAGTTTCCGAAGCGCACTTATCTAAATTAAATTTGCGGATTTTCCCATATAGAATGCAGACAGAGAGCAGCAGCAGCAGCAGCAGCGTAGGATCGGGCGCGCGAGCGCTGCCCCCCTGAACTTCCTGAGATAACACGCGTTAACGTCAGTTTGTAGTTATTGGCGCGGTAGTTTCGTGGCTCTCGCAGCTGATTTTATCTGTTTTGAATATAGTTAGGCAATTTCGGCCGGATTGTTATTACCGCAAGGCAGGAGCCAACTATATTGATATAATAGGCGAGATAACATCGCTCTTCCGCGCGTTTTTTTCTCTCTCTCTCTCTCTCTCGCTCTCTCTCGTTTCTACGGCTCTTCCAGTGTCGCGCTCGGATGAATCTATATATCCTTGCGGCGGAGCGAAAGAGAGAAAGGGATATAGAGTGAGGAGAGATAGCTCTAGAACGCAAATGAAGCTGAATTTCGGATTAATTTTCCTCTCGCAGCTGCACTAGCTCGCAGCGGCAGCTGCTGCCGCTCGTCGTCGTCGCAATTTGCTCGGGCATTAATTATGACGCTATCTCACGCGTTTCAACATGATAAAAGCCTTGCGCTCGCGCGACTGCCACTGATATACAAGCGCAAAAGATGCGCGCCGTATACGCTCGTTTCTCCTCGCAGCGAAAATTCGTCGGCGCTGCAGCCACTCGCGCGAGGTCTGTCAAAGTCGCTGCACTATATATCCGCAGCTCTCGCCGGCTCCTGAATTTTCATCGTCAACGCACGGCTTTTAATTAGTTCGAGCCACGAATTTTACGACTAGTCCGCGGATATATACACTGTTACCGGGCGCGCGCGTCAAGATCTCGTTCCGCGCGCGCGAGGCATGCATAGCTTCTCTGCCTAACAAAGCAGCCCCGGCCTCCTCCCCGAGATAGAGACGCGCGTAAAACTAAATCCCCTGAGCTACTGGCGCGAGTCGCCAACAGTTCTCTCTCTCTCTCGCTATCCTGTTTATATTCCGGTTTCTTATGCACGCGCGCGGGAAACTACTATACCGCCCGTTGTATACAGGCTCGGATAATTAAAGCGACGCGCGCGCTGTGTGTAGCTATACGATACACACGCACGCGCGCGTATACATCCGGGAGCAGCTACTGCACACCGGCTCGTTTTCCCTTTATACAAGATTGTCAAAGCATTGTATACGCGTATAACACCCTTTTTCATCCCCTATGTATATATACTGCATCGTTCCCTGGCGCCGAGATAAAAACGCACGAGTCGAAATCCCGAAACACGATTAATTAAACGCGAGAGCGCGAGAGTCGCGCGCCGCGTCGAGTTCGTTCGCGCGAGAAGCTCCGATTTCTCTCTTTGCGACACGTAAGGCCGCGCAATCGCGCACACTCGCGTATCCCGGTCATGAAATATTCCCATTTGCCTTCGGCCAAGTCGCTTCGTTGCTTCTGTGCGTGACCGGACTCGTTTCGCTCCCGGCCGGGCCGCACATGCGTGTCTGAAAAATATCACGGTCCTTCTCTCCGCGCACAGCAGTAGGTTCGTGATTGCGCGCCGCAGCGATGGGCTTCCGCGCCGTCCGCTCGTACGTACGTATGTATATACGTGGTAAGAAATCAAAAGCTGCACTGCGCTCGCGTCGAAACTCTTTCGTCCGTCGAATTTTCCTCGCACGCGGTTCCCGTTTGTTATGTGACCAATTCTCATAGATAAATGCACTTTTCCGGGGTCCAGAAAACGAAAAATTTTTTTTAAACCCAACCCCCTACCCCCATGAGATTTTCTTCGATTAGCTGATAGTTAGAAATGCAGAGGAACATGGGAAACGTGGAACATTAGAATTTAACATGGGAGGTATATGGAAAAAAAGTAAATCGGCTATTTGGATTTTTATTTACTTTTTTTTTGTAAAACGGTATAATTTGAAATTTTATTTGTGCCTCGGAAACATTCGTAGTTGTCATTATTCCAGTATTTCGATGCATTAATTTTTTGTACAAAAAAACTAAAATGGCTGAGAAATATGGTTACTACTAACTTTTCTCATGTTCCTCCGCACTTTTGACTATCTTTTGGCATACAGAAGAAAGTCTCATCGGTCCGAAACCTCTAGCTTTAAAAATCAAATTCCGATTTCTGGACCCCCCGAAAAGTGCATTTTTCTACGAGAATTGGTCGTATACGTATCCGAAAATTCGTATATCGTAACGCGAACGCGAGAGACGAATCGGCCGCTACACGGCCGGCGTATGACCTCGTTAGGCTTCTACTTCCGCTTCTAATACTTGCGCTAAATGCAGCTTTGCATTGGAAGTAGCTCTGGTTTAATTACACAGACCGCACTTGGCGAGCCCGCGGAACCTTGACCAAAGCTACTGGCCAAGATATATACGTGTGTACAGAGGCCGAAACTACTCTACTAATTCGGATCTAGCGCCTCCAGACAATATCCGACTTATCGCCCCGCACACATCTATTTGTAACGAAGGCCTTCTGTTCACTCGGCAGCTGCACCTCTGACGTGCAGTACCGTATTACTCACCAATACGCATTATACATACTGTAATCCCCCTCCTGAACTTGAACGTACTTATTCGTCCGGTAAGTCGCATATAAGATAATCGACTCGTCGCTGATATCTTACGTACACAACATTCGACGTTGTGTGTATAAATGGTTGTAACGCACATCGCGACGCTTATCAATTATGCATCCGTCGAAAACGCTCGCATAACAAAGTCGTACCTACCTACACTGTCGGAGAGATACGGACTGGCCGTACAATTCAATCCCTCCCGGGAGTGTCGTAGGCGAACGGTGTAACCGTGACAGCTACACCAGCAGCAGCGGCAGCGGCTACAACAACAATCATTCATTTTTGTTCAGCCGTACTCGCAGGGCGAAACCGACACCGAGGACCGCAATATACGCGCGCACGCGCGCGCACACACACACACGCAGATAATACCGTCGCGCGCGCGTTTCATGTTGCGCGATTCCATTTCGCCCAATTTGCATATTAAATACCCCCCTCGCTCCCCCGGCGTTACACGATTCATCGTGCTGCTGCTGCTGCTGGCGCTGCCGTCAGCTCTCTCTATATACGTATATACCTATACACACACGTACGTACATACATATGCAGCAAGCGCACGCATACGAGTAGACCTCCGTAGCTGGGCTTGGCAGGGAAATTTACATACGTGCGTCGCCGGGCGTCTGCGTGTTTGTGTCAATACGCATTAGTGCGCGCAGATGTACGCGAGCGCGCGGCTCTCCCTCGGCGAGGAGGGAAAAGGCTGCGCGGCGGGAGAAGCGAGCTCGTTAAGCGCAAAGGTCCAGTAACGAGCCGTCTCCGCATCGCTCTCGGCTCTTTTTCTTCGCTCGCTTTCTCTCTCTCTCTCTCTCTCGAATCCCTGTGGCATTGAATCAAGTCGAGCGCGTCGTCGTCGTCGTCGACCTTCGTCATCGAATAGCTTGGCCTACTTTGTTCTTTCTCTTTCTCTCGCCCCCCCCCCCCCCGCTATACTGTTCTCTGTCTGTCTCTCTCTCTCTTTCGCCCCCCGGTTTCTTTTTTTTTCGCCTCGCCCCGCGCCCCGCTCTCTCCCAAAGCGACGCGGATTTTGCATCCAATCAACTCGGCAATGTCGTTATCGGCTTCTCGTTCCCCGGAAAATTTAAATTCGATTCCGGCCTGCGCGCACGCTCTGTCGTTAAGTCGCTCTAAGCGCCGCGGCTGCGTGAATCGCTGATTTCTCAACAAGTATAACAAAGCCGCGCGTCTCGCCGAGCGAGGAGGAGGAGGAGAAAAAATGTAACTGTGCACCCTCTGGCTCACTCCTGCAAACAATCATATTTACATACCGGGAGGTATAACGCTACTGCTGCTGCTGCTCTACGCATCGACGTTTCGCGCAGCTCGAAATTAATCGACTCTCGAAAGACTCGGCGAGCGATGGAGCGGGATCGCTATACTGACTCCGCGCGAGCGCGATCGATCGATCGTTCGTGTCTGTATACACACTCGCGAGCCGAGCAAGTCTCGTGGAATTTATTGCTAAAGTTTTCTCCGTCGCCGTGAATGGAAAACCCCTTGGAGTCCGCGCCGTAGAGAGTTACCCCTATAGTCAGCTGTTTTGTTTAAGATTCCGCGCGGAGAGGGCCTTTTGAAATTGGTCCCTCTCCCCCCCCCCTCTCTCTCTCTCTCGTCGCTTCTCTAAGCCATTTCGATTCGCTCTCTCTCTCTCTCTCGCCCGACTGCCGCGGAGAGATTGGAAACATTGCGCCCGCTGTTTACGAAGCTTTCCGTTCCATTTTCTTCGACTTCCTTTCATCTACATGCTTTGTCGCTTTCGTCTCTCTCTCTCTCTCTCTCGCTCTCTCGAGCAACAGTGTACAGACGAGGAGCCACGTCGGGCGTGTACGTACGTATAGATATACGCGGGGAGAGAGAAACAACGGGGAAATAAATCGGGAAAATTCGATGACGCAAGGCTGCTGGGGCAAGTCAGTCGAAAGACGCGGCGGCGACCGAGCCGGAGAAATGGAAAAAGATGGAGAGAAACGGAGGAGAGAGAGAGAGAGAGAGAGAGAGAGAGAAAGAAAGACCGCAGTGGAAAAGAGCCAAAAGAGACACACAATATAAGGGAAGACGAAAGCGTCGCTGTCGTGTTAGAAGGAAATGAAGACAGAGCTATCAGTTACAGTCTGCGCCGTCGCAGGCAATTGATTCTGCTTCGCTAGTGTGCGCCGCTCGAGCTCGCTCGCTACTTCTTCTCTCTTTCGCGGCCCTTATCCATCCGCCCCGTTTTGTCTGCAAAGGAGAGAGAGAGAACCCTCGTGTCTACGGGCCGCTGCACTTTCTTTTCAGAAGATAGAGAGAGAGAGGGACAAGAGGGATGAGAACAGTATAGCAGCAGCAACAGCATCGAGGGTTCGAGAACAGATATTTCATATATATATATACACATTTCAGCCCGAGTGATATCCAGCGCTTCGCCGAGGATTTAACGAATTGATTCGGACGTCTTCCCCCCATCGATTCTACAGTCGGAAGCACACTCGCTGCTCGTGTTTTTTGCTTTGCCTCTCGCTTTAGACAATCAGCAGCTCGCGTATATACATGTATAAAGCGCGCTCGTGAAGAATGGGCATAACGCTATCCGCTCTCTTTCTCTTCTCTGCGAGCAGAGTTCAAGTTTTTGCATTAAAACTTGTGTAATTAATAGGCAAGAGAGGCGCGCATACACACAATAACTCGTCGCAGAAAACTGCGATAAGCCGGAAGAAAATGCAAACTATGAACAAAAGCGTCGCCTCGAAAAAAAAAGAACGACGGGGGGGGGGGCTCGGGGTGGAGAAGCCTGGAGGGAAGGGCGACGCGACGCGGACGCGAGGAGAGCGAGAGAGAGAAGGAAAAGGGAAAAAAAAAGTCCACATGACTCCGTAACTGATCCCTCTGTCTTCCTCGATTCAACTACCCTCGTAAAAGCCGCTATCGCCGGAGCATTAAGCGTATACTTGCGCGCGCTCACAATCATCCGAGGTGTGTAATTCCGTACGCACAAGCGAGTGCGCGCGATAAAATTACAGAAGCAGCCGATAAGGCAATACTCTCGCCACTCGTAACTCATAATGCCACTTTACGAGCGCCTCTACTCCCTCTCTCCCTCTCTCGCACTGCCGGCAGACAATCGCGGAGCCGAGAGTTAGAGAAAGACCGATGCGCACAGCTGCCGCTGCTGCTACTGATATACACGCGTTAGAATCGAGCTTATATATTTTACGGAGAGAGAGAAAGAGAGGAAGATTGCGTGTGCGGATAGTAAATTAGTTCGGAATAACCGCGAGTTTCATTCTTTTACGATTGCATTTTTTTCCCTCCCTCGACTGCGCCGCGGCCAGCGGGCGGCGCGGATTTACCGGATATAATATATAACGGCGAAAGTCGATCGGGGGAATTCCCATTCGAAAATCAACATTTATATTGCGGTATTGTTCTCGCGCGCGCTCCCCACCCCCCCGAGATTATATATACCCGCGGATTTCGACGGTCAATAAAAGCTCGTCGGCGTCGTCGGTATAGTGGGCTATCGCGCGGCAGTGTACCGTCGACCTGGCCGCGCACGAGAACTTTCTCCTAATATTTTATTAAAATCGCCGCTACGCGCGAGCGAGTGCTTAGTTAATTGGGTTACTCGAGGCGCCTGGGAGGCGGGACGCTAAATCTTTTAGAGTAGAATTCCTCAGCGTCTAAAGAACGCGATAAATCTCCTAAATTAAAATTCCAGGTCGAAAGACGCGAAGCGCGCGCGCGGGACACAAAAATAATGCTCGGCGAGGTCTCTCCGGCCGGCCCGTTGCGCGGAGAGAGAGAGAGAGAGAGAGAGAGAGAGAGTAGCTACCTCCGTCACATCATAAAACTTGATTGCGTTTCTTTTAATTCTTCTGCCCTTCGTTCTCTCGTTCTCCCATTCTCGGCTGGCTTTATTATAGCCGGCGCTCGCGCCACATCAAATCGGAGCGAGAGAGATAAGCGAGGGGAAAAAAAAAAATATTGTTTGCCCCGCCGCCGTGGATTATACGCGCGTTATGGGATGTACAAGCGCGCGCAAGTAATCGTCGCGCATTTCGGCGGGCGAGTTAAACGCGGAAATTGAGTTCGAGCGCGTTTCCTCGGCTCTCGCGACGTAGATTCATGGCATTTAATTAGCTGCGCTAATTGCGAGAATTGGATTTAATTAACCCTCGACCCTTTTACGTTCCTCGACCTTTGCCACCGATGCTCGCCGCGCGCGCGCCATACACACGTGTACACACACCTCTGATACGGGACAAAATGCGCGCGCGCAAACTGATTATTTTTCTCCTTCGCTCCGTAATATTTGCAAAAAGGGAGAGAGAGAGAGGACAAAAAGAGAGCGAAAATTGGAAAGGCAAAGAGTTCGCAGTGTTTTAACGCTGCGCTCCGCGTTTTTTGCCGCGGCCGGAAACTGATTAAAATGACGCAGAAGAAACGAGAGCCGAATTTAATTTTCCGCGACGATCGCCGACCAGAGAGAGAGAGCCGCGCGCGCATAAGCGGAAAGTGCAAAGCCGAGGGAAAAATCGAAGCGCGCGCTGCGCGTGACGCAAAAAAAAAGAGAGGAGGAAACGCTGTCGCGAGATTGAATCTACCCTTGACGCGCGGTATGCAAAAGTTTGGAATTTTCGCTTGTCGGTGCAATATTTTTTAGCTGGCGCGGCCAAAGCGTCTTGTGCGGCGCGACTCGTTATTAAAATTAAATTGCATTATTAACGCATGGCGAGCGGCAATTTGTGTGCTCCCCTCCCCACCGACGAGAGCGCGAGGTCGGAAATCTGGAAAGGGATTACCCTAGCCCCTGTCTCCCGCCGTTTTTTTTTCGCCGATACGCCGGCGCGGGAGACCCGACCCTCCCCACCCTTTTGCCTCCGCTTTTCGCGTTATTGTTTTCTCTCTCGACGGCGGCGGCGGTGGCTGTAGCGGGCCACAGAGGCAAGACACGTGCGCGATTTATGCAATTAATTCTCTCATTTGTCGCGCGCAAGCCGGCCCCCGTCGGATTTTATTGGTTATTGGCTTTCCATTGACTATTCGTTCGGCGCGCTTCTTTTGTGCCGCGGCGCGGGAACTTTGTGAAAGCCGTCCCTGGGTAGAGAGAGAGAGTCGTATTCAGGTGGAAAATCAGTTGCAAATACAATCATTACCTCGTCGCTATCAAAAAATTCGTTCCTTTGAGTGTACGCATAATGCGTCCGTTATTTGTTTGCGGTAATTCAATTATCGAGAGAGAGAGAGAGAGAGAGAGAGAGGGAGAGTTTATACTTGGTTTACTTCTGCATTATATACTTGTCAACTCTCTCTCTCTCTCTCTCTCTCTCTCTCGTTCTCTACCGGACGATAAATATAATTATCAACCGGTACTTTACAGATACGTATCTTCAAATTGAATTCTCGCATCGTCGCGGGGGGTACGCGAGGACACAGCGTATAGCGTGCGGCCGATATTGCGTCGTAGAAGCTGCAGCGAGAAGACGAAAATAAATGTGTACTAATTAGACACACGAGCAATTATAAGAAACGCAAAGATTCCTTCTTGCGACGGCTCTTACATATCACGAGTAATTGCGGAATCGGGACTACTATTTTTAATAACTAGTTCAGCGTCGCGTTACCCCGTCGTCGTCGTCATCGTGACGCGATGTGCGCGAAGTTATTTTCAAACTTTCGGAAATTTATAACTCACGCGGTTGATAAAATCACCGAAACTTCAGAGGCGGCCACACTAGACCCGCACGCGAAACGAATCATTAATCCAAATTTATCTCGAGCGCAGAATCTCACTTCCTCATCTCTCGTCTCTCTCTCCCGAATAAGCGCCTTACAATACTCGCTATATACAGCAGAGCGTAGAACGCTTCGGAGCCGATTAGTATCAGCGCGCGTCGTTGGTCTTTTCGCATTCGCATTCTAAGCAGCCGCAAATACACGGGAGAGAGAGAGACGCGCTGCAGCAACCCCCGATTTCGAGGGGGTTGCCACCCCCCCCCCCCTCCCAGCCGAGACTAGAGAAACTGCGCGACGAATAAATGGGAGCAGCGCAGCGAGTGCACGGTATAACGTGTATACCCGAGAGCGGAGGTGCGCGCATTCAATTAATAGCAACAATTCGCTTTTGTTCGCGCAGTCGCGAAGGTGAATGGTGAAGCAGGTACTTACAATAACCCGGTTTCTCGAGAGGCGCCTCGCGTCGAGGAACAGCCGCAGTGTCGGAGCTATATGGAAAGAGCGGGACAGATGGAGAGAGAATAGCGGGCGAAGGGAAGAGAGAAAGGCTTAGAGGATTGCGAAGGCGACGATGTGGCTTGAGAGAGAGAGAGAGAGAGAGTGAGAGGAGGGATGAGAATCGCGGATTAAGAAAGGCCGGTGTGGTGTACTTCTTTGCTCCCGGAAAAAAAAGACAGCAGCGGCTCTGGAGAATCAAGAGCGCCAGGCTCGAGTAAAATAGCAGAATAATAATATCCGCGCGATTCTCATCTAGCATTAGCGATTCTTTCAGCGAGTAATGAAGGAATTTAAATATTTCTGCAGAGAGAGAGAGAGAGAGAGAAGAGACCGGAGTATACCGGAGTTTCCAAGTCAATTACCAGATTCAGACGCGCTCGCCTCTTCTGCTTCCCTCGTCTTCGATGTGTACGCGCGCCGGCTATATCTGTATATCTGGAGCGCGAGAGCCACCTTTCGCTCTTTCTTCGACTTTATTAAAACAATTCGCTCCTGGGATACGGCTGCTCCTATCTGTCGCGCTGCTGCTGCTGTGGCAAACGGATATATATTTATATATAGCGAGGAGACGTAAATATCTGAAAGCGAACTTGTTTCGCGATGATTAAATTTTCTTTTGCTCTCTCACTCCATCTCGCTCTCTCTCTATGCACTATTATATTTTCATAGTTATCCTCTCCAGGAATTTCTATATATATATCGATCGGCGATTCGTACCGAAAAAGGTGTAACGCGAATGAATTTTTAACGCACCCCCGATACCAATAAAAATAAACGTTTTTCCACTTTTAACGGCTCGGCGTCCGCGATGATAAAAGAGCTTGAAGCAGTGCATTCTTAATGATGTTTATTTAACTAAAGCGAAACCTTTCTTTTCTGTTGCAGGTAAGCATCTATTATTCACCAGGAGTACGGAGTCTCTGCGCGATATACGTGAGCCGTGTTGATTTAGCGTATGTCTCAGTAGTTTTGTTTGACTTGCGTCAGACCCGACAATAATTCCTCATCGATTTCTCTCCCCTTCCTTTTTTTGCATTGCTCTCCGTATACCCACTCATACTCGTGTGCGGAGCTCTCTGCACTAGCAGTAATGAATCCGGTGCAATAATGAAAAACAAAGCGCCTATACATGTATATATATATCCCTCCGACGCGGATATATATTTCGACCTCCAACCGACAAATCGAAGCGACGAAATGGTATATCGATTCCCTCTCTCTCTCTCTCTCTCTCTCTCCTCAATATGCTCTGCTTCGCAGTCAATTTCTCTCGCGGACAAATCGTTATACGAGAGAGAGAAGCGTATATATATTCCTTTAGGTAAGCAGTTCGTCAATAAGAATCGATACGTCACGCTCGAAGTCAGAGAGCAGCTTCGGCGGCGGCGGCAACTCGGACACGCGATGGATATCGCATGATATGACGGCCCCCCCCCCCGGCCCCCCTATATTCCTCCCATTGTACTTCGCAATTAATATTTCAGCGGGAAATTGGCGTAGGGAGAGAGGGGCGAAAGCTCTGCGAGGCTTAAGCTCTTGCCGCAGTCCAGCCCCCACCCCCCCCCTATATTCTGTGCAAATGTGCTCACCCTTTCGCGAGCCGCCACAGTTGGTCGGCGGCTTTCGATGTGCGCGCCGATTCCGCGCGCAACGGCTAAACGTTAATTGCCTCATTGAATATGAAATATCGCGCTTCTGCCACTACTGCCCCCCGCTATATGCTCTATGCCTACATGTCTCTCTCTCTCTGTGTATATCGAAATACCGAGCGATGAATTGAAATTCGAGCATTAACATCGCGCTACGCGCTCATTACGCATTCGCCGTCCGTGCGCTCGGCAGTTTTGCCTCGTAAAAAAATACCGAGTGCATTGATGGGGAATCGAGGGGATCGGTTATATTACTTTTGTTTCGCAAATCTATATACGGAAGGATTCCGGCTTTAACGGGCGTTACATGTTTATGGATCTACTGCTGCGATCGTCATTTTTGTTTTTTTTTTTTGTTCACTTTTTTTTGTTGCGTAATTCCGCGTCCCTGCGGCGCACAATTAAAACAAAAGCTCGCCCTCGCGGCAAAGCGCGCAAATCAGCGGAAACGTTCTTAACGATCGTCGCCATTACGTCTCGCATGTTGCGGGACAAAAAAAAGGTCGCAGTTCCCTCTCTCTCTCTCTCTCTCTCTCTCTTGGAGAGACAGAGCCCTTTTTTACGCCGTCTCGACCGCCACTTTGAAATTTCAGCAAAATTTAGAAATTAAAGCGCTGACGGCTCGCGAGAGAGAGACAGAGAAAGAAGGAGAGATCCTGCCAGTGTAATTAATGCGAAAACCTTCAGTTTTCTTCTTGTCACTCATTAAGCTGTCCGGCAGTTTTGCGCGCGCGCGACAGTAGCAGCTGCTGTGTGGAATTGTCTCGTCCTCTTGTATTTGCTCGCTTTGTGTATTGCGACGTTTAAGCGTCGTTAGCGCGAAAAAGTGCTGAACTTCGATGCGCGTACGGTGCACTCGTTGTAAAACGAGTGAGACAGCACTCGCTATACTGATTTGAGAAGAAAGCCAGGAGGGGGGCGGGGGGAGCGGCTGGTAATTGCGTTATTTCTCTACTGTCGGATGCAGTTTCTCGCACAATTATTTTTGCTCCCAACGCAACGAGTTTACGCGCGCCGTAATCGCGTTGCTGCGAATAAATAATTTCGAGGCGCACTTCCTGTCTGTACTTTCCTGCCCTTCTCCACGTGTGTGTGTGTGTGTGTGTGTGTGTGTTCACGTCGAAACGAAAACACATTGATTTCCAATTTTCATGACAATCCTATTTTCCGAACGTCCGCTTATAACCCACCGAACGCTATATGACAATGTGGGTCAGATTAATATTAAGTCTCTCATGAATAATCAAGCGCTTAGTGCAAAATTGACTTTCTAGAAATACCGTCCATCCGTTTTCCCGTTCGATTCTACGACGTGGAATACGTACCCCCCGGGTCTCGTTCGTTGTCATGCAATTTTTTCCACCTCCGAATTCGCCCGCACGCACACACTCGCTTCCGCGGAAAGCTTCAGCAGTAGCACACGTACACGCGTCATCCCTGATAAAGAGAAAAAGAGAGGGGAGGCGGGGGGCGTATATACATCACGCGCAGAGCGAGCACTTCTCCGGCAGAAAGTTTGGGCGCGACTTGCGCTTATATACCTACTTGGCTCCGGCGGCGCGCTAATCCGGCCACGCGAAATTCAGCTATGCAACTTCCGGCGCCGACATCCGGCTGCGAAAGTTAACTCTCGCGCTCTCTGCCGCTGTATCTCCAGTGCACTCTCCCGCGCGCATACGCGCAGATATCACTGATTTAATTAGAGCACGCGAAAGCGCGTCGCACCGCCGGATGCCAAAACCTATATATCTCGGGCGCGCTGCAGCAGCTGATAAAATATGTCGCCGTGTCGAGGGAGAGAGAGAGAGCCGCCTGACGTCATTAACTGATTTTGACGCGGGATTAGCGCGCAGTGACTGCGCGATGATGTAGTGCGCGCGCGCCGGCGGATCGTCAGCCCCTTGATTTCAAGGTGTATAATTTGTGAATGAGAGATTAAATCTACACTCGCAGGCAGTTTATAATGAATAGCTGATGAACCGCGGCGGTACGTATATATAGCTACTAGTCGTCGGGAGACACCACCCCGACCGATGATTGATTGTCATTGCTCTGTGTGTGTGTGTCTGCGTCTGTGCGTCTGTATAGGAAAATTAGCCTATACCTATTCTCGAAATGAATCACTCGAGCGCCGAAATCGACGTTAACTGCGCGAGCCCCGCTCTCGAAAAACGTAAAATTATAACGCGCCCGAGTGCCATCGAATTGTTGTACGCGTTTCTCTCTATCTGTGTGTGTGTGTGTGTGGACAATAAATCTCAAAACGATCGCAAGGTAATCGCGAATGTATAAGCTCGTATACGCGCGACAAACAATCGCGTGCAATTAAAGCAAATACGTCGCGTTGGCCCAACAAATTAGACGTATCCCTCCTCTCCCTCGTGGCAACAAACAAAATGCAAATATTACGAGTTTTTGATTTATTCCCCTTGTTCGGCGCCAATGCGAGCAAACAAACCCTCTCGCTTCACAATCCAACCCCCCCCCCCTCACGAGGCGCTACAAAAATAAAAGCTCGCGCTATCTGCATATACAGGTGTAAATACGCAAAAGCGCAGAGTTCGCGCCCTTACGACTCCCCGCTTCGCCCCGCGTGTGCTAATGTCATTAACTCTTTTGTTAAATACGAGCTGAATTATGCCGGGAGCTCCGCGCGAAATCATATTTTTTTTCTGGCTTATTCTCTCTCTCTCTTCCGCGCTTCTGCTATATTTACCACTGGTAAATATAGCGAACTGTCCTGCCGCGCGCGATAAATCCGGCTGTGCAGTTCGCGCGGCCTCGATCATCGACCGAGAGCCAAAAGAGAGAGAAAGAGAGACACGCGGGGGATAGCGCGCGCGTAAAATGTAAATGCAGCGGCAATAATTACTCGCGGAATCGCCCGATCGCTGCAGCCTTTCTCTCTGTCTCTATATACGTGCGTGAGCGCGATTCGTAATTACGAGCGGCAGAACGGATGATTACACGCCTTAATCGTAATTAAGAGAGATCCGCTCTCGCGGGGACTTTCGAAATGGGCAATCGCAAATTTTCCATTTTTCGACCGCACTCACGTCGATATTTTACTTCCTTGCAATTAACGTATTACGGTCGCGAAATCTCCTTTACCAGCTCGTAGCGCTTGCAGCCGTAAAGGCTCGTTGCGACAGCTGTATATATATATGGCCGTCAGCGCGCGTCATCGTCATCGGAAATTCCGCAGCGACAAAGTGACCGCCGACGCAGCTGGAGATGATCCTTTACCGTCTCGCTGCTGCCGGGCATTGCTTCGCATTACGGCTTTGTACGCGCGATTATGCAGGATCGATTATTAGGCAGCGCGCGCAATCGGCCTCGACCACCACCACCGCCGCGACAGATCGAACTGCGCCGTATACACGCCACTGTGGAGTGCGGTATCCATATTTATATAGGAGAGAGACGGCCGGTGTCTCTGTCTCTCTCTCTCTCACCCCCTCGCGATCGAACGTATACCGATTTCGTCCCTGTCCGCGGCTCGATCTCTCGGGCCGGGCGTCTCTGACCGCAAATTTCACTGATGGCCGTTTGACGTTTAATGCCTCTCTCCGCGGGTTGCGGGGACTGATAAACTGCGACCGCCCGATTGCCGTGATTGGATAGTTCGGGGCTGGCGTCGATTTTTCGCCGGGCTGCGCAGAACCGATCTGTCTGTCTGTGGTTTTCTTAGCTCTCCCGGGGGCTCGATCCTCTGCGTTTATTAATTTCGTTATACACACAGAGTGCGCGAAGCGTTCCGGAGGACGATCGACTCTGTATACGCTACGGCCAGCGACGACGGGGCTCGTCTCACCTCGCGAAATTGGAAAGCAAATTGGAGTGGTCGGAAGACCTCCAAATGGAAGAATATACAGACGGCTCTCGGAATATATTCTGTGGCTAACGGGAAGAATGACTTAAGTGACTTTTTCGTGGTATCGAGAAAAAGCGATCTCAATGTTTGGAGCAATACGTAAAGATCGAAATGTCGGAGAAAAGATCTAAGTATTGGCTCATTTCATTAGGTATCTAATGCGAATACAACCGTAGTATTACATTTGTAAATAGTTTCTTTCTCGAGGCGCAAGCTACACAAATTACTCGAGTTAAGTGGTTCTGTGGGAACTTTGCAGAGAAGTGGTTGTGCAGTCACTCTCTTTCAGCGCTCGTAACTAATGCAATTTGCGATTAAAAAAATTCGGGACATATTTTTAAAGTTTAACTCATGCCCTTTCTAATGGTGTAATTGAAATATTTGAAAATTGTTATTAACATTGAGAAAAAACGGTTTAAAGGAAAAAAAGCATGGTTTTTCCACAATTTTCTTTTTAATTCAAGATTTCAAGAACGTTTTCATTTGCAATGTATCTGGAATCCCTCTAACCAATGGAATAAATGTCCAAACCTAACAGATACGTGATTTGGGGGTTGATTTTGAACCTCGGTGTGGTCAAACTGGCGCATATTAGAATTGAAAATTTTTTACGAAGACATTTACGAATTTTTTATTCAGAAACCACGCACTTTTGGAAAAAATTGTCAAGAATAATAAGTTCTTAGAATCAGCTAAGGAATACGTACGAATTTTATCTTTATAATTTTTTTTAATTTAAATAAAGCGATGAATATATCGGCGTAGGTAATTAGATATATATTATACAGTATTAATGTACTTCACACGGTGTATCGCGCACAAAAATAAAAAAAAAACGAGCGCACTTAAGTGGTTCTGCGGTAACATTTTTACGAGAGACGCATAGTTAAGTGATTATGCAATCGGCTGGCATTTAAAATATTTGTGCATTTCGGAAATCCTACGATTGTACAATGAACCAGGATACTAAGAGCACCTCGAATTCGACATAAAAAAATTTTTCGCAAAAAGTCACTTAAGTGGTTCTTCCTGCAAGCCACAGATATGTATATGCGTATACACTCGCGACATGTGCGCGCAGTTATAGAGGCGGCTGAGTAAGCGGAATGGATGGCTACGTGTTATACGCATATAACTGTATCATCAATCAAGCGGGGAATATAATTTCTCAACGTCGAGCAATTAACGTCGGTCACAATAACAGCTTCTAAATTCTTATATAAGCCGGCGGTATAACGAATGGGCGCCAGAGCTTGCGCGCGCTCGCAGCGCAGCCATAGTCTTACAGTACTCTTCCATTTTATTCTCTCTCAATTACGTCGTGAAAGATTAAAGCTCGGCCCGCCGGCTCCTTTTCTGACTACAATGAACGTCACATAATGAAGATTCCTCCCGCGCGCGCGCGCGCCCCATTTGCCTGTCGGAGAGAGAGAGAGAGCCGATCGATATTTTATATATACATACACTTTACCGCCTATCTCGAAGGTTATAAACTTTACGGCGCGCAAACAAAATCCAGTATCGCATCTGCAGCTCCGACACCGATATACACTTACACAACGCGCGACGAGTCGACCTCCCCCCCTCCCCGCGCACTGGCACACGCAGCGCGAAATGCGAACGAGCTGACGATGACGCCTATCCTGGCGCACACAGCGCGTCACCCCTTTCTCCGCTGCAGCGCGACTCTCTGTGTCATTTCGCGCGTAATAGCCGCGGGGGTGAGAGCGAGAGAGAGAGAGAGAGACGACGTGAAGTCGGAAGCGGGAGCGTCTCGTAGCCTCCAACGGAGAAGGAGGCTAGGGTGATTCTCTCCTAATTGTCATGAATCCACCCTAATGAAGTGAATCGACCCCCTCGACCCATCACCGCGACGACGACGGCGACGACGACGACGACGACGACGACGTTAGCTTATAGTCTAGCCGAGCAATTACGAGGAGCCGAGAGAGGAAAGACGCTCTCTCTCTCTCTCTCTCTCTCTCTGCCTGGCAAGTTAGCCCCGGCAGCTAGTGTAGAGGGGAGCTGCCTGCTCGCTCTCTTCAAATTTAATCTTTCTAATTATTAAATTTCACCTTGGATCCTTGGCCAAATTGATTGATTAATCTATTTCTTTCGCGAGCGACTCTCATATACTTATATACAATTCCGGCCGCCGACGACTCGGCGGAGGGTAGGGAGAGGCTGCGAGAAAAATTTTTCTATCAGCCCGCACGATAAGTCAAGCAAAAAAGCCGCCTATAATCGTATCCTACGGCCTCGTAAAGCTCGATCGACTCGACGTTCATTAATCGATATTTCATTTAATCGACAAATACTCTCACGTGCGACGACGACGTCGACGACGCAGCAGCAGCAGCAGCAGCAGCGGACTTTAGCCCACGAGAGTGAGAGAGAAGAGGTCGTAGCTACGATAAAACGCGCGATGCCGGCGTAGTGTTATAAGAAAGTTCGAAGCCATCATCCGCTCCCCCCCCCCCCCCATCGTAGTGAGCATCGCGGCGTCGCCTTCGCTTTTCTCTCCTCGAAGTAGCTCGACGCGGGGGGGGGGGGGCGCGGGGGGAGGGGCTTTTCCGAAGAGAGAAAATTGCCTTAGCCTCATCCACTTATTTTTAGTTTATCATAAGAATATCCTCCCGCCGCTATAGGGGAGGTGGGGGAGGGGGGGGGGGGTTAAAAAAGAAGACAAGACACTGCACGGACATTATGCAACTTCACAGAGTCATTGAAGAGCATACTTTATCACGCGAGCGGCGGCCGCGCGATAAAACAAAAAAGTTGAGCTGCACGGGGATAAAAGTTAGCCCTGCGTCGCGTATAGTACGAGGCGCCGCGGCGCCATTAAAAATTTTCTCGAAAGAATCCAGCTCTCTCTCTCTCCTTTATTTGCCCGCGTATTTCAAAAACGCCGCTTAAAGCGCGCGCTTCTGCTTTTATTAGATTAGCCCGGCAATTAACTCTTCTTCTCGGCTGCTGCGCGGCGTCGCAGCAGCTACTCGCAATATCTACGTGTATATGTGTGCAGCGTGTATGCAATGAGAGAGAGAGAGAGAGAGGGGGGGGGGGAGATAGAGAGAGACCGCAGATGAGACGTCGCCAAAGTTTCTCGAGCGCGAGCAAAACGGCCGAGCCCAGCAGTGGATGAGGAAAAGCAGCCGGGGATTATAATGCACATGGCACGCAGAGTTTTCGTTTGACTTTATGCTTAAGCCAAAGTTTCCCCGAGAACAGTCCTTTCTGGCACTCGCCCCCGCGCTGCTGCTGCTGCTTCCTCCTCCCCCTCCTCCTCCTCCTGGTCGTGCGAGCGCATATACCGCGTATTATTATTCCGGTCCTGTACTTGTCATTTTCTAACGATCAATATGTATTCATGAACTTTAACTTGCCTTTATACCCTATATATAGCAGCGCGCACCGTCTGCCGCGTCGCTGGACGCGGCGTAGCGCTTGGGGACGCGCGCGGCTCTCGCGTGCGTGCAGCACCGACGGACAATAAACAAAATACACCCGCTGACACCTATAGGCGATCAAATATAGACCGGCACTTGGGAGCAACGGCTATAGCTGCACTTGAGAATTATGCATCGGACAGTCATTTCACGGGGAGCTGACGCTTTGCCTATGTATGCACAGTCTTTATTTTTGCTCCTACACGAGCATGTCCGCGAAATTTCGGAAACAACTCGGACGAAAAAGCTCGGGTCATTCTGAAAGAGAAAAGACTCGCGTACATGGCCGATCGTGAGGTATACTTTTTTTTCGGAGCAAAAACGACGCGAAAAACGAGAAATAATTTAAAAAACAAGAGTTCATAGATTTTTTTTTGAAAACTATGGACTTTTATAAAAATTTCATTAGAAGAAAAATGTATTTGCATTCATGAAAGAATGCTCTGAAATTTTTTCAGATCGATCCGATACAATGTCTGATTTTTCGAAAATCCAAAAAATCGAAATTTCTAAAAATGTCTTTGAAAAGTCTGCATTAATGCAAAGACATTTTTGTTCTAATAAAATTGTTATAAATTTTATATAGTAATAAAAGTGCATAGTTTTCGAGACAAATCTATGAATTCTCTCTTTGTTAATAATTTCTCTTTTTTCCGAGTCGTTTTTGCTCCGAATAAAAGATACCCTATGATCGACCATGTACGCGAGCTTTTTCTCTTTCAGAATGACCTAAGGAACGAGAAAAATCAGGTCTGGGTAGGTGTGCCTTCAAGAAAATTTTTTGCAACGTTTCCGTCTGAGCTGTTTCCGAAATTTACAGGATATGCTCATATGATCAATTCTCCTAGAAAAGTGCACTTTTCGGGGATCCAGAAATCGAAAGTTTTTTTTTAAAGCTAGAGATTTCAGAACGATGAGACTTTCTTCTATAAGCCGAAAGAGATAGTCAAAAGTGTAGAGGAACATGGGAAAAGTTACTAGTAGCCATATTTCTGAGACATTTTATGTTTTTTATACAAAATATTAATGTGTTAAAATACTGGAATAATAACAATTACGAGGTACAAACAAAATTTTAAATTGCTCTAAAATAAAGTACAACAAAATTAAGAGCTTTCATTTTAAAAAAATATACCCAGATTCGAAGCTCTAATTAAAAGTTATGTCCGTTTAAAAAAATAAATAAACATAAAATCCGAATAGCCGATTTTCTTTTTTTCTCCATATACCTCCCTCACATTAAATTCTCATGCTCCCCATGTTTCCCATTTTCCTCTGCATTTTTGACTATCTTTCAGCTTACAGAAGATATTCCGATCATTCCGAAACCTCTAGCTTTAAAAAATAATTTTCAATTTCTGGACCCCCCCAGAAAGTCCATTTTTCTACGAGAATTGGTCATATACGTAAGGATATGCAACAATATAACGCGAAAAGTACGAGCGAACAGCGGATCACTTCGGAATGATTACGTGAGAAAAAAACAGAGGGAATAACTGCTTTCGGAAACTAACGTGTTTATAAGGTTAATTCAACCGATACATACACGGCCGTACGCACGCATTCAATCAGCATTCCCCTCTATGTATAGCAACAATAATTGGCCCATTTTCCTATAACCGCGCTGCCTCTCTCTCTCTCCCTCTCTCTCGCGTACACTAATTACCGTCGGAGCAGAGCCGCCGACACACATAATAGACTGGAAGAACGCGCGCTTCCCGAACGGCGCAAACGCGTGCCGAGAGTTCATTCGGTTACCTTCATCACCCCGCCGACGAGCTTCAGCCTCGCTCGCGCGTTTTCTCAAAATTACAAAATCCGATAATTCCCATAAAGCGCGCGCGCGCGCGCAGCGACTCTCTATTATTACCTTGATTGCCGCAGCGCGCGCACAATGGTATTTCGTATATATATATATACATATAATATAGCTGCACGCGCGTGCGGCGCGAGAAAGTTCGACTTTGGCGGAAAATCCGCTAAACACGTGACCACACGCGAACTTTAATGTCGCGTGTTCGGAATTTTTAAGCGACGATGCGCAAAATTCTCGATTCCATCACTCTGTAACATACACTGTGAGAAGAGCTCTGCATATCTCCGCCCGAGAAACTCTCTCTCGAGAGAGAGAGTATGGGTATAGACGGGATCTGATGACGAGGCGAAGGTACATAGGGGGGGGGGGGAAGACACCCTCGTGTAATTAGGCTGGTCGAAGCTGCCTTCGTGCGATCTTTGCATTCGAGGGACTGCACCACTGCGCGATCGGATACCACCTCTGCTGAAACTGCAGCCTTCGACGGAGGAGTCGAGCGAATGCAAGGAGAAGATTATAGACTATCTGTTATTTTCTGTTTATTTCTATACACATACACATTACGTACTAAATTATCGCGGAAAAGAGTCATACTGTGAATTATATCTGTGCGTTTCGATGAAATTCGGAAAATGACGTATACATACGGGCGACAAACACGGGCTTCCAATCAAGGCCGCAAATTAATATGGGCACTAAAATGTAACGAGCTCTTACGTACGCGAATATATACACGTATCGCTTCTGTGTGTGTACACACGCGGTACACTGCGTCGCGTACGTGTATTTCCCCGAGAAAATGAAAATTACGCCAATTCGCGCAGCAGCGCTCGACAACGATAATCAATGAAATATTTAACGAATAATATACGCCGCCGTTACGTTACGCAGCCGCTCGCGCGGTCGGTATATATATATAGCTATGCACGAAAATAATATTTGCAATTACGTCAATTGACCGTTGTCATACATTCAATATTTACTGGAAATGTGCGCTCTCTGCTTTACACACGCGCGCGCGCACACCCATGTACATAAACTGATCGGCTCGGCTCACTATATATGTATATCGGGAGTATAGAGCCCCGGCGCCTGATCGTTAGCGCTAATTCTCAAAGCAGGCATTAACGCCAAATGCGTATACACGCTCGCGTTCGCGCGACCGACGGCGAGCGACTGCGAGAGTACCGCACGGCATTGAAAAATACGTGTATACATAACGCGCACACCTCGCGCACATATGACGCAGAGTCGTGAGTACACAAGCTCTAGGAGTGAGAGAGAGAGGGACAGAGTAGAGCTTTCGAAAGAGTGTGTAGTGCGCGCGCGACCTCCCCCCAATCGATCCCACTCACACCCACCCCCCCTCCCCGCCATCCCTCTGGCCTTTTCCATCGACGCACGTTTATATACGTATAACACACGTATACGTATATGCATACACACGTAGTAGCGAGCTTGAGCGAAACGCAAATAGGAAGAGATACGCGGCATCGTAAAATAACATCGCACCCCATAACGCTCGAGTCAAATAGCCGCGAGACTTATCCTTTACCGGCTCTCGCTCGCACACACACACACACACACACACAGCAGCCCGCAGTATACTTTCTGTTATCTGGCACAATTTCCCCGCTGGTTATCCGCGCGGCAGCCGGCGCGCGCTCACCTCACCCCCCCTGCCGCTATCCCCTCGTCGTGCAACGAGAGGAATCGTTAGCGTATCGCTAACTCGTTTGATATATCTGGGCTATTGGTGCTGCCCACACACACACACACACACACGGTGTGGCGACGCTATACTCCGCAGACCTCCGCACACGTCGCGCGAGCAGTGTACTAACTGCATTAGCGCGACGGGATACTCTCGCCGCGGCGCTGCTTATACGCGCAGTTCGCGCGGGAAATCCGCGTGTCTATATAGTACGTTGTTTTTGCAGTTTTGCACCTAATGCGCGCGCTATCCGCTGCAGCTGCGCTCCTGTCGCTGCTACGCGGGGACGCGGAAAAAACAAGTTTTCCGCGAGGCTTTTAGAATTTTATCGCCGGGAAATTCAATTGGCCCCGGATTGCCGCGTTGAAACGTTAATTCGAGCGTGTGTTTACGAATCGAGTGTATAGATTCGCGAGGGTACGTGTGCGTGGGTGTATGACGAATTCTCATGGAAAAATGCACTTTTTGGGGGGCCAGAAATTGAAAAATTTTTTTTACGTTAGAGGTTTCGGACAGATCAGACTTTCTTCTGTTAACTGATAGATATAGTCAAAAATGCAGAGGAACATGGGAAACATGAAACATTAGAATTTAATATGGGGAGGTATATCGAGAAAAAAAGAAAATCGGCTATTCGGATTTTATATTTATTTATTTTTTTAAACGGACATAACCTTTCATCAGAGCTTCGAATCTGGGTATATTTTTTAATTAAAGCTCTTTTGTTGTACTTTATTTTAGAGCAATTTGAAATTTTGTTTGTACCTCGGAAACATTCGTAATTGTTATTATTCCAATATTTTAACACCTTAATATTTTGTAAAAAAAAAACATAAAATGGGTCAGAAATATGGTTACTAGTAACTTTTCCCATGTTCCTCTACACTTTTGACTATCTCTTTCGGCTTATAGAAGAAAGTCTCATCGGTCCCAAACCTCTAGCTTTAAAAATCAAATTTCGATTTCTCGATCCCCGAAAAGTGCATTTTTCCATGAGAATTGCTCATATACGCTATACGCTGTGCACAGCTGTCGAGGGGGGGGGGGGAGGAGCGCGAAATTGTGGTATATCGGGTGAATATCCACAGGTGAGCTTAATTTGCATTACCTGTATATGATAAATTTTCCGAATTACGCGATAAGAGCGACGAGATGTAATCTCGGAACAGTTTGAAAGCGCGTTGAAATGCCGAAGCTACTTGAAAATTCGCCGCTCGCTCGCTTCCACTCGTTAGATTCGAGCGTATAATATCACGTGTAAAAGCCGGTGTATTAATTACACGAGGAACACACCTCGCGAGAGAGTTCGAGAACAAGTCGTTATTAAATAAATACACTCGAATTTCGAGTTCGCCTCTACATACATATATACATACTCCTTTTTCTCCTAACCCGTCTGTATACGTGTACGTGTGCGTCTATGTTTGCATAACGCGCGGCAGTATTACTCGTCTACGTGTGCAGGATAGTTATACGGCCTGGGCGAAACTCGTGTCCCGCGCTCTGCAGTAGTCAGTGGGTCAGGTGATTGCATACAAATGATAAGGTGCGCGCTTTTCTCGTTAGGGAAAACGACGTTCCAGCGAACTGTGTACTAGAGAGGAGGGGAGGGGGTGAGAACGTCGAGAGAGAGAAAGAGAGAGAGAGAGAAAGACTGAGAGGGTGAGAAGGGGTAGAGCTGCTGTTATTTCGTTTGAAAAGGAGAAGGGCGGGGGGGTGGCTTACGCTCGGTTCAGTTGCGGCCGACAGACGCGAGGGCTTTCGTATACCTGTTTAATTAAGAGAATGATTCAGAGAATTATACGTCTTATGCCCCTTTAATCCTATTATCAATCCGTTTTTCTTCGTTTTTTCCCAGCTCACTCCATCGTTCCGCGAATATATTTCAATGGCAAAGCCCGGGCTAATGATAATTAAAGAGATTGCTTCGTCGCCGGGGCTGCTCGTTTAAAGTCCGCGCTCGCCTTTTCAGCATCGGGCCGATTAACCGGAGACTACAATTAACCGATTGGCGATCGATTTCCTTTCTCTCTCTCTCTCTCTCTCTCTCTCTCTCTTTCTCGAAGGAAAGGAAGAAAAACAATTATTTCTTCCGTGCCTTTGTCCCAAACGACGAGAGGATTCGACTCGCGGGCCCGAGCGAATTTCTCGGATAGCGATTGACAACAAAGCCAAGGAAGAGAGATAGAGAGAGAGAGGGAGTCGTCTCGTTTACCAACAGCGACTGCGGACTGCCGAGCATAGGACCGAACAGTAGCGCCTCTCGTCAAAGACTCTCGAAGATGCAACTCTGGAAATTGCTTGGCCCCGTGTATAGATTGCAGAGAGTTGCGCATAAATAGGAATCCGAGAGAGGAGGAACTTTTCCCCTGTATATACACATCTCAATCTCGATTCGGTCGTTATACGTGTATGCGTCGAGGATCTGTTGTCGTTGCAGTGGCTTTGTTGCATACATACCTTCGGCTCGTGGCTTATCTGTATACCGGGACAACTACAACCACCCCCCCCCCCACCCCTTACTCTCTCTCTCTCTCTCTTTCTCTCTCTGTGTATACAGAACTTAGAAAGCGAGGCGACTTGACGTCATTCGGAAAAAGCGCTTGACTCAGTTTTGCGGTGCTGCTGCTGCTGCTGCTACAGACTGCTGCTGACTCATGCCACGTTAATCCGGCGTAATGCGAAGGTATCCATTGAAACCGCAGCCTATGCCATGGCGACTTGCTTATGAGCAAATGTGTAATGTAGTCCTCTCTGTCTCTCTCTCTCTCTCTCTCTCTCTGTCTCTCATTCGCGGACTAACTAACCGCCGAGTTGGCTCGCCCGTCGCGTCCTCGGCCCATAACAATGATCTACGCGGTCGCGGACCTCGCGCGCGCGCTTCCGCTTTGCCGGATGTCGCAGCGGCTCCGGCGGCTTTGTCTCCCTCTCGGCGCCCTTTTGAATAAATTGTTGTTCAACGCACGCGCGCGGCTCAAGACGCTCTCTCGGATGCCATTGTGGAACAATTGACTGCTCGCTATATATATATATATATATATGTGTGTGTGTGCGCAGAGAGCGCGATGGCACTTAATCCGTATACGTTGTCGAATCTGACTTATGTACGTATAGTCCGCTCTTAATAATAACTGCGAGTATATATCGAGTATATATACGGACGTAACGAGTATACGGAGATCGGAGCTGTTTCGAGGATACATAGTGGGATATCGAACGGCGATAGAGAGGAGAGAGAGAGAGACTATCTTTCAGGCTCGCAAAGCCGAGGGAACATTTTCCTGCGGGAAAGTAAGATTAACGGAAAGCGCGAAAGGAGATTAATTGAATATACATCGCGCAATAAATAACATCGATGTTTCGCGCTCTTGTATAAATTTGGATACACACACACACACGCCACACGCGCACACATATATGTATATATAGTGAACTGGAACGAGGAGTATATATACGTGTTTATACGCTAGAAGATTTTAGCGAAGATTTAGAGCGAGTTGCCTTCGGTTCTGGATATAGCGGGGGCGAGAGAGAGAGAGAGAGAGAGACAGACAGAGCACCATTACCGCTTGCCGCTGATATACCGGGAGATTAGAAGCACATGTTACAGCACACTGCAGCGTATAACGCACGACGAGCATTGCGCGTATCCGCACTCGCACACGTGCACACGTATGCACAGACAGGAGCCACAGCCGCATCGTTAGCCGGGCCGAGGTTAATTCCCCGCACGTAAAGAGAAAGAGAGAGAGAGGGGGGAAAGGGGGGAGAAGAGGGAGTAATACATAAATGCATTATACCCCTTAGGTATATAGAGGGGGTTCCCTCTCGCACGTATATTTTTGAGCCCCGCCGCCGCGCTGAAAAGCATTTTCGCGAGAAACCGCAGGGCTTGACCGCACGAATGCGGAAATCTTGAAAATTCCATTACCGCGCGCGCTGCGAGAGAGAGAGAGAGAGAGAGAGAGAGAGAGAGATCGACGAGGTGCAAGAGCTGCTCGACTGGAAGAGCCGCGCGCTCTCTCTCTCTCTCTCTCTGTTGCTCTGCACCAAAAAAAAGTCAGGCTTGCTTTCAGCGGTTAGTTCTCGGAGAGAGAGAGAGCAGTAATTTCGCACTGCCTTTATTTTTCCGTCTCGGAGAGCCTCTCTCGGTTAAATGAAGCGCATTTTAATCGGTGTACGGAAAGAGAGAGAGAGAGAGAGAGAGAGAGCGAGCGGAAGGACTTGATCCGCTTGTTTTAGAATGCGCGCGCGGTTAATATAAGTTCAGCGAAATGGAAAGAGAAAAAAAACGTCGCGGTACGCCTCGAGAGGACGACGCGAGGCACTTAATACCCCGAGTTTGCGGCTGCGGCGACGGCAAGCCCGCGCTGTCTCGTTCCGTCAGACCGCGCACTGATACGAACGGAGCGCGCACAAACGAAGCGCTTCTTCCGCGCAAATTTCGTAAATACTTTCGCAATGTCGGAAAATTACACGCGTTTTCGGCGTTGTAATTTTCTTTTTTTGTTTATTTTTTTGCGAACGCAGAGACAGAGGCATATCGGGGCAGGGGGAGTGCAGCCGAGAGTAAGAAATACCGCGAGAGCGCCGGTAAAGCGTGTATACGTACGCAAACAACAAAAATAAGCGACGAGCCGCCGCCGCCCCGCCGAAAACAAAATTAACGCCAAAAAAAGCAGGGCGAAGCAGCAGCGGCAGCAGCAGCAGCGCCGGAGCCACTTCGCGTATTTGCGTATTTTTCGAGCGGATTAAACGCGAGCAAATGGAAACTCGTCGCCCGGCGCAGTAGTCTGTGTATACGCGCGGCGCGGGAGCTTTTTTTCCTCCTCCTCCTCCTCCTCCTCCTTCTCCTGCAGCTAACTCCCCCGCGGCGCGCAGCCTCGATACATTGATTTCTTTCGACGCGCGGCCCGCCGTTGTCGACTAATTGACACGTCGCGGATGCGCTACTGCTTTTTTCCAGGCCACAAGCCGCGAACGTCTGTATACATATGTATACGGATGTGCGCGCAGTTGTATAATGCTCTGCTCGCTCGCGCTTCATCCCTTTGATGCGCGAGCGGAACGATTCTCTCTCTATCACTCAGGCTCGCGCTTTTTATAACGAGTAACCTCGTTATCATTCGTGATTCATCGTGTATACACACCGGCGAGCGAGAGCCGGCGCAACAGTTTTTTTTTTTTATCGCACAGCCCTCATCAAATTAACGGCTCGCGCAAGCGATTCTTTCTTGGTTTTTGCGTAGCGGAACGGATTTAGCGTGTGTGCGCGCGCGCGCGGCGGATTTAAAAAATCTCTCTCTCTCTTTCTCTCGTTATTACTTTTTACGCGCGGGAGCCTGCAGCGCGCCTGGAGATAAAGTTTGGAATTTTTTTTTCACCGCTAATTTTTTTTTTTTTTTTGACTAGTCGCGCTCGAAATGTTCCGATTTGACGCTGGCCCCGGCTTTAATGAAATATACTAGTAGTAGGTTTCGCGTTTCGAAATCCCCGAAAAGCATATCGGGTAATGCGCAGCGTCGAGATCGCTTCGCTCGCGGAAAAACGTTTGCGCGCGCGCTCTGTGCATACGTGTAAAAATAAGCTCTTGCCGCGGAATTACTCTCGGGTCAAGAGCTCGAACTTTCCGTATAAACGGAATACATTACACACGAGTGTGTACCGTAATGCCCGGATGTAATGGAACGTCTTTTTGAAGCGGAAACGCGAGCGAATTTCCAAACTTCCGTTAAATATAAAAGTTTGCTTAAAAAAAAATACTAAAATGAACAAGCCGTGCGGCTCGTTAAAAACGTGAATTAAAAAAAAAAAAAGAAACGTAAGACTCTCGCAGGTGATATCGCGAAAACTCGTAGACACTTAGCAATTTGGATGTGAGGCCGCCGTCTCTAAATCTGCCATTCAACGCGTGACTGCGCGGCGGTGTTCTACTCGGGGCGCGGGCTTCTCCTCACGGCTTGGTCTCGTTGCACGTTAAATTTTTAATGCCCGCGAGAAATTGGCTCTCGCGGACGAGGCAGCGCGGCCGGAGCCGAGAGAGCGAAGAGTTCAAGTGCGCAGCGCGTCGGCGCTGTGGCGCAGCAGTTTCGTCCTGAAAAGTCTAATGGCTCGGTAACCGTCCGGGGCTCGTCTGTCTTCATTTCCCGTCAAAACTGCGCTACTGCCTGCACTGCCGCATTACCAGAGCGCACACACTCCTCGCGTGTATATACATAGGTATAGAGCGAGAGACGGAGCGAGAGCTGGCTTCGCGCGCACGGCTGGATTCGAGGGAACTGCTTTAAAAGAGAGAGAGTTTCGAGGGTATAGAAAGAGCGATAGCGAGCGAGGCACACGCGACGAAAGCCTAGAGCCAGTCAAGACTCTCTCTCTCTCTCTCTCTCTCTCTCTCTCTCCTGGCCAGTCATTAATTTTTAATTGAATCTCGATCGACAGGAATTACTGCACTCGAAACCTCCCCCCCGGCTTCTCTCCTCGGTCGGATTGACTATTCAATTACCGAAATCGATTCGGAAATGACGATAACCCTTTCTCTCTCTCTCTCTCTCTCTCTCGCTCCCTCCCTCTTGGGAGGGCCAGAGTATAACCTGGGCTAGTGTGTACACCCTGCGATAGAGCTATATATACGTGCAGTGTACAACGTTTTGGAATTTCCTATTCATTACACTCGAAAAGCTCGGCCACGATTCTCTGCTCTGCAGTCTCGGTACCCTCGAGTCCCTTTCGCAGGGGTACGTACGAGGTGCATCGAATAATCGATTGCGATTAGAGTGATGACGAGTCGCGTTTCGAGAAAATATCCGAGGCACACGTGGCGAATTCGTATGAGACACCGCAGGGTCGTGTGCACGAGAAAAAAACGGAGATAAACAAAATCGCGAAATGATCCCCCACTCTGGGACGGAAGAATTAATAAACGGCTCGATTCGATCCGCAGATCGGGCGAAAGCGAGGAGGGGGGGACTAAAGCGGGGGGCTCGAGGTTCTCCTCGGAAGAAATTGAAACAGCTTAAAGAATAAAAAAGAGGCAACGCGCGAGGAGAAAAATGGTAATAAATCGAGAGCGAGAGAGTGGAAAGGCAGAGAGAGAGAGAGAGAGAGAGGGAGATAGAGAGAGTAAGTGCTCTCGTCGCGATTGCGTGACGCGGACGAATGCAGCGTTGGGAAGTCAGCAAGCGGGGCGGAGAGAGAAACGTCGGGCGCCCGACGGAAGCGACTGTGACGGATGCCGTTCGCGTCAAAGGGTAAAGCCGATCGTTTGTCCGGAAGTCGTATTCGAGAGTTTGTGCTAAGCCTCGCTCTCTCTCTCTCTCTCTCTCTCGTCCCCACCATCTGTAGCGACGATAGAGAGCAGAGCGAGACAGAGAGAGAGAGAGAGAGAAGGCGCGCACTCGCTGCGTAATTAATTCAGAGTGAGGGCCCTCGGGGCGCAGCCGAATTTATTACGAACTCCGATGTAATTCCTGCGTATAGCGCATGCTACTGCTGCTGCTGCTGCTGCTGCCGGCTTTTCGGAGAAGCGAGACTCCGCCGGTAGATACGATGAAGTCGTCAGAGAGCTTGAATTTCTTGCTCGAGGCGCCGCGTGTGTGGCAGTTCGTGCGAGCGCAGCTTGATTTGCCCCTGCGAGAGTTTGTTTCGCGGCTGTGGCGTGTTTTTCTTAACCCCCCCCCCCCGCTATTACCCTCCTACCCCCTTTAACTTCGACGGGGCTCTGAGGCACGTTTTCGAGACCTGCATAAATATACGCTCGGATATATATATATATATATGCATATCCGCAGAAAATATCGGAAGCAGCTCGCCCCCCAAAAATTGCAAATATTTTTTTTGAAGGCACACCTTAACCAGGCATAGTTTTTCTCGTTCCTTAGGTCATTCTGAATGAGAAAAAGACTCGGGTGCATGGCCGATCGTAGGGTACACTTTGTTCCGGAGCAAAAATGACTCGGAAAACGAGAAATAATTAAAAAACAAAGAATTCGTAGATTTTTCTCTCTCGAAAACTGTGGACTTTTAAAAATATTTCATTAAAACAAAAATTGCTTAAAAAAAATTTTAATTTTACTTTTAAGGACGGTTTTCGAAAATTTCAGAGCATTCTTTGATGAACTTTAAGATATTTTTGTTCTAATGAAATTTCTATAAAAGTCCATAGTTCTGATGAATGCTTTCTGTGTTAATTATTTCTCGTTTTTTTTTTGTTTGAGTCATTTTTGCCCCGGAAAAAGGTATACCCTATACGATCGGCCATGCACGCGAGTTTTTTCTCTTTCAGAATGACCTGCAAGGAACGAGAAAAAACATCCCTGGTAAGTGTATACTTAAAAAAAAATTTTTTGCAATTTTTGGGGAGGAATGTTTCCGATGTTTCATAGATATGCGCACATATATATATATGTATTCGAAAAAAAGTGTATAAACGATGAAAAATAGCTGCTATACGCACGCACTCCTCTCGCGCTGGAAAGTTCAAGGCAAGGGCGCTTTAGGTGATCGGCTCGTAAATCGCCTCTGTATCGCTCTGTATACCCGCCCCCTCCGCCCGAATAACGAGTGACCGCAAGCAGCCGAGATAGCGCGCTCGTGCGCGGCCCTATTAAAAAAGCTTAACTTGCAAGTATGGAAAATCGATGTAGGGACGCTAAAGTAAAATGAGGAGAGAGAGAGAGAGAGAGAGAGAGAGAGAAAAAGGAGAGAGAAGGGCGAACGGGACGCGACGCGAAGTGGCGCGATAATGGGTAGGAGGCGAGGTGTGGCTCTAAAATCTCGTAGGCTGCGAGCGTACAATAATAAAGAGAGCGAGAGAGACGGAGAGAAAGGACTAAAGCGAGATAAAAGCAAGGAACGACTCGCGTCGAGTTTAATCGCGCTAAGTGCGCCGCAGCCAAGGCCTATATCGGATTATTGTCAATCCTGCGGCCTTCCATCCCCCTCCCCCCCCCCCCCGACCACCCACACTACGCCTCCTCGAGACTACTCCGCGCGCCGCGAGTCTATCTGACAGATTTTTCCCCAGCCTCCCGCGACTGAGTGGTCTTTCGAGGACAAAGCGGCTCGGTTAATTGCCAATTTCAGCAAAGCCGCCCGCTCGCACTGCAGCGAGGCTTCATATATATACACGTCGCGGTGCGCAGCGCTGCCACTCCAGCTGACGCGCTCGAGCCACCTTATATTACCCCTGATGACGCGACCGATAAAGAACTGCATCACGGGCTTCTTTTTTCTCCCTCCTCAGCGCGGAGCACTTGCTTAGACGCCCCGGCCCGCTCCTTTATTTTTAGAGCTCGTCGACGAGACGATATGTAGGTCACCCCCGCCACGATTGTGTACGTATGTGTATACGCGGCGAAGGAGAAGTCGGCCTCCCCGTCAAAAACGTTTCGGGCTTCGTGTATATACAATTTTCAATATGGGTATTGTACGAGGCGCAGGTGTGTGTGTATGTGTACTTTACGAGGAGACTAAACGACATTTTTCACGCTTTTCTGTTGCAGGTAATTACAGCGTCGTATCTTTGAAAATGTGACCGACTATAATAAGCTGCGCAATCGAGTGAGTTCGTTTCATGCAAATCTCTCTAAGTCTCATCATTCGCTCACCCAGCGGCGCGCGTGCGAGCAATGCGTTCGCGCGAGACGAGACAATATTTTTCCCCTTAGCGTTCACGCGCGCGCGCGCCCGTGAAAAATACTTCCTCCTTACTTCGCTTAATCTGAGCGGCGAGCACTGACAGCGAAGTTCCTTTCTCCGGGCATTCCAGCACGCGGAGAGAACGTCGGGGGGTGAGGAAGACAACGTGGCTCCGGCAAGTTTTCGGATTACAACAAGCTCCATCCCCGCGATTTTCTCTCTCTTTCTCCGGGAGCGGGACTCCCGCTCATTTTTGTCACGCGGCTTACATTTCTCTCTCTCTCTCTCTCTCTTCCTCGCTCTTGTACTTGTCAGGCCGAACTTTCTCTCTCCCTCTCTTCTCGCAGCTGCGGCATCTCTTTTTCTCCTTCCGCAACAGCAGCGGCGTCGGCACGCGCGCTCGCGACTATCTTCCGCAGAGCAGTCGCATGGGAGAGCTTTTCGCTGTACTCCTTTTTTTATTCTCGGCCCGTCGACGTTTCTTTCTCTCCTTCCCCGTGCAAGAATTGCCAACACTGACAATACGGCCCAATGCCGACCCTGTACTGTCGGTCAGTATACTGTCTACCAGTACTGGCAGACTAATGTTCCAGTACTTATTTGATAAGAACGGGCTAATGATGTAAAAATGTACTGGCCCGATTAATTTAGCCAGACTTTAGACGAAGCTCAAATATTCGTATATATAATACCTGCGTGAAAGTACTGGTTCAGTATTGTGCTGAAGTATTGACTCAGTATTGAACAGAAAATAAGATTTTTTTTATATAATAATAATATAATAAATAATTAAAATAAAAATTATTCATATATTATTATGATATACATATACACACATATATATAATATATATATATGTGCGTGTGGGCGCGTGTGTGTGCGTATGTATAATTTTGTTATTAACGGCACAGTACTGGTTTCCAGTAATTTGCCAGTAAATTTTACTGAAGTATTGGGCCGTTCTTATCATTTGCCATGTGCCATTATTGGGCCAGTACTGGGCCGTAGCTGCATTCTTGCATGGGATCTTTCGCGCGCTCGCAGCGCGCGCGTGTGCGTACTTCGGCGCAGCCGTTCAATTCCCGAAAAAAAGCAAGGGATCCTCCAGTTACCGTCGGACTCTCGCTCTCGAGAAGAGCTGATGTTACATGATTTCTGCACAGCCGCTCCTTTTCCCCTTTATCTTTATTTTATCGCTGTCCGGAGTCCCTTTCTCTCGCTCTCGGGCTTTCTTTCCTTCTGTCTCTCTCTCTCTCTCTCTCTCTCTCTCTCTCTCTCTCTCTCTCTCTGCCCTCCTAGTTGGACGGAGATGCTTATCCCCGTTTTTCCCCGCCGCGCACACGGGCGAGAGCCGGCCACTAACAAGAGCTTTTACCTTTCCCGGCTCTCTCGCTCCCCGCGCGCGTCTTTCGGTAAACATTAAGTGCGCGCTTTAGACGCCGCGCCAGATAAGAAACTCGAGTAGAATGATCTGCCCGCCCAGCCCACGACCTCGCCTGGGTGTGGCTCTCGATTCGCCGCGGGGATGACGATGCGGTTGTTCAGGCCGCAAGCTCTCGATTCCATTTGTTCCCCCCCCCCCCCCCCGCCCTACCCCCGTAATTAGCTTATTTGCGGGGATAATAAAATCTTCTTCCGCGCCGCGCCACGATAAATAAATGCAGCGTAATTTTTTATTGGCCTAACCGATCGCGGCCCTTTAATACACAAGCTCGTCCCCGCGCTCCAGAAGAGCCACCTTTTTCTTTCCACCCCCCCCCCCCACCCCCTCTCGAGCCAGCGTCGTCTCGGCGACGCTGTAATACTTCACGTAATCCTATTATAGCGGTCTCGATGGGACGTCGACGTCGCTCTCTCTCTCTCTCTCGCTCGCAAGGCAAACTAACGCGCGCGCAGCTCTTTCGCGAAGAAAAACGAGAGAAAAAGAAGGAGCCTCGACGAGCTGCAAGGTTATCGGTGCCGTAACGACAGCCTTCCTAGTTTCAGTCGGGGAGAAAAAACTGGAGAGAAAGAACAGGTCGGTCGTGCATCGGTGTATTACTCCGCGCGCGCGTACATATTTGCCGTCTCGACATAAGTCGGGCCGAAATGTATGGAAATGTGGGATCGTTTGCCGCTGTGCATTTATTGGCTGCCAACAGAGACGCGTTTACATGCGAGTATTAATATTTCACGCCGGCCGTAATAAGCTTGACCATTTGGAATATTTCGGGACAAGGGATCGCTAATGTGCCTTTCCCGCATTGATGGGGCTCACGTGTTCGGCTCGTGCGGCCCGCGCACTTGTGCGCTATGCATTTTGTAATCGAACGTTAATATCAAAGTGCCGTGTATACGGGTATAGAAAATCAATATATCAATAAGCGTAATGGTTCTCTCGAGCGACCCGGGATATCAGCGCCGTATCACCGGAATAAAATCAAATCTCTATCGCGTCTCTGTCGTCTCTCGATTTTTTTTTTTTTTGTTTTTTTTTTGTATGAGTTGCAGATTTCGCGCGCCGCGCATCGTTTATACGACCCATGGATCTCCGAAATGAAACGTTAAATAATGACAAATCTGCTCGATGCGTATCGTGACGTCGATTATACCCAAAGCTTTTTCCCCCTCCTCCACCCCGCACACTTTTGTCGACGTCATTAGGGCCGTCGAACGCAACCCCCCCTTCCCTCCCCCCCTGACCTTTGTGCGTGAAAATGATGCGCGCGCGCGCGCATGATCTGGGCATATAACCCGCGGATGCGTGAAATCGTCGGCATTAGCCGTTACATTCACGCACGAGCGCTAACGTTTTATGATTATGGCATCCGAACAAGTCATCGCGCGCGGCGTACTCGATTTAATCGATACTAACGATTAATTGGGTTAAGTGATATATTCATGTACCGAAGCACTAATGTTTTTACAATTTCGATTTAACATTTTCGAGGGATTACGTATTGCTATCTGCATTACTGGGGCGGGGGGGGGGGGGGGAGGGATTGAACGACGAGTGTTTGCTGTCACTGACTGAACGATTTTATCCATAACTGCGTGTGCGCTTGTTTGATAGATTTTTGTTTAAAAAAAAACAGAAAATACGATGATGTTTCATCTTTCTATATGGGAATGATAGACGTTTCGTATGAAAATAAAAAAAAAATCGTGATATTTGCTCATCAATTTCTATTTTCAAACATTAAACCGGTGGACTGCTCGACAACCCAACCTATATTTGCGAACATTCAGTAAAGTATGCTATAGTTATTAGGGTGACTTTACATGAATTCTCGGCTTCGCGAATACTTGCTTACGTTGCGAAAATGTTCTTCTAATCAATCGCGTTCATTGAAATTAATTAATTTTCATACGATTCCGACGACTACTCTAAATATAGCACCACATTTCGTAGCCTAAGTGCGCGTGAAGCTTGAATAATGTACTTGTCATAAAAATATTTCATAACGTATAAGTCTAACGTATATTGAATCAAAAGCGAAGATTAAAATAACGTATATTTAATTCTGACGCCAAGATCAAATTGAGTATTGGATCTTGGCGTCCAAATACTTCCATTTTCACAGCTTTATACAAAATTTAATATCTTCATAAAGGGTTGAAATAAATGTAGTTAACTATTTTAATACCAGTGATAAATTTAAAACAGTACATATATAGCTCGCTCGGAATGGATACAGTCACAATCTTCACCGGAAGACGCGCACCGTTCGAACACCAGGTCGTGAAACACCAAGTAACAAGTACGCGATTATTAACGTAAAAATAAAAACAAAACGGAATGAACGCAGCGATCGTTCCATTCGATTCCCCCCGCAGGAGCATCCCGATTCTGTCGAATGACTTCTCATTCCCAGCCATAAAAGCAACTTTCCACTCGTACATAAACTCGGGAGAGCAGCGTTTCGCACGTCGACGGACAAAATGATCCGAGCGTACGAAGCGGTAACGATATCGCTTTGGCAGAGTGCCGTTAACTATTCCAAAGTTTGGCCAGTAGCGACTCCCTCTCTCTCTCTCTCTCTCCTCTTCTCTCTCTCCAGACAAGCCAAGAGCGTCAGTGTAAATGCGTGCAGTCTTACGCGCTGACAGTGACAAACGCGCGCCGACGAATCCTCCGCGACGTCCTGTTGCCTCTCTTCTCCCTCCTCTCCCTTTCC